>KK115237.1:197079-221412 GCA_000611955.2 Stegodyphus mimosarum | reverse complement strand
AACTACTTATGATATTGCCGATTTTAACGAACCAGACAAAATTCTTGGCAAATATCATGTTTCTGCCTTGAAACCGTATCAAGATCAAAGTAAGTTTCAGACTTCAGCTCGTGTAACTCCGGTGGTTCCTTTAAAGAAAAGGGGACGCCCAAAACGTGTTCTACCAACCGAATCTGTGTCTGTTTCACAAGATGCTCTTGAAACTAAAGCTACTGCTCATCACACCCGAGCCCGTCCATCTTGTTCTCCACCCGCTGCACAACGTAGACAACGTTCAGTTCCTGACTTCTTGCTTCCCTATGTAATAGTGACTACAAGATCTCCAACTACTTATGATATTGCCGATCTTAACGAACCAGACAAAATTCTTGGCAAATATCATGTTTCAGCCTTGAAACCGTATCAAGATCGAAGTAAGTTTCAGACTTCAGCTCGTGTAACTCCGGTGGTTCCTTTAAAGAAAAGGGGACGCCCAAAACGTGTTCTACCAACCGAATCTGTGTCTGTTTCAAAAGATGCTCTTGAAACTAAAGCTACTCCTCATCACACTCGAGGCCGTCCATCTTGTTCTCCACCCGCTGCACAACGTAGACAAAGTTCAGTTCCTGACTTCTTGCCGAGACGTCTACGAAGTCAGAGGGGGAGGATGTAACAGAACTATTTAACCGTAACCGAATTATATTGAACGCCACCGAGCGGCGAAGACGAACAGTCTTAAGTCAGTCGACCTCCAGCCGCGAACACGTTAGGTTGTCGTATAGTAGGTGTCTGTAATTCGAATGTTTAATGTTCCGTTTTATGTTTAATATTTATGTATATTTCCTTGTACCCGTTCCTGTGTGCTCTATTAATAAATACTTTTAAAGCTAGCCGGCGTTCGTGTTTATTGAGGAACGGCTACAAACTTCGGTATCTGAGATATGGGCAGAAATATCAGTACCCTTTGCTTTTAAATCAGGCAAATGTTTTTGAAGCACAAAAAAGAAGTTGTCCATATATTTTATAATGGAATAAGATGTTAAACATGCCTTTAGTTATTTAGTTGAAATTGAAAGATCTCAGTAACGCGTTGGGCAGATTATGCACTTAGTATAAACATATATGCTAGGACATGAACACTCTTATGAACTCTGATTTCTACAAATTTTTGGTGTGTATGTAACCTGCATTTATCTATCAAACTGGAAGTAGTAATATTGAATATTCACGTAGAAGCACTTTCAGTTGTGGATAAAAGAGCCAGTAAATAATTGAGGTAATCGTTGCTTTACATCGAAACTTAAAGAACAAATTATACATGGCAAAACACAATAGCTTGGGTTGTCTTCACTTATTTAGAAAATCATGCCGTTTAATTTGGGTATGATGATTTTCATGTGATAAAGTGTATTGTATTTAGAGGCAAATCAGTAACTTTAATGAGATTGAAAAGGTTTAAAAGTATAAGTTTGTACTTGCATTTTTGCAAATGCATTTTCATTACTGTTTTGTAAAAAACAGCGATGACTCTTTAGAGTTGGAAACAGTGAAAGTGTCTAACATTTATGGCCATATTTCACTCAGCTGGAAGATCGGGATAGTTCATTTTTTTATTATATATCTCTATTTTTATTAAATATCACTAATATCATCTTTACGTACATTTAAGAAATTAGGGCGAAATGTTTTGTATAGGTCCTTCCTGAGTTCATAAAGATAAGTACGTGAGTTTGCTGTTGGAGTAAAAGTGTTTCCTTTTCTCGGCCACCTACGGCGCTTTAGTTATCATTCGAGTCATAATTTCGATGCTTTCCTTTATTTCTATTATCTGATAAACGTACTAATAACACATAAGCACAGATAATTTCTCCAAGCTACAACGTACCACGGGCGATCACCTTATAAAGTGAGCAGTTTTTCTGTGAACATAATAATTAAATAATAGTGCTAAAGATTGCCGAAAGTCACGTTATTTAGAGACGCTATTTTTAGAGAAGAAAATAAGTTTGGAAAATTCATCGTGATCTGTTACTGGGTCCTAATAATTCTGTTTGCTATTTAAATGCATCATTAATATTAAGAACTCAACTTTACTATTATGCACTCTAACAGTCCACTCTTTTCAGTGATAAATAATACTATATAGTTGAAAAATTAAAGATTTTATTGGTTGACAAAAATTTGAAATTATCTCAAGATCACTAATTTTAAGTTTCATTTTCTTTCCCGATACAGAATATGTTATTTATATATGTAATACTTTAAAAACGTTGGTTATGTAGTAAATATGTAAAGAAGAAGAACCTTGCAGACGTGGCGGAATAATTTAATTATTTCCTTTTTATTTATGATTGACAGGCGTTTTTCATTAAGCCAGAAAAGTAAAATGGGATTTCCATTTTTTTTGCTCTCAAAAAACGTCTTACATAGATACAAAAAAACTTGAGAAATATATTTTTGAGGACACCTAAGAGTTGGCAGAAGCGTAGTGAAAAGCAAATGTGAAATTTTCTAGGGTAGAAGTTTAGTTCAAAAGGACTTGAATTTTTGTTTACAATGTTAGTTTCACTCTGCAAATTATCTGCATTGCCAGTGTTGGGACAGAGTTAATTAAAGAAATTTAATTGCTTATGATAATTAAGGCAATTTAATTAATGTAAATTAGTGTTGATTTACTCATTTTTTTTAATCTTGCATAATCCGTCCTTCAAAGAGAAAAAGGCTTAGCCGCAGAAAAACCTTTTTAGAGAAAAAAAAGAGTTAATGTCTCAGCAAATAAAATAAATTTAATTTGGGAAATATAAATTATGAAATTTAAAACTAAATGATAAGTTTAAAAATATATAGAACATGTATTTTGAGTATACTTTGAAAATAAGCACATGTTTTGGAATTCTCCTAACATTTGAATACTTCAGTTAAATTTTAAAATGTTCGCTTTTCTGCAAAGTCCAATTATGATTCTTCAAGGAAATCTATTGAAAGTTTCACAGAACGCGAAAAATATATAACAGTTATCAAAATATTATAACACTCTAACTTTCATGTTTATTATAGCTTACATTTTAACTTTATAAGTACTCTACTAAAAATATGCTTGCATTGCTATCGTATTTCATTTACAATTTTCTGCTTTACACACCCTGGAAACGTGAAAAAAAGAAACATAAGAACTTTGAGAAAAGTTTCATATTTAAACAGTTAATTCATCTATATATATACGTATATATTATGTTTTTTTAAGAAGCTATATATAGATTCAGAAATTTTTCTCTTTGAAGCATTAGATGAGACACGTTTTATGGAAAAACCTATAATTGGAAGCGTTTGAGGTTTCTTTAATTCAATTAGCCAGTTATTTTATATTTCGAGTCTGAACTGTCACTTCTCTCTTTCTGTTTTTCCACCAGAATGCAAATTAGTTTTCGTATATTTAAGTGAGGTTTTGAGATTGCTAAGACATGGCGTGTCCTGCGACTCGTGGCCATGTTACTAGGTTTACTGATTTGGATAAGATGTCTTGCCTTTGTCTCTATCCTTTCATTATCATTGCCGATAGCTGAATCCGCGCCTGTGAAGTTCTAAGCTAGCTTCGCGTCAATTGCTCTGTAACCTTGGGCTGTTAGTTTATTTAATATAAGCTTTACACTCGCCATAACTGCTGGCGGAATTATAAGGAGTGCCTTCTGTATATCCTATTTAGTTTTAACTAATTGGTCTTTTAAAACCTTCCCAAGTTTCTGTTGAGCATAGGACTCAAATGTAACTCAGGGACTTATCTCTTACATAGAGTTTAAAATTAGGTGTTACCCAAAAGAGTTACGCTTTACAAACCGTTATGTAAATTACTAAAATAAAAGGGAAGAAAAATCAGGTTTTATACAATTATGCTGAGTCTTCCATATAATTTCAGAAACCATTTAATCAAAGAAAACAGTTTTATAATATGCATGTTGCCTGATTAGACTCCAAGGATTATATAACGCAGAACGCAATTGAAACATATATTCATTTTATATATAAAAGGATAAAGTATAAAAAATTAAAATCCAAAGTTATAAAGTCCATAAGTTCAAACTGGATTGCAATTATCATTTATGACTGGAACCATTTAAAAATGTGAAAGCTGTTGAATACCGATCACGGATTTCTCTTGCTAGTATTATCTCATTTAGGAACAATCAAGCAGAGAGAAAAAAATTATTACATTTAAGTAATTATAAAATATCGGCAATTAATTTTCTAATCTTTTAGTACTTCTAAAGATTTAGTAATGCATTTCCTGAAACTGATTCTTCAAAAAGTAGCCTTCTTTTAAACCTTTCAGAGAAGAATAAGAATCGACATGCTTTAGGTAACTGAAATTTTAACTTTACACTGTAGCCCAACTTGAGTCAGTAATTAAGTCAGCTGAACACTGAGAGTTTGTCTCCACTTCGAATTCTAGTGAATACATTGGTTGCATGATCGTTTCAGTAGAATTTCTAATGTGAAACATAAATGCTAGCCAGTCCCCCATAGAAGACCTCCTCGAAGGCAGTTGTTCATTTAAATATATAATGTTTGCGTATTTAGACATAACTACTCAAGTAAATCAACAAACATTGTTTCGAAACGAAACTGCGTATTGACGAGGATAACATAACTCCCTTTTAAATAGTGAAATATAATTTGAATAAAAGCAAATACTAGAATACTGCAGGATAATGCAAATGATACTTTTTTAACGTCGAATTATGTTCTTCCATAATGGTCTGATGGGAAAGCAAAGGTTGAGACTCTATTTGAGATGTGCGCGAATGCTCCTGTCTTCGAAACTACAAATGTTACAATCAATCTAAATACATCATTTAGATGGAAGAAACAGAACATTAGCAAACATAAAGAACGTTTTAAAAATTGGACAAAGGGCATACGCGTAGTAACGCATAAAAAATAGCAAAATTCTGGTAACAAATACTACGTACGCATGCGCGATCGAGTGTGAATGGCAAAGTTCTTTGGTAAGCAGTCTCGCGTAGAGAGCCAGTGTGTTCGGGTGGTGTTTGCTGTATTTTATTTTATTTCACCAAGCTAGTGGTGCTGCGATTTATAGAAATTTAACGAGAGTAGCAAATTGTGTACCAACAGAATTTACAATTAAGCAGCATAAGAGAATGCAGGATTCAGAAGCAGGCGATATTTGTATGGTTGATGTAATTGTTAATGGACAGTCAATATTTATTTTAGCATCTGTATATATCCATCCAACTGTCAATTCAGAAGATATGAAGATGTTCTTATTTAGAGCACACAATGTAGACGTCAAAAGGAATGAAAATTCGTTTGATTCTGTGTAACACATTTGAATCTCAACGTGGTGCAAATAACTTACCAACCACACTTGATAATTCATTTATAAGATTTAACATTTACTAAGAATGTAACTGTATATACCTTAAGTTATGTACCTTATTTCTCACATCATCGACCAACTTTACTTAGGGTCATTTTGAATGAATAAATGTAATAAATGAAAAGTAAAATAAAATAAAATATGTGTGTGTGTGTAAATCTTTTTTTTTTGTTTTATTTGTTCTATAACATCCTCACACTTCCGTTAGTAATCCTACACATTAAGCACACCAGCGGCTTTTTAAACTAAAAGAGAGATTCTACGGTCAATTTTTTATTGACGAGAAAAGGAGAGCGAAATAGGTTGTAAAGTACGAAGAGACACAGATTTATGAAGATGGAAAATAAATTGTTAAATAAAATTTTCAGTTTTAATTAGATTTTCACAAAAAGCATTTATTAATCATCACCATCAATTGTAGAAGATTTTAGTTGTATTGTAGTAGTTACAAAATTAGATGAAGAGTTAAATTATCGAGACTGGTTATTGCAGCAATGAAGGCATTTTCTAGTTTTTTCCTTTTTAGAACCAAGGTTATTGTTCTTTAATAAGAAATTTCAAGATTATTTTATTTATCTGACCTTTATAACCTTGCACCATAACTTTAAATAAATACATATAATCAACCTTAGTGCCTTATAGAAGATTTACAACAAACTACAATAATACTGGACTATATATTGATATCTGGTTTTCTGCAAGAATACTGAAAACCAAAAAAGGATTGCAAAATGGATTAAAAATGCATTTTGATGTTTGTACGTACATACGTATGTATGCACTTCGCATAATTCAAAAACGATTAGTCATAGAAAGTTGAAATTTTGTATATGGGATTGCTATAACATCCAGCTGTGCACCTCCGTTTTTTACTGCATGGTTAGTACCAAAAGTGAATATATACAGAGTATTTCTAAATTTGACGGACAAACTCAGAGGAATGATAGTAGCCATCAAGAGCATGAAAATTACCATAGAACATGTGGTCGCAAATCGCATTTAGTGGGTGAAAATCGCAGAAATAGACATCGAGAGGACAATGCGCTTAATGAAGAGAGTGGCGAAACGAATGCGAGGATTAGGAGTATTGTGGTCGAGAAGAATAAACCTTTTCCAATGCTTGTGGGCAAAATAAAGGCAGAGAGCAAGTATTCATTCGTAAACCCTGTAGAATTTTCTGGTGTTAAAGTTCATTCGGGAACAACATGTCAAGTAACACAAACGAAGAATATGCGGATGTGCATCTGATTTACGGCTGAACAGTGGCAATGGACGCCTAGCACAGAGGATGTACCAAGAGCAACATCCGAAGAGGCGTTGTTCGCACCATACCGTCTTCACGAACGTCGATCGACGGCTGCAGGAGACAAGATCCTTCCGAATAACAAGGCGTAATGCAGGGAAAGAAAGCACATCTGACAGAGAAAAACGAATATTGCAACAGTTTTCCGTTTTCCTGATGATCAAAACACGATCAGGTGCAGCTGCACTGAGTATTCGTCATAAAATAGTGTGGAACGTTCTGTGTGCAAAAGGTTCACCGCCTAGGTAATCCCGACTACTCTCTTACGGTAGAGTTCGTGCGCTGGATGCCATACAAAATAATCCACAATTTCGCTCCACTATTTTATTGCCAGATAAAGCTTGTTTTATGAGACAAGGCGCAATAAATATGCACAGTGCGCATATGTAGCCGTCCGAAAATCCCGCAACATTCTCTCGTCGAAAGTGCAACACAAATTTGGACTTTGCAACACTTTATGGCAGAATGCCTCAATGGGGCCAATTACCTTGTTTTCCTAAAACACGTGCTGCTGGATTTGATGCAGGGAATACGGGTTATAGTGCGCCAAAACATGCGGTTCAATGTATAATGGTGCACTAGCAAATTTTGCACTTGCAGTGAGTAACCACCTCGATGTTACATATCCCAACAGGACTCGACGCGGGGGGACCTATTCCTTGGACTCCACTCTCCCCGGACCTCAATATCTTGGATTTATTCTTTTCGGCCCACCTGAAATCGGTTATATATCAGACGGTTGTGGATACATGGAGGATCTGACAGCATGGATCGTCGTCGTTTCAGCAGACATCGCCAGCACAGGGATATATCTGAACATCTCAGGCAATCATTCGTCCATTGGAGTCGTCAGTGGTATGTCCTCCATGGCCGCAACTTTGAACAATTCCTATAAAACTGATACGTCATCTCCTTCCTGACGTTGAACTGTGATGCATTCTAATCTTGCTTTACGTCAAATAAATGTCTTTCTGCTTATTGTTGACCCCTTTTGTTCAATTCGATTTCCCACCCTTCATAACTATTTTCGCGATTTTCTCCCACTAAACGTGGTTTGTTACCCTATGTTCTATGGTAAGTTTTCATCCTCTTGATGCCTACTATCACTCCACTGAATTTGTCAGTCGAATTCGAAAACACCCTGTATATACCCTCCCTCTTACCCGCCTTAAAAGTCCTTAGCCGACCTTTATTTTTTCAATCCCTTTATTTTCTGAATCGTTGGTCACAGTCATATACATCCAGTTACAGAAGCGTTTTAAATTACGAAAATATTCATGTTTTCTCAATGACATATTAAAAAAATTCTCAAATAACGAAATCTAAATTTTAATGCGGTAGGAGCCGAGAGACCGCATTAAAATTTAGATTTCGTTATTTGAGAATTATATATATATATATGTGTGTGTGTGTGTCTGTGTAATAACAATATTCCTGTATTTATCTTTGTATTATTGGGAAAGTTTTATGCTCGTTATGGAAAAATATAATTAGAAGAAATTTGACACGCGTACGACAAAAACTGACCGCGATATTTAATTTCCAAAATTTGCAAATTTTGATGTCATTTTAAACTTGCTTTAAAAGATGGGTCATTCAAGTTAGAATAATACAAAGAAGTAAGTTCAAGTCAATTGAGGCCAAAAAATGTGTAGAATTTAATAGATCGTACAAGGAAGTCAAGAGGTGCCTTCATCAGAATTTGTTTTTGAGAATTTTGCAATGATTAGTTTTTCTGGTTCCAAAAATCTGATATTTATACCATTTCTGAAGATCAAAAATTTGCTTTCGAGTATAGGTGAGTTTTGTTTACTATGCCAGGAAAACATAAAAGTTAATGGCTGATAATTTCTTTGAAGACAAGACCAATGAAAACTGTTTAACGTTTCTAGTAACTGGAGAAATGTGATTATTAAGTTAATCAAACCCAGATTTGATAACATGCCTTCTTATCTCACTGCTATATGATCTTCGTTGTTAAATAAATATTTATCTTCCCGGTGAAAAAATGGTGTAATTTCTAATTACATAATTATAGTGCAATTAATGCGTGTACTGAATATTAACAAAGAAATAAGAAGCAATAAAATGCTAGTAAAATTATTAATTTTCCCTAGTATCCTCTTATTCTCAGATGGTTATGTTAGTGCCAAAGAAGGTACTTCGACAGAAACAATAAAAATATGCTTAGATTTCTTTCTAATTTTTATGATCACTATAAAAGGTTCATTGATCACTATAAAATTCATTGATCACTATAAAAGGTATTTCTCCCGCTTTTTTTGGTATGCCTTCGTGGTGTAGTGGTCAACACGCTCGGCGCGTAGGTCCGTGGTTCGAGTCCCGACGAGAGCATTGCTCATTTTTCATCTCTCCTGCTTTCCAAAAAATACCTAATGTCTCTACAACTTATATCTTAAAATTTCTAAGTATTCTTTCTGACTCATATAACCACTGGAAAACTGCAGAATAATTGGATACTTATATTTTTGTATTATTTTACTTTAGTGCCATTATTATTTATAAAGTATTTCTTTCTCGTAACGTATAAACAGCATGAGATATTTGTTGCGGTTGAAAACTAAGCATGTGACTAGAACATTCCTTGCACACTTTGCCGAGTAGCGCTTTGAAACAGGATTGAAATTCGAGATGTTTATCGGATTATCTAATAAATGAACTCTTTGCTTACTGACGTGCAAAATTTATTTACGGATCAACTGATGTTTGATATATCGGTACTCAAAATATCAATTGGTGCTTGATATATCGAGTGGAAATTTTATGTTTAAGTTATAATAGACAAAACTTCATTTTACAAACGATAAAAATGATAGCAATAAAACTTAAATACAGCTTTAAATGAAACATTTTAAATACCCAGTAAGAATTATATCTCCATTAATATAACGAGGTCCAATGTTTCATAAATTGCAGCAACCTCCTTTTATGATTCCCGACTTTTTTCGAGTAAGTTCACTTAGTTTATCTTTGTAAATACAGAGTAGCAGTTACAAACTGCACAGTTTTGAGACTCCAATGATGTTTATGTTATTTAGAATTTAAACTGACGTTAAATATGTAAAAAACGATTTGAGGCAAAAACTGAGGTTTCTCTTAAAATAGCATTTCGTTTTACTTTAAGAGTGCATTTTAATATTTTTTTTAGATTTTTTGTGTTTAAACCATTACCTCTGAAGCGGATACTTGTAATTTAAGGTGCATAATTAATCCGCTTAACGGCCAGAACGTTTTTGCTTTAGACTTAAACGGTTTCTTATTAAAAATATTATGGCAATTATTTCAGCGTTCTTTTTTTAACAATTTTCTTTAATCATATCATTGGTGACTTTTTATTTTACAGAGGAGATTGAATAACATTTACTGTTAAGAGGATTACTGCTATGATTCTAAAAATGTGGGAAACCAGGTATAAGGGGATGTATTTGATTAATTTATCACGAAAGACAATTATGACAAACACAGTAGGGCTGCCTTTCTGGATGACTTTCTATGGAAACTTTAATCGCATCTTAATCGTTAATTATTCATAGAGAAAGCACAGAATATCGCTTAGTCTATTCATTCAGCACTAAAAACAGAAACTGCCTCGAACTACGAATATTTCGCCATTTTTAACTCTCGGACAATAATGGCTATTTCTTAAGCAAAAGTTCATAGCAACTATATTTTTGTTTCCAAAATAAACTGTTTTATCGCTTTAGAATATAGATGAGCTTTTATACATTATGGTACTCAAAATTCGAGGTTCAAATATTAATCTCAGTCATAGATATTGTTTTAAATTTAGGACACTGATGGAAAATGAAATCTCAACATTAAGAAAAATTCAGTTTAGAGGCATGAAAAGCAGCAAAGCATTTGTCTAGGTAACATATTTACTTGATTAATGTTCAACTATATGCAAGAAGAGCTATTTTAAATGTGAAATGGTAATAAATTAATAACCGCTGCAGTCGTGACATTGTTGAATGCAAACATGTAAACGCACATGTATTGGGGCGTGCAGATTCCGTAAGTAATTTTTTAGGATGAAGTTCCACGCCTGTTGCACTTAGCCAATTAGATCAGCAAATTAGATCAGTCTGTGCTGGTTGTCAATTCGCTGGATTTGTCGTTCAGTTATCTCTGTTAGAAAATGCCTCCTTGAATTATTGTTCAAGAATGACAGTATAACTGGTGGCGTCACCAGTCTGACGTACAAATGTGCTGTCAAGTTGTGTGGGATAATGAAGAGAGTGCTCCTGCTGTGATAGTCAATCGCTCCCCAGACCATAACTCCTGATCTAGGTCCAATGTATCTATGCCGCAGAAGCTTGGTTCCAAGCTTTCACTTAGTCTACTTCTAACCAACAAAAAGGCATCATTAGTGCAAAGATTGGAACAGCTTTCATCTCAGAACACAAAAAGCTGCTATCCGTCCACCAATAAGCTCTAGCTTGACACTGCTAAAGTTGCAGATGACAGTGATTTGAGGTTACAGAATTGTCTGGTTGGGAGCTGCCCATCAAGTAATCAATTCAATGCAGGTTTCTACACTCATTACAGTCTCCATTCGAAAAAGAGCTCGAATGACTGCTGCAGTTGCAGTGCGATACGCCACAGATATGCAGAGAATAATGACGGTTTTCCCTTTAAGTGGTGTCATGTGTGTGGCCGAACCCTTACTTTCTTGAGATAATACCTTTCCGTAGACATTGTTGTCAACATATATACACTGGGATACACCCCTGTTAATCTTCCTGCAATATTGTGGAATTGTGGAACGAAAGTCCTCTTTCATGAAACCCTGCTACACGATCTTGTAAAAATTCAGAGCTGTTGATACGGTTTTATTTGTCTACTTAAAGGTATTCTTGATTCAAATCTCAGTTACAAAGCACAGACCGAAAGGTAAATAAAGCACATAAAGTTTACTTCGCGTATTTAAAGAAATTGTAATGTTCATGTTCAGAGCGGCGCTATTAGAACCACGGTAATCAGTCTAGGGAGACATTTGAATAAACTCGTCTTTTAGATGTGGAAATACGCGTTCCAAATTCGTTTACCTAATGCAATTCTTTTTTAATGCTGGCATTTCATTTTTCATCAGTGTACTAAAGCGAATTATTGCATGCATTTTATGCGTGAGCTTGTAATTTTTCGTGTAATAATTTGTGAGCACAAGACAAAGAAATTTGCGTTTTTACGTCTTTGCATCATAATCTTGTAATAACTAATAAATTTTTACTGAAAGAGCAAGAAGAAAGTATTAAAAATCAGGAACTTAGTAAAAACTGATGCTACGTATAGCAGCTAATATACTAAAAAAATATATTGCTAATTATTAAAAGTTGTTATTTAATTAGTCTCTTTTATAAGAAGAAGTACATCTTTTATGAAGATGTACTAGAAGATTTTCAATTAAACAAATGTAGTATAAAAATATTAGAAGAAGGAATTATTACATTAGCTTAAAATGCTGTTAAATTTTACTGATTTCCAGGATTTGAACATTTAAGTTTCCCACTTGCTCTTTTCAATAAAAATTTATGTATTAATATAAGAGTATGAAACAGAGGTTAAAATGTTACTTATTTCTTTTTGCGCTCGCAAAACATTACATGAAATCTCACTTAAAATATTTTCAGACAGAAAACGAATGTCAAAAGTATTATCATAATACGATGCTTTGCAGGTGCTTTACTTTTCAGCACCACATTTTGTATGAAGATATTTTAATTATAAAGCTTCTACACCGCTTTATTTGCATAACGACCTTTTATTCCACGATATTTTCGTATGCGAGGTTTTTCTCCTTGCTTTATTTTCTCCGATGAAACCTTCCCCTTTTGTTATTTTTGCCACGAAATTTTCGTTCGCGATAGTTTCACCAATCACCGATTTTGAACGATACCATTCTAGAAACGTAATTGGTTTTACATTTGTGTCTAACATAAATTATGGTGAATGATCATTGGAAACCATGCAAATTTGACTGAATGGATATTATCAACTCTTCCGAATTGCCGTTTAAGTAAGCTTAAGGAAGGAATTATGGCAGCATAAGCGTAAGGAACTGTGGCACGGCTTTATTATGTACAGTAGTATTTAGCGTATCCAAATAGAAAGCAAATGTTCCACTACTCAACTTCCGATAAAGCCATAGTTGATTTGTTCTGTCCTCTCATTCCGAAGACAAATAATCTCTGCGGCAGAATAAGGGAGTCCTGATTAATTGACACACTACAAAAAATAATTCATTCTAAAATTTATTATTATCATCGTCATGATTATTATTACTACTAACTAAACTATACGTTCTGTTCACGATATACATTCCCGTGTTGTTAGTAAGTGAATCATGCCCTTGAAACCTTCAACTCTGATATCTCCTAGCCAAGATCATATCAGCTCAAGTCAATCGCGTCGACTGCGTGCATTTGTTTATTCCCACTGTTATTATTTCGCTGCTGCTTCATTCAACCTCTACAGTACTTTTTCTCCTTGTTGAGTTACACGTGTCAATCGAAAAGAAAAAGAAAAAAGTGTTCTTACACCTGAGCCCAAATTTGGAGCTTTAAAAAACTTGCACTTGCGTGGGTCGATGTAAAATGTTGCCTCTAATTTTGGCGTTAGGAGAATTAATTATTAGTGACAGAAGAAGAAAACGTGTTACACTATAGAAAGTTGTGCTGTGCTTGAGCTTAAAAGAAAATACTTAGTGTGGAGGAAAAAATTAGCACATTATTTAGTTTTATTGAATTTTAATGGGCATATATTACTATATCCTCAAATGTTCAGTCTTATATATCTTATTATTTTACAATTTTTATATAGTACTGTATGTACCATAATATTTTTTTTTTACTTTCAAAACAAATTATTTTGCTACATAACAGATAAAAGCGAGCCCTGACTTTTAATGTGCAATAACTATTTCAGACTTTTATTGCGCAAAGTCTGCAGTAAACTGCTATTTTTTTGGCTTCTCTGTCCTATTTTAACCATAACTCCAGGTAGTCCCATACTGAGAATTATTTGGCCACCATTTAGTTCCTTTTATGTTAGAACCTGAACTGTGCAGTATTAAGCTTGTAGATGCATTAGAATTTTTTATGCTAGAGTCGTGAAAAATGGGCAGTGCTCTAGCCGGGATTCGAACTCCAGACCTCCCGAATGCGCGCCGAGTGCGCTTCCAGTTACACTGCGAAGACATACGGAAAGGAGGCAGAATACACTTTATGAGCTAACGCGAAACTTAAAATTATTAAAAACTGAACTTTTGAGTAATGTTGGGTTTATAGGAAATCTCAGTGAATTTCGATAAAAGACTTTCTGAAAAGAACTGAATGTTTCTACAAAACCAATGCCAATCTAGACCTGAATTTTATTTAACTTTTAATTCTGAATTAGCGCGTTTTTTTAGCATATCAACTGTAGATTACTCAACATGTGTGCTTACAGAAGCTGCTATGAATTGTCAGCTGGTGTACATTTTTATACTATACCACGAAATCTAAAGACTTCTCATTCTATTAAATTTTTGACAAATGTTAGTAACAATTTTTAATAATTTACAAATTAACTAGTTACTAATAATTTTGAATAAGTTAATCATCTTGATCATTATTAGCTCTTTTTTAAGTACAGATAATTTTAAAAAAAGTGCATTCTTTCAAAAAAAATGGACAGTATAAAGTAATGAAAAGAAAAAAAAAGACTTGCATAAGTTGTATTATTTTTCTGACTGTAAGATTTCGTTTTTAGATTGCATAATATAATTCTGATGAAAGATAAGTAAAATCAAATTTGGTCAGTTCTAAGCTAGAATAAAAGAAAAATCGTTATTTAAATGCTTAATCTTAAACACCCAATATGTAAACACAATATAAAATTAGGCAAAGCAGCAACCTTATGTTTGGCGTAGATTTTAGTCAAGATTCTATCGATTTCGGGGCATATAGGTAGAGGCCCCTCTTTCAAGAACAAAGAAATCTGCGTCAAAGGGATAGCCACGGTTATATTTACGCTAGGATCTAGGATCTTATCTATGCGTCTGGCGTCAACTACAAACAGTTCTTACCAGTAAGTTAATCATAATACCATAGACCAATAGTAAAAAATATTTTTGATAAAAGGTGTACTAAAAATACACCACACCCGAGGGCAAGATCGAAAACATGAGTGAACTCATTAGATATCAAAAATTAAAATAAAGGTGTATTTTAAAAAATACGCCGCTTCCATCGCGAAGGCGAGTGAACGCATTCTAAGTTAAGGAGTGACGTTGCAGTCACTCTTCGACACTCTCCTTCCCCACTGTTATGTCATTGGACAAGCCGCCAGCGCACGCACCTGTATGCGCTCTTCTGCTAATATTATTGGTGTTGTGAATAAAATATTGTTTTATAAAAAGCAAGCGTTTATCTCATAGTTGCATGTAGAATCACAACATGCTCATTACCGCTTTCAGCTTCACAACACACAACACACCAGGCGTTGAACGAACAAGAAGGTAGCGCCATCTATTAGCAGACATAATAAAAAATTGAAACAATTAAGTTAATAGAATTTAAAATGTTAGGAAGAGCTAGGTTGGAAATAAAGTCATTAACTGAGCATGCAAGTTTTCGATAGCTAATCATTGTTTGAACTTCAATCACAATTTTGACTTTGCGTCTGCAAAATTTAGAAGCTTTTCACATTCACAAAGATTCATTCTGTTTTTATTTCCAATCCAGTTCTTCTTAACACTTTGAAAATTCTATTTTTTTAATTTCCAATATTTTTTCTATTTCCGCCGAGAGATGGCGTTAACTTCTCAATCGTTTTACTCCATTTGTATATAAATGCAACCGTGGCTTTCCCTTCGTTGTGCTACCTGAGGTGGGAAGCTGGTGTACCAGGAGGCGTATTGCAATTAATGCTACTAAATCCCAGCTAATGATAATTAGAAGAAAGCGCTCTCAAACGCAAGTTAAAAGAAAGCTTGTTCTATTCAACGAAGAGGTACCTCAGGTGCGTAAGGCAAAGTACCTGGGAGTTATGCTTAACGATAGATTAAAGTGGACAGACCATATTGCGGAAATTAGAAAGTCTTGGTGGTCAATAGTCTTATTCCGATTTTAGGCAAATACTCTAATCTGGATTTAAGGAAAAAGAGGCTCATTTATATTACCACTATAAGGCCATTTATTACTTATGCCTCACCGGCTTGGAACACTGCCACGAATAAGGACATTACGAAACTCCAAGTGATGCAGAACAAAATACTCCTATTAATCCTAACGCGCATTATTACGTAAGTAATGCAACACTTCACTTCGACTTCAAACTGGATAAGGTGGATGAATACCTCAGAAAATTAAATCGAAATTTTTTCACGAAGGCTACAATCTGTGACTATATGACCAATCTGAATATTTTCTCCTCCCAGGTGCTGGAAGAAGACTCCGGATTACGACGATTAGCGGCTCATCTCATTAAACTCACAAACGTTCCCACTTAAGTGCTGCAGTTTCTTGTAATTATCCATTATCCACTCACAAACTCACGTTTCATCTATACTGTGTTAAGAGTACTGCATTGAAATTCACAATAATACATCTAGCTCACAGCGTTACTGTAGAACATTCTTGTGTACCACACATGACTTATCATTCTCGTCTTCGCCTCACTCAGAGTTTGCGCTTTTCATGAGTTCATCACATGTGATGCTGGTTATCCTCTCCTTGACTCTTTGCTTCCTACGTGGCTCTAAACTGATAATAGTTTTATGATCGCGCCTATGGGCATAAGTATTAATTGAGCCGGATAAACTATCTTTCTATATGGTATTCCGGCAAACGTTTATCAGTCAAACCCTTCGCTGCAGATTTCTTTGATCCTGATGAAGAGGGACTTGTATCGTTTTGCTCTCGATATCGATACAGTCTTGACTAAAATTTACGTCAAACACAAAACTATTGTTTTGCCTAATTTTTGTTTAAGTTTATAATTTGGTGTATTTCTCTTCTGTCTTGATGTGAACACAATTTTTAACCATAAGCCTAGCTATAGCAGAATATTGAGAGCACAAAATACAGTAGCCGACGTTTATGATCTGGAAGAAGCTCCAGTAAATCACAATAACAGAAGTAGCTCGTTTTTTTTACATTTTCGGTAATATAATTTGATAATAAAAGCGATGGATAACGCAAAGGCATTTGCAATAACCGTCGAATGTCGTGACAGATTTTATAAAGCATAACTGAAGCATAATTTTGTAGACGATAAGAGTAATGCCAAAAATTGTCAAGGCTAACAAAGATAATTACAGACTTAATTGATTATGAAAGTTTTCACTCTTAATTTTTTTCTTTTTCTTCAGTTCTGTCAGTAGTTTTCAATTTTAATGACTCCAATTTTCCTCTAATGAATCGTTTTCAATTTCCTGCATTTTAAATCTCTCTGACGGCTGCTGTCAGTCTTCATAAACATAAGTTATTCAATGCGCTTGAAATTCATAAGCATTTCAGATTTTAATATCATGAAGTCCAACTTTATATTGTTTAATTAAGAGCTTAAACTACAATTTATGTGATAAGTTCTTTATATCGAGCATTTTGGATTAAGTAGTTATTTTCAGGACATTAATCAGTTTAATATTTTTAATTCGAAAGGAATGTGAGCCTTTTAAAGCAGCGATTAATTTGCCAAGAAGCATTTTATTTTCAAATAAAGAGTTCTAGATTATTATGACTTTAAATTCATTATTTGAATCTGCAATAAAAAGAAAAAATTACAACTCACGGAGTAAATGTACATTTCGTTGATGTTCTACCTTGCGAAAATGTGTATGCAGCAAGCTAATCTGGAAATTTGTAAAACTCACTAATAATGGCAAAATCCGGCTTGTATCTAACATTAGTTTTAACTGAAACTGTCGTCGGAAAAAAGTCACATCAGTTACGTGAAGTCAGTACATATTCAAAATGCGCTTTTGTTGGTAATCAAGACTGCGGCAAAGTTCAAACTTCTTTAATAATCGCATGGGCTTTTAATCCTATCGATTACTGATATAATACTTTCTCTGTGAGAGTTCATTCTGCCCATTTATAGTAGCAAAAATGTCTAATTTTCTACAGAAACATAACCTGCTTATTTTAAACATAACTTCAATAATATAGACTGATTGGTCGAAAAAGCAACGTAAAAACTGATGTAATACTTAAAATATTTAAGAATCTACAGTGTTTGAGAGATTAAATTCATGAAACCCTAAATGATTTTCTAGTGTTGAACATGTTACTAAATTTAAGCGGTTATCAATTCATAGTGAAAGTAATCAGTTAACTGACCAGGAACTTAAGATAATCATTACCAGGAACTTAAGATAAGCCTGAGCCAATTATAATTGGCTTAAGATATTTATATCGTACCATGCATTTTTAAGACCAAATTTTATTGTTTCTTATTTACACTGACTACAGCGGTTATGACAGTCAGTATGTGCTTACCTCAATCTTACACTGTCACGGAATGCAAAATCTGGAAGGTAATGATAACACCTTGCGCACGTATCTCTGCGATATTCATCCAAGGTGAGTTGGATACCCCGTTCTGTTCGACAAGACATGATATAGAATAGATCTGTTTCATTATCTGATAGCACAATATCAGCTTGGATGAATTGAAGCACCTGAAATAGAAACATTTGAAATTAAAAATTACATGTTTAAATGACAAAGCAGTAAATGAAATTCTTATTTTAATTTTTATAAAATCGATAGAACTGATTATAACATTATTTTCATTATTATGAAATGAAAGAATAAAAGAAATTATTATTTTAATTTTTATAAAATTATTAGATGTGATTATCATAGCATTCTTCCTGTACAGGAAAGATACATAGCACCTCAAATTTATTTTCAAAGGCATATGATTTCTATTTGACTTCCGTCTTCGAAGCCTCTACATTGTTTATGGCATTTCAGTTGTTTCCAGTATTCAAAATACTCTGCAAAGCAATTTTCTGACGGAATTATAAAGCCATTAGTGAGAGCTCTTTGAATGTTCTTTATGTTTTGATAACTAACAACTTTTTAATCTAAAAGAAATGTTTGGAAATCCAGACATCCAAATGTTTTCATGCTTGTTTAATGTTACACAATATAGAGAAGTTCATACCACGCTAGATTCGGGCAGTAAAATATTGATTGCCTCGGGCAGCAAAGTATTGAAGGACCTCAAGGAATCACATGCAGTTATTTATCTTCCATTTTCTAATTTTTTAGACTATATTTTTTATGAAAAATTGTCAGTAAAACTTAATGGAAAAATTAATTTGTTAATGACCTTTGTTAGTTAATTATGTAAGTTTAAAATTCTATAAAACGCTAAACTTACATTAATTTTCTACTCATTTTCAGTTTTTCTTCTTAATTTTTTAGAAGATATTTATTCGTTAATGCAGAACTATGAAATATAAAAAAATAATCCTCTTTCCTTCTTGCGCTTCCAAATTAATATGCAAATATGCATTTATTACTTTTCCAGCTTGAAAAAAGCATGTCTGCGATGTTATCGTTTTGATTCGTGCGTGATTTATTTTCTATCGAGATAGTTCCAACGACGATGTTTTTAAACTGTGAAGTTTTTTCAAAAGCCTTTGTTTTCGACAACTATACTTTAGTACCGCGACATTTTCGCCTTGAGCTGTTTTCTTCACGTTGTTTTCGTCCATAATGTTTTTGCCTCGATGTTTTCGGCTGTAACCTGCCTGCAGGCTACAACATTAGGTGTCCATTAAGACTAGCGAAGGTTCCTTGCGCAGGCAAATTCTGCGTCAGGAGAAGCCACAGGTTACATCAGGCACAGAAGTATAAGAATAAATTTAAGGACATTTCAAAAAGCATCACTAAAAAATTGTTGAAGAAAGACGTCATCTTAAATGAATTTTATGATGTAATAATAAAAAGATATAATGAAATGTCATGATTATAAAGTAAACGAGAACACGCTGATAATACAGAATATTATGTCCAGGATTTAATTGCCTAAGAGCGACCACTTTTTAATCAAGTCATCAGTCGTTCTAGAACGAAATTAAACAAACAAATAAAACAGAAGCATATAGTTCTAGTTTAACTGCGAGAAAATCTTGTCACTTCAGAAAAGTTAAGGTAATTTTAGTTCAAAATATTTAACCTACAATCTTAAAAATAGGAACGAAAAAAGTTCGAAAAATAAAAAGGGGTGGTATTTTATGAGACTTATTATCTTTCAAAGAATGATAATATAGATAGTTAGGGACACTATATAAGAATATTAAACTCAAAGAAGTCTTGAGGAGAATGAGACCAACGAAACCCACGAATAATAATTATCACTAGGATATAATATCACTTAGGATAATATCGTAGAAATAGTGAAAATACAGATTTATGATCTGGAAGCTGTTAATATTGAGATCGTTTTCCCGATGAAGGAGCAAGGTTGACGCAAACTGGATTGCATCTTTTGCTATCGAAAGGGGTCGCGAGTTTTGGAAATAAATAAGATTAACTTACAATGCTCTAGACACAGTAATAGAGGGTTTCTCAACGTAAACTACCAGGATGATTATTTTCAGTATCCCAACCTTTAGGACTTTTATTAGGCGGAGCAGATTAAATACAAAAAGTTGTCGTTCACCCAGATATAGGCGACGAGTAAATTATCGAAAATGCAGTGCCATGCAGACTAAATGGCAATTTGTTTCCTCTAATTAAATAAAAATTTAAAAATAAATCGCAGTAGAAACAATAATATTTAACAGCACCAACACATGAAACTGTATATATACAGTTTGGTCATAACAAACTTCTCCAATATATGAAACCCTAGCACCTTATCCGCTCAACCGATAGAAATGAAATTTCAGGTTGTTAAGATATATTTTAATTACATAACAGTTATTTTAATTTTAAAGTCCCTTTCCTATGAATTCTTGTTTCTGCTTATAACTACCTAAGAATAGTTTCTAGATTCGCGTTGAATGCAAATGAGTTAGAAGAAGTACTTAGGAAGATTCAACTTACTTCGTGAGAGAGATAGGAATTCTGAATAGCGCGTGTTTGCCTTCGGGCTAAGTCTCTCTTGAAGCTGTTACTCTCGGCCGTGTTATTACGTGCCTTTTGACATTCACCGGCTAGTTTAAATTAAGGGCCAACTACGTTAGATACTTGTATTTAGCTTCAGCTAAGTCTCCTTTAGTTAGTTATAGTTTAGTTTCTTATATCTTATTCTGAGGAGTTTCTTATTTCTCATTCTGAAGTGGAGGCTTTGTTGTAAGCCCGAGAAAGGGGCTGACCGTTATTCTTATTTGAGTGAAAGAAAGTATAGTTTAATCCTTCGTCTACATCTTTACTTATTTGAACTCAACGATACGTCGCTACACAGTTCACTAGATTCCTTAACGTTTATTTTATATAAAAGGAGTGAAGAACCCTACAAGGTATTGTTATTTTATGTGTACAAATTAGATTTTAGATAAAAGCAGAACCCGATATCCATTAGAGTGAGCTCAGACGAAACTGCGAAGTTACGCAAGATGACCTTATCTTGAAACTTTGCACACGCTGAAAGTTGCTGAAAGTAGTATTCCCCGCAGTTTAAATGTTCCGAAAACCACAGTCAAGATTCTTCATTCTGTTATTTGGATGTTTCGTTCTCAATTCCAGCGCGTCCAAATGTTGGAACCTGGAAATGAAAAACAGCCTGTCGACTTTGTGAATTTCTTCGTAATCAGATACAGTGAAGATCGTAGGTGGCCGTTGCAGATATTATGGAAGGATGAGGGCATATTTGGTTTTAACTGAGAATATAAACTACATGAACTGCGTTCATGAAGCTGACGAAAGTCCTCATGATAGGGCACCAGCACCTTTACACGAAGCTAAAGTAGCTGTGTGGTGCGGCATCACAATCACATTCGTTCTTAGTCCGCACTTCTTGGAGGAGGTCAGTTTCAAAAGTATGAAAACATGGTCCATCACAAGTGTTGGTATACAACAATATTGCAGAATTATGCAGTTGCAGAATTTTAGCGGCCAAATGTCGTCAATGACCATTGTATGGATGCAAGATGGTGCTCTTCCGCACGTCCTCATATGTGTTTGGCAAGTGTGCAACAGCAGTTTGGACATAGAGTCATCTACCGTAGCTTTGCAGTTTCGTGGCCACCTTGATCCCCAACCCCACTATGATATATTTTTTGGTTCTTGGGTTACCTGAAATCTAAGGCGAACGCATGAAACCACAAGATTCATCAGAATAGAAAGAGGGCATAAAACTGACGTTATGCAGATTCCTCCTTCAATGTTACGTTCTTCGTTATTGTCAACAGACTTCCACATGCAGTGCTTTATCGTCTCTGAAGGTGGGGACTTTGAAAACTTGTAATCCTAATAAGTTTTCTCTCTGCTCTTTTGGGCTGTCATTGGTCCTTCACAATGTTTTTCTTTAAAAATGTTTTAGGCGGGCAATTTTTGTCATCGTGTTTTATTCCAACGCCGTTATTATTTTTTAATGAACACAATTTTTGCAGGAAAAAGGTGGATGTTGCCTCTAGAATAGTTCGAAATTTTTTCAAAAGCGTAACCGTGAGAGCTTTGCTGTTTCAAACTATCATATTCTGGAGCGTATACATTCAAATAACAATATCTAAAATTTCATTCCGATTGGTTGAGGATAGGTGGCTAAGAATTCATGTATCGGGTAAGTTTTCTTTATAACCATCCTGTACTTCTAATACACATAACTGCAGTTTGTTATACAACTAACTGCACTGATAAGACGCGATGTTAGCACCTGCGTCGAAAGATTTTTTTTGTGCTTATGAGAAACGTACTAAATTCTATATAAAGCTGTTTTAGGTATTGATTTAGATCTCCGTCTAAGTTGTCTTTATGCAACAAATATGAATTAATGTTTAGGTAGTATTTGTATAATAACCAATCACTTAATAAAAATGTTAATAGTTTAAAATCTTAATAATTAATCCTTCAGTTTTTCTCTACCTGTACTACACAGTTATTTGTCTTCTAATTTGCAAAAACTAATTTTCTTAAAGAAAGATTGAAAAAAAAATTGAATTCTAATCGTTTCTTGAAATATATTTCTGCTTAATTTGTACAGAAACCTTATTAAAATACAATTAAGTATATACGATAGTAATTTAGTAATAAAATAAAATAATGCTTAGACTTCAACTGCACTATGTTGCGCAGTAGAAGAAATTAATATAGTCAAAGGAGAAAAAATTCAATCCGAGTAGCTAATATACCTTCAAAGAAAAAAAGAAAGAGAATTGTTTCTCGAATCAAAGTAGCGAGGTTTCTTTCCTAGAAGAGAGAACCGGAGAAAAATAATAAAATGAAATAAAAACTACATCTGATTCACGTCTCGGCCAATTGGAAGCGAAGCAATCGTAAATTGTAGCCTTGAAACAGTAAATACTCTAGATTCAGTAATGCCGAATAACAAAGAGAACAGAAAAATAAAACAGAAATCCGAAAAGAGGTAAACAACTGTTATCTTAATTGAAGTGATAAAATAAAAATATGCAAGACACGAATAAAACCTTTCTTTTACAAAATAAAAAAAATCGTAAGAATTAATACTAAATTTAATTTCATAATAATATTCTTAATTTTCCATTTTTTATTCTCCAGTCATGGACTTATAATACAAATATCGAAAAAAAATTGTTTTCGTAAGCAGAACTATGTAAAATTGTTAAGCACTGAAGAAGAGAAAATATATATAATTTTGTAGTTCCAATAAGAAATGGCAAATTATGATTTTAGTTCCAGCTTGCTTGAAAAGTAAATAAATAATTAACTGCCTGCAAATGCAGTACAAATATGAGTCATGTTCTCATAGAAATTCCAAGCAGTAAAATCTCGTCTGCTTTCCTGCATTCCTCTAAAAACAATAAATAAACAAGCATTGTAAGTTTCGTGGCATTTTTAATTATACTGTCTTCCAAAATTGCATTTTTATTTACCATTGCAACAAGGTGAACCAGTATGTTATGAGTAAAATTTGATGCTTCACAGTCGCAATAAAGCAGTTAGTATTTCCTTGGCGTCTTGCTAAAGTTACCAAATGAAAACGGCAGATTAGCAATGTATATGAAATTCCAGAAATTCTCTAGCTGTTTGATAGTTGCAACAGCTATTCTCAATCTGGTACGGCTTTAATAAGAAACTGTTTCTTTATAGTTTTTAAGATGTAGAATAAAAGGCAATGGCAACATCTTCAAACACAAAACAATACTCACCCCGCAGGAAAAACAAGAATTAGCAATCGCTTCCTATTTTTAGTTTTGCATGTCTTAGTATTACTAGAAAAGATTTTGAAAAGATAGAAAGTCTACGAGAGAGGTTTTCTAAACTTTCACATGTCAAAAACGTTTCATTTTTGACAACTTATGTATGCTCAAAGTCAAGTAATGAAGAGCAATTTTGAAGCCAATTGCTCCTCCTATCTTATTTAAATAAATGTTAGCCAGGTTGTTCTTAAAAAATGATGGTGTAATTATTATTAGGTACTACTTATTCTATATTCTGCGAAATCGCGAATAAGAAAGAGAAAAGCAATCTCAGTCAAAAATATCTCGGAAGAC
>KK115237.1:47822-197025 GCA_000611955.2 Stegodyphus mimosarum | reverse complement strand
AGGGAAAGATGATGAAATTTTGTGCCTGGATAAATTTAATAATTTTATTCCTTATTACAATTTCTGTTACTTTATTTCTTCACTTCAATTATCTCGTATGCAATTTTTAATCAATTTAGTTAAAAAGGGTATGTAGGAATACAATGTCAACATTGGATATTATTATCCGGTTTTGTAATTTAGAACTGTACAGATTTTAATTATACCATAAAATTCATTTTAGACCACTTTCTTGCTTTTGTACAGACGGAATTAATAGCGTTCATATTTGTAGAATGGAAAACTTAAGTATCATAATAACGAGAAGATTTTCAAATTTTAACTGAATTTAAAGCAGTATTTGAAGGTTAACAAATAATCTCTTTTTAAAGACTCTTTTGAATGCTGACTAATTGCTACTGATGAAGAAGGATGAACTAAAATTAAAGGCTATTGCAAGTACTGCTGTTTTAAATGTATAGCTTTTCCTGTAATAAATATTACAAAGATAGATGCATAAGACGATAAATATGAGAAATAAATTTCTTTTCCATATTTTTACTCAAATCTATAATTTTTCCAAAACCGTTATTAAACCAAAAGATTTATACTGAATTTAATTTAGCACAAAGAAAAATTTATAAAGAATTAAATGAAATTTATATCTGAAAACAATGTATTTTAAGTGCTAGGATGGGTTATACTTTATGTAATTTATCCGTTAGTATATTATATTTATATTACTATAAATAACTGTTTACACTTTTGTGCTTTCTTATACTTCTTTAGTGGTTTCATAAATTTAAACACATTTGTTCTACATCTTTCTTTTACTGTTGCAAATCTGACCATTTCGTTTGTGTACTTTATTATTTTAATTTAAATGTAAAATCTATGTAAGTATATGTGTAATTATTCTATTATATTTATTTAATGAAAATTTTGGGAAAATAAAAATAAAGTAAGCCTTTGTTGTAAATGTTTTAAATGGAAGTTTGGGATATTGCCCATTCAAATCTTTGGAACTTGACGATATTCTAAAATGAGGTTATTAGAACATTTTATAAAAGATTCTTAGCTCCAGTGCCATCTACCGCTATCTTTCATTCTAAATAATGAAAGTCACAGATATTGACATTTTCATGCTACAAAGAGATTTAAATAAACCTTTATTTTAACCTCTTTGTCTCTCTCTTTCTCGTCCGGAATATTAAAATTTGATATCAAATATCACTAAACTTTAAGGTTCCATCCTTCTGAACCTAGAAAATGAGATAAATGTTGCATTAAATTGCTGTGATATTAAACTATAATTAAACAATTACTTATATAATCTAATAAGTATTTGCTTTCTTTATTTCATGATTTCAACAGTGATGCAATGAATAATGTTTGCTTAAATCTTGTTTGCTTAATTATGCAACAAAAATTTGTAAATATTAATAACCTATATTTTGCAAACTTATGCATGGTTTTATTTCGAATGTTTGCCTAATATATACAGTTGCTTTCCGCTTTGAAATTTAATATGCAGGGTACAAAGGAAAGGCTGTGTCCCTTTCATTTTGTAAAGATTGGCCTCAGAATCTGTAAGGTATTTTTTCCTCCTTACTTCAAGTTCTCGTGGTGTAACTGAAATGCATGTCTAGCTAGTAATCGGAAGGTCTGGAATTCCAGTCCATAGCGAGGACATGGCTGATTTTCTTGTTTCCTGCACTAAGACAAACTTAATGACTCTATAACTGTACACGACAGATCTATTGCTAATGGAACGGACATAATCTATTGACTAAAAGGGAATGTATTGCTTTTCAGCGGAAAATAGATGAAGTTATGAATTTTAACCTAAGAAAATGGGCAGTCACAAAGTTGTGAATCTCCATGAAATTACTCTGAAGCAACCCAGAATTATAATAAATTGCAATATTCTAATTGCATCTTATCAAGTATAAAATGATGATAGATTAAATTATTTTCACTCACGCCTATAAATGAAAGCCTTCACATTTTAATGTTTCTGTCATGTGTGTTTAATATTATAATTACTTCAAATGTGCACATACGACGAGTTTTCAACCATAATATTCACTCATCGAATTCTTCTATAAGCTAAAAATGACCGAAGAATATTTCAAAGGTTAAAATATTGCTATTATTATTTCTGCTTCGCTTGAATACCTAAACTTCTAGATCTGTGAAACTATGTGTGTTACTAATTGCCCGAGGCTTTAAAACTTGTGAGACATGCAGTTCATCTGAAAGCTCTTTCGGTCGTGAGCTATTCCTTGCTTTTGGTTCAACCCACAGTTAAATGATGAAATCATTTAAAATTTTGCATTTGAATGACTGCAAAGGCTTTGTCTTGAATATGCCTTTATTATTCAAAGCCGAAGTAACAAACTATCTAATTAAAGATAGAAAAAATATCTACCTGTCAATAATTATAAAGGTTGCAATTTCGGGCCTTTTCGATAAACTCAGGTCGTTCCAAATAACCTCGTCAGTTAAATGAAAAAAAATAGCTCTACAGCGCTAAAGGCCCACGGATCACATTCCAACAAGATGCTTAAATTGTTACAATTAAATGAATCAATCAAATTAAGATCGAAAATAAACCCAAACATTAGATCTAGATACAAATTTGTAAAAACCTTTAACACAACCTTTACATAATTTGAAATTGTAGTTTTAAGTAATTTGCGTCTAACATCTGTCCAATCTGTACTGAATACAAATTGAATTTGTACAATCTGTACAAAATTAAATTGAAATATTATAGTTATTAGCTTTAAAGTTTTGATAAACTTCTGTAGGAACTGCTGCTGCATGTATGCTAATACATGGAATATTGTAAAAAGAACATTACAGTAATACGACTCCAAAACTGGTTGTCATTCGTATCTCGTATATTTTTTAGTTTTAAATTTAAAAGCTTATGAATAATGATTCAAATTAGCAGTAACATCTTTAATTTATTCTAATCACTGAAGTTTATGTAGCTAGGCTGTTTTAGAAAAAAGAGACTCGCACAAACATTGAAGTACACGCTATAAACTGAGAAGGCCCTCAGTATCCAATATCCTTTCAGTCAGTCTTAGTTTAAAAATTGTGTCAAAAAATTCAAAATATGTCGTCTTATGCTCTTAATTTACATTACACACGAAGCCATACGTACTCACTTACCAGAATGTTGCCATTTGGCAAAAAATGTGATCTTTAATTTACTAATTTCAGATTCAGTTAATTTATTATTTCTTTACAAAGTGAGAGATGCAAAAAATAAAAACGCATTGTTCAAAAATTTAAATTCTTGTTTTCTTTTTTAAAATTAGTTATAACTGTTTAATTTGAAAAGCATTCAATTTTTCATATGGCCAATCGGTAATTTTTATAAATATTTGCAGAATTATTGTAAAAAGTGTTTCTAAAACCGTATACTTTGTACCTGGTTTACACTAACTGACACTGAAAATACAACACAAAGATAGAGTGGTTCCGAAAATTATGCAAACTTCAGGCTCGACGCATGCCATCGAGTTATGCGAATGTTGTCTAATGCACAACTCTTAAGCGCACGTTGAAGAAGAGCAGGGGAAGGAACCTGTAGAATATTCACTTTTCCTGCAGTTATTTCTGCTAGGGAAACCATCTCAGAAACCTTGTTCTTGTCTCAAAGGACGTGTGTAATAGCAGAAAATGGCAGGCTGTCGTCAACGAAGGCAGTTCCAGCATACAGACGATTTTACGAGGTGATCGACACGAAGAAGTTCAGGTTATATACGGCAAATCTCAGCTGACACATACCTGGATGCGTCTACAGTGCACCGGCTGCGGCGACGATATTTGGAATTGTGGCAAGTTCGAGGGGTGCCAGTGCAGCCAGAGTGACGTCAGCACGCGTGGATTGACGGATCCGCCGACAAGCGGTTGTGCACCCGCTAAGCACTTCTACCTCCATTCTGCAGCATGTTCAAGACATCCTGGATGTTCCCATGTCAAATACAGAATCATTTGCCATAGACTGGTGGCTAGTAGCCTACGCTCCTGCCGCTGTTAAGGAGACTTCCATTGATCCCACATCATAGACGCCAACGTCTGCTGTGTTGCCGGACTCGAGCGATGTGGTCAACGAAATAGCGCAGGATCGTATTCTCCCCTACCTTCAGGGTGTACACAATGCCCTTTATCAGCAGGATAACAGCCGGCCACACACTGCTTGCGTTAGCCAACGTACCCTGCACGATGTGCAGATATTTCCCTGGATATCCTGATCTTTTACAAATCGAATACATTTCTAATGTGACTGGATGTTACTTGCAGACTCTGCAATTGTCGCGTTCAGAAGATGAACTGTGACAAATGGTTGAAAAGGAATGGAGATCCATTCCTCAGGACCCATCCGTAGTCTCATTGAATCTGTACCTAGAAGTGTTGCTTTGCGTACCGCTATCCAAGGTGGTCCTACAACCTACTGAGCCTGTCCCTTTCATTTCAACCAACCAACCTACTGAGCCGACCCTGTTCCAGCTCTATATTATGCATATCATTTCGAAATAAAAATCACTTATTGTTCGTTGCTGTCTCTCTTTCCTTGCCGAGTTTCATCACTTTCTGGCCACTCCTTCTTGTTGCATTTTCAGTGTCGGTTAGTGCAGAATCATTCATTTTCTAAGATTTAATATTGTTAATTACAGTTGTTTTCTATCAGCTGATTTACAAACAATCTGATTTGGATTTTTATGTGACTTTCCCAGTAATATGAGACTAGTTTGTAAAAATATTAACAATTTTAAAAATGTATATTTACTTGGGTCTAAATTTTCTATTTTTTATTTATTTTAACAAAAATGGTGTTTGCTTATAGATTTATTGTAATGTGAGAGATATTTAAGAATTATTATTAATTAAAGTATTTCTTTCTAAACAATTTTTTTGCTATAGTAATGTACTTTTAAATGAGTGTCTGTGTTTTCAAATATTCATTCTCACTGCTGATATGCCTATTCTGCATATATTATAGGTTTCGTTCACTTTAATGCAATTAGAACTCGCAATAAATGATTTTTTGGTAGATTTTTAGAAAGAAATGGGATTATAATTTAAATTCTTATTTCCGTGATATTCTGCTCACCTGGTAAAAATAACAAAGATGCGTACAAATTTTTCTTTCTCAGGACTATACTTAACATATTTTATTTTCTCTTCATATGAGGTTAGAAATCGAATTTATGAGAATAATTTTCACTCACCACAAACGTTTGGAAAAATTTCAAAGTAGTGTATCAAAAATATGCGAAAAAAATTATCTGAATTTTTATATATAGGCTTTAATTTGAACAGACTAATATAAACGTATATGTGTGCGTTCTGATATGAAAAGATGGGCTGTTTTGCACTGAACGATAAAATTAATTTTCTTTTAAGCTTTGCTTGCAAATTTCAGACAAACAATTTTTTAGTACACAAAGGAGAATATATTATTGAAATGTATATTTTGTGCAATTGTTTTCATGCCTCCTTCTTTCCAATTAACTATATAGGTAGTTTATTCAACAATTTGTAATTTAAGAGAAACTTTTTCAACGTGTTTAAAGATGTAAAGGATGAAATTTTGTTTTTTCCTAAGGCTTTCAAAATTCCAGTATCTTAGTTGTTCACATTTCATCACTGCTTTACTTGACAGACGAGACTACATTCATTTACACTGTTAGTGTTCGTGAGGTTCTAAATTAGAACTTTAGGATTAAATAAGTAAAACCTCACAAAGGTATTTAAAGCATTTTCATTTATTTTTATTAATTTATTTTCTTATTTACTTGTATATTCCTTGATGTATATACGCATCTGACAGTTTCGTTATTTTCTTTTGACAGATTCTTTATCCATCTTAGGATTATGCGTAATTTTTTCAGATCTTTCGACAAAGGAATACTATTCATGATGTTATTAATGCGTTTATTAATTCGTAACTGAATGTACTTTTTCTTTTATTTCAGTCGACGTTTACTATCTGCTTCTTACTAAATGAGATGCAGTTATAGTTTCGCCTATTGAGCGCATTATTAATAATTGCCCATTTGACTGCTGTCTATCAATTATTCTGTCTAATTTTGACCCATACAGATAAGTACAGCTAAATGTATTCTTAGCTCTTCTTCTTATAATGCTGAGCGCTAATATTCTGTAACAAAATGTTGATTCTGTGTTGCCCATCGTGTGCTGTTCCCTTTACAAATAGTAATCGGTGTTTTTGAACAGCTGTTCCCTTTACAAATACTCAAATATCACAGCATTTCATTTTACAAATACCCAAGCATTTTTACTGCGTTTTAATTTTAAGGTAAAAAAGCGAAAACTTTTCACATGCTTTTTTACATTTTTAATCTGTATTCACTTACTTATCCTATGTTTGTAATCTTCTGTACAAAACACATGTCACGATTACTACCTAGAAAGTATTCAGGTATAAGCAGATCGTCAGTAGGTGATTTATTTGTATCTGGAAACATAATAGATTCTTCTAAATAAACATTTGTTTCCAAAGTGTCACTCTTCCTATTCACATGCGCTGTACAAAACTGCATAATTTGTTTAACCAAGGTTTGGGAGATAGGTTGCGAAAAAATGTTTCAATTATTCATAGATTATCAATTTCCTTACATGCAGATTCAAACATTCTTTTACCGGTCACCTTTTAAAATGGCTAAATGAAGAATACTTTCACCATGAGAAAGGCAAACCTGTTTTCACTAAATTGCATGTCAATGTTAATTTAAAATTTTCTACTGCTTTTCATATTTTCTTTCTTTTTCTAAATACAAGGATGTTTCTGCATTGCTATCTGTCATTTCCGTTATGAATTCATATTCTTCCTTATATACGGTAGCTCTTTCTATATTTGTATACGAGCACAGGTCTCCATTTCTGCAATATACATTGGGCAATATTCTCAGTGCTGAGATGATTAAATGGTCGATGGATATGGTTATACCCAACGACTGTTTTCTAGCAAGCTTCCCGCCATTTTGGGGGTGGAGAAGAAAAAAAGTAAATAAAATACAGAATTATGGAACTAACTAATGAATAAATGCATAAGAATCAAAGTTCTCCACATATCTATTCATTTAGCAGACCACCATTGATTTTTTACTTTCATTCCAAGTGTTGTGTAGATTTATTAAGTATTATTTTACAGTGCTTATTAATTTTATTAATTTACAGCGATTAGTAAAATTTTAATGTTCATGTTTGAGATGTAATTTTTAAATTACACTGTTGTTAAATTATTTCTTTTGATTTGGGCAAAGTACTTTGATTGTGAATGACTTTGTTTCTTTTGATTTGAGAAAAGTTAGCAGAAAAGCTTGTACAGCAATAGTCAGTTTTTGCGTTCTCACGGGCGGAGAATTTTGGGGCCAAGGGGTCGGCGGCCAGCTGCATTTTTCGTCCCCTTATCTTGCGGGGGCGAACATGTGTTTTTATGGTTCCAAGGCGATCAGCTTAGCGGCGCCGATTCTTGATAGAATTGTGGGGGTACAAAAATTTAGGATTTGTCTGAAAAGTCGCAACGTTAACCGATTTACTGTGTAAACTTTCCCTTGGTTTTGAACTTAAAAAATAGGGGCTTGTCACTGTGAAAAGATAGAACTGATTTTCTTAGAATTTTGTTGAGTATTTATTGGTCTGTTCCTAGTGGTTAGAGAGGGTTACTGTTTTGTGTAGCATTGAATTTTAATTTTATGGATTTTTTGAACCAATAGTAATTATAGAGGCGGTCCACATTTTGAGCGTCGCGAGGCTTTAAGTTTGGTCGCTCCCGCGGCGAGAGGAGATTTTCAAGATTTTTTCAGACTTTCGAGTCCATTTTCAGGGGAGAGAAAGAGCTCGGCGGCCCCTTCTCGGGCTGTCCGTGCGAGAATTGGCCCGAGAATGATGCGGGCTCCTATCGTATCGTCGTCGGCGAATCCTTTTTGAAGGTCTGCGGCTATGTCTTATTCACACAGATGATTTTTTTCCTTGATGAAAAATGTGATTTAAGGCCGCACTGTAGTTCCAATTTACTGATAAAAATAATAGGAGGAAAACATCGCTCACCTGCAGATTACTGCGACTTGCACTTATCTTTGTTGAGAACATTATCGAAATTTCGGTGGAGATTCATGTTAAGTTGGACCTCCTTGCATGCAGAAGGTCTGTATCCATGAGGAAGTTTTCTCCAACAGGTGAATTGACAAATTGGTGCGGCACTAATGAAGAAAAAGGTTTGAACTTCTTTCACGTGCGTTTCGCAGGCAAATAGGGAGACGAAATCTGGACAGCAATCTTTTCTTCACCGTGAGTTGATTATTTTTTTGTTTTTGTATTTAATTCTATATGTGTCCTCAAACTTATTGCCCTTAACTGATTTAGGATTTTGTGAAATCGATTATTAGGGAAAAAACTTCATCTTTCATTTTAACGAAAATTGATTTAAAATATTTGTATATGTAGTGCGAGTTTAAATGTTTGAGTAACCTTTTAAAATTAATAGAAATTGTAAATTGTTTCATTAAGATTTTGGTAGGATTTGGAAATATTTCAAGAATAAAAAATTGTTTCAGACTACTTAAGTATGGTTCAGCGATAATTACGAAATTATTGTAAGGTACATAACTAATAATTTTCGATACAATATTGATCATGGTACAGATTGTCACATGAAAAATTGTAAGTAATTTTTAGTAAATGTTTGTAGGGATAGTCTGGCCAGCTATTCTGAATGGATAATCTTTTGGAATATTAAATAAATGTTTTTATTTGCTTTACTATTGTATGTTTTTGTGTTTTTTATCTTGTGGTCTACTGTAGGTCACCCATGTGATCCTTTCGGAAAACATGGTTAAACTTCCATTCGAACCTGGGTAGTTTATTGCGGGCGTAGGAGAAATTTAATGTTATTTACGACTATACGATCAGATTTATTAATTGAACTGAAGTGGTGTTTTGACTTCTTAGTATGTGAGATTTATTTCTCCCTGGTGTTTTGAACTGTTCTGTGTTTACTTTTAAGTGTTTGTGGCTATCTCTAAGGTTGTATTGAAATTTATGTGTTTACAGGAAGCAAAGCTGATTAGTTAGTTTAGTGAGAGATAGCATGTTGATGACTTTGTGTCAGTAATGCATTTTACATGGATATTAATATTTTGATTTTAACAAAACACCAGGGAGGATTTCATTTCATTGAACCTAAGAGTTGAGAGTTGATATGATAAAACTTAATTTACTGTGTTGAGGATTTATGAAAATTTAATCTAGCTTAAGGTATTAATTAATTTGTTTTCAAACACCAGTCTCTATGATTTGATTTTATGAACTCAATATATTTTTATGAGAATTGTGCTTTTTTAGTTTGTCACGGCAAGAAGAGAGGTTAAGTTTGCAGTAAATTTAAAAATTAATAGAAAACCCGGAAATTTCTCTGATTCAACACAAGAAATGGTCTTCTGAGAACTCGGTAAATAGCTTTTTGAAATTTCTGTAAAATCGCCTTGGTACTTCATTGTCAAATGTTGTTATATTTGCATATTTTTATTATCTTTACTTGTAGCATTTTAGTAGCCAATGTTTTTAACATTTCGTAATTTGAGGACAGATCATGTAAATTTCTTTTGAATTTTTTGAGTTCAGGGATCACAGGCCTTCTATTTGTAAGCTAAGCTTTTCGATATCCTTCTAAGATTTAAAAGTTCCTTTATACAGGTAATTAACGTGTTAAATTATTTTTCTCAGAATTTAGAATACATTCTTTTCAGATTTGCTTTCGTTCATATGGCCTTTCTATCCAGTTTGAGAAGAACGTCTTACATGAATTTATAGCATTGGTGTATTATCTGTAAGCACGTGGAAAGTACATTTTATATCACTTTAAAAGTCTATGTGCGATTTTCCAATAAGAACTAGTCTAGATACTTTTATCAGTTCCTGAAATTCATCTCTGTTTAAAACAAATGCTTTTAAAAGTTTGACTTTAACAGGACACTAGAGATTGAAACCTAGATGTTATCTATCGACCGCTCAGTTCCCAATTGACTATTCTGTTCTATACTTTAACTTACTTTTCCAAAAAGAGCTCTGCTTTTACGATTAGTTTTAGAAGAAAGATTCAGCTTCTCTTCTATTAAATGACCGGTTGAACAAATATACGTGGCAGAAACATTGAAATTGATATGATAACACTCACACAGCGAGAAACATGTTTCTTAGTTAAGAGTCCAACAAAACTTTCATGGGATTTTATAAAATTAAGCTTTTGCTTTAATTGTACTTTTAATGATCTCATTGAAGATCGAATTCCAGGAACTGAATTGAGTTAAAATAATAACCGCCCCCCCCAAAAAAAAAGAACAATTAAGAAAAGAAAAATCTAAAAGGTTTCAGATTTTAAATTACGGCCAAAGGAGCGTTTTATTTTAACATTTTGTGTGTTACCTTTATTTGTTAAATATCATGTTTTTCGCTCTTAAACCATAAAATTCAGTTCAAGAGCAATATTGCAAAATAATTTTAAAATGCGCATGTCTTTAGAATTTCCGATCCACAGTCTCACGCGCTGGAGATAAAGATGTTTTTTCTGTACAACGTTGTCATTGCTCGCTTTGAAATCCTTGAGTTTGTTAATCAAAAATTCATTAAAGGTTTACAAAATATGAAATCGATAATAAAACAAATTCCAAATTTCAAATTTGGTCTTCTAGATCTCAATATTCGGGTGGACACGTTCAATATTCAAAATTTGCTGGCTCTAGGTACCGTTGTTTTATCACAATGCGAGAAACATACACATTTAGGCAAATCCTCATTACTTATTTCTTTCTAAATACAAATAAAATAAATCTAATTCTAGGGCGATAATATTTGGTGGCAAAAATTTGAAAAGTAAAACAGCGCAAAATGCCAAAACGAAAATAATAGTCCTTCTGGTCAACTTGCTCCTTTAGACTAATAAAACCAGGAATATTTCGTTGCTCCTTTTAATCAGATTATAATGTTTGCTCATTTGCAAATCCATGGTTACTTAAGTAATTAATAAAATAAGATGTGCTTTCAGATGAGGAAAAACATAGAAAATTTTAATTTTTACATATGTTTCATATACAGGAAATTTTAAGTAGTAAATAATTCCAAGTGTTACTAAACATCTTTAAGTAAAGTACTTTTTCGGTATAAACCTTATTTCCTTCTCTGAATATAAATTAATTAGCTTCCTAAAAATTGCCAGAACTATGTTTAAACTACTTCACCACATGTAATAAAGGCGATATCTACACAAGGCCTCAAAGTTGCTCTGGCGACGCAACTCACGTATACATGTTGCTTGACAGAGGTCGTTTATATAGAGCGATTTTGCTCCAAAATTGTTCTGAACTATTAAGCCAGTAGGTAAGCTTAAAGCCGATGACACGATTTATATCCAAAAGCAGACCACTATTATTCTCATAATAAATAATATATAATAATAATAATAACGGAAAAATTTTTAATAATTCTCATAACAAATATAATAATTTTTATTACCTCCATTTATTTTTGGCTTATTTATAGAAACTTATTAATAACATTATATATTATATATTAAAATTAATATATATGAAATTATATATTATCAATAATAAACAGGTAAACAAAATGACAAACAGAAAATAACAATGATTAAAAATGCCGTTAAACGAAAACGTATACCAAAAATAGACAAAGACTGTGAATTTGAAAAATAAATATAATAAAGGAAACGAGGAAGAAAAATTTTAACAGCAAAACATAATACTGAGGTTGAAAAAACATGGGTATTATAAACTTTTATTTTATTTTTGTTACATAAGCTAGATTTTACTAGAATTACCTTCCTCAAAACATTTCTGTTTCAAACTTTCTTACAATTGTATACAGTAATTTTACTTCAGAACAAATTTATGATAAACTAAACAATTAAAGTTAACGTTAGTTTTAGAGCAGAACTGCTAAGTATAATTTCAGAATTGCTGAAGAGAAATTAGAATCCACTCAGTTATGGTTAATTTTGAATAGAAAACTTCAATGTCTATGACATGCCATCTGAGATAAAAATGCTTTTTATATTTTGACATAATTTGGAGTCACTACATATGTTTATTAAACAGCTTCGTTTGAGTGAACAATTTTCAGGTTTGCAACATGCGCATCTCTTCGAACTTCGTTATGTTACATATTATCATGCATTTATTAATTAAACAGTTCAAATAAAGCCAGAATTAAAATGAAATTTTTCATATTTATAAAACAAAAATGAATTTCGTAGAAGAAAAGGGGCAATGAAAATAAAACAGTCTTTAACAATTCGAGGTACAAAAACAATTTTTTTTGCATTAGACAATTGAAATCGTAAAAATTCTGTAAACATGTGCTACGTAAGTAAGTAATTATAATTTACACCATTGGTGTTAGATTTATATTAGAGGTTAGGTTAGGTTATTTTAAATACGGCAAGTATGTCTAAGGAAAGGCATACATCCGTGGTGAACTTTTTAAGAGAAACTGGATCATGTTACAAACGGCGAAAAACACGAAAAACAACCATACAGTAACCCGTCTTAATTATATTGGAGATGAAATTAAACAACACGTAAATGATAGAGTTTTTAACGTGACTAAAGAGTGCCCCCTGTACAGATGTACATTCGAATGTCCTCGTGACCCTATTACAAGTTGAACTTGCGAATGAACACAGCGCAGAGAGAATTTATGAAATCACCAATCCGTCAAACTCTGAAATTTTTGTTGAGGCTTATAAATTCAAGGTGGTGTGGCACAATGGCACTATTGACAGTATTATCACCATTCATCCGATAAATATAAGTTTTAACCGAGGTACGTAAAGGCAGCGTCTGCCACTAAAATGCAGATTGTACTGCTAATTGGATTGAAAATCTTCATTATGGAAAAACATTTGAAACAAACTTCATTGGAAAATACACTCTCATTTATCCTGATGACATTATTATAACTAGTAACACTATTGAACAACACGTGGAAGATCTCCACGAAGTTGTTTCATTATTAAAGGAACCAGGTTTAACTATTAATGCCGCAAAATGTAAATTACTAAGGAATTACGATATTTAGGATAGAAAATTTCAGCTAAAGGTATCGAAACTGAGTACTGTAAAAAATGTTCATCTTTTATTGGCATAGGCTCATATTATTGTTCGTTTATCCAAAATTTTGCCGATATTGTTGAACCGCTGTTAGTTTTAAAACGAAAGAAATCCAAGTTTGCATGGACAGCGGAGGCAAAGAACGTTTCCGAAAAATTGAACACAGCTCTAATTAATGCCCCTATGTTAAAATTCCCGGAAGGGCACGAAAACTTGGAGATAGCGGCTGATGCTTCAGATTACACCGTGGGTGCAGTTTTAACTCAAAAAGGGCACCCCTTGGCATTTTTTAGAAAAACCCTAGGTCAGATTCAAAGGAACTACACACCGACAGAAAGGGAAACGTTAGCAGTCTTAATGGCAGTTCAGGTGTTAGGGTCTACTTTGGAAAAGCCCCAGTTACAATCTACTCTGATCATGCGGCCGTGGGCAGATTATATTCTGGAAGGAATTTAACTCCTAGATTAATCAGATGGGACTTAAAGTTACAAGAATACAACTTAATAATTAAGCACATTTTCGGTAAGGAAAATACAGTGGCCGACGCCTTGTCAAGAATTAAACTGGATAAAAATGGGAATCAAGTAAAATGTGCTTTGTTAACTTCTAAAGCTTTAGATTCACGGGAAACAATTATAGCTGTATTGCCGAAGGATCCAAAATTCGGTAATATTTTGCTTATTCAAAGGATCCAAATAATTTTGAACATGCAGATCCTGCTGCAATTAGAAAAAGAGCCCGAAATTACGAGATCATAGATAATCTGTTGTTCTATACTAAATCCATTAATGAAAACCACAAACTGAAACCAGCCATCCCCGCCACACTACGGTTGAGCATTTTGCAGGAATTTCATGATAGCCCCTCAGCGGGTCATTTAGGGGTACAGAAAAAGGTGCTTAGAGTACGTGAGGTGGTGTATTTTCTGCAACTACAGAATATTGTAACAGCGTATGTCAGGTCCTGTAAGTTATGTCAGTTAATTAACGACGTTAATTATAGCCCGGTCTGGTATCCAAATAGTATTCGCTCGACTTTTCCAAATGAGATCCTTGGAATAGACCTTCTTGTTCCCCTTCCCCAAAGCGAGTTAAATAAAAACCGATATCTTTTGGTGATTGCAGAGCATTTTTCTAAATGGGTAGAATTAATTTCTTTAAAACAACTGTCAGTTAAAATAGTTGCAGATGCGTTCTTACATAAGTATATTTTAAAATACGGTGCACCATTAAAAGTGATAAGCGATAATGGTAAGCAATTTGTTAGTCAAATTTTTGAGAAGTGTAAAGGGCTTAACATACGGCATATGAAAATGGTCCCGTACAGACCACAAGCAAACATGGCTGAAAGAGTTAATAAAAACATTGTTAAAATAATTAGAAGTTACTTATTAATTATTATAAACGCTGGGATGGCTGCGTTGATGAACTAGCCTATGCATTAAGAACTGCCAAGCATGATACAACGGGTAAAACGGTAAAACGCCCGCTGAATTATTTCTGGGCAGGAAGATGTTGACTCCTTTAGGGAAACTTTTATTCGTTCAAGGGTAAGAACCAGAATTTAAACAGGCAAATATTCAAAGGCTGTTTGATGAAGTTTTGAAAAATTCCGATGTAGCAAGAGGACGGCAGAGACTTTATTACAATAAAAAACGCCGTGAATCAGATTTTAAAGTGGGGGATAAGGTGTTGAAAAGAAAATTCACTTTGTCTATTGCACCTGAAAACGTCGTATCAAAATTCGCCCATAAATTTGACGAGCCTTATGTAGTAGAGCAGATCGTTGGGGTTGTGTTCTACATAAAAACAGAGTCGGGAGAAAGAATAAAGGGTCCGGATCGATTAAAAAATACTATGATCGTAAAGATTTCGCTGTCTTACAAGATTTCGTCCAGGCTTCTGAGTCTGAAGAGGCGGCTTCCCCAGGAGCAATTCTGACCCCACCACAACTTCCACCATTGCTGTGTCATGACAAAGTCTCGCAGAAGACAGCCCCAAGATACGTCAAGGAGGTGGCGGACTGATAGATCACTACAAACAAGACCACATGTCGATAAAATGACGAAGAGGCCTGCCGAAGTTGAAGGCTCAGAGCAAAGATCGAAACTCCCTATAGTTTACAGGCAAGCGTCTTCGAATACCGATGCACAAAGAATCATTTTGCCGGACAGTAAAAGGAAACACAACACATGCCGTCAGTACATCCTAAAAGACCACTCATCAGACGTGAAAAAAGGAAAAGCCAATTCCCACCAACGGACAGGAAGCAGAGACGGGAAGTCTCATTCATGAACCAGGTGGCCTGGACACAATTCTACAATAAACGAATGACCGAATACCAAGCTTCAAAAACGGATTTAAGTGAATTTTTCTATACATCTTTTCTGTTATGTAAGGTTGCATGAAAATGTTTTAAATACGAAGTTACATGACAAAAGCTATTGCCTCGATTGAGGACTAAAGTTATTTCAGTTTATTTAGCAAAAGCACAAAATAGTGTATTATAGCAATGTTATGTTAATGTAAAGAACTAGTAGTTCGGTTTTGTTTGTCGAAATACTATTTATATTAACGCGCCAAACGATCTGGCCTGATACAAGCAGCTTCGTACTAGTACTTGTTAATGAAATTTTATTTTAGGTTCGCACTTTTGGCGAAGAAAAGGATTAATGCAAGTAAAATTTTCATTTTATTCTCTATTGTCTTAAAAGTATTTGTTTGTAAAATGCTGAAATATCTGTTGTGTTAAAGTAAATGATACGTTTAATGAAAGTTTAAAGCTCAAAAGAGCTGATATAATATGTATTTAGTGCTAAAACTTCAAGAAAGTTAATGCATTTAAAGTTTAATGTAGTTAATTGAGTTCGCTCAAAAGAAATTTTAGTTAAATCAAATCATGCGATTTTGAGCGAAAGCTTGCATGCGTTTAAGAAGAATGTAGAAATTACCTGGTATGCATGTGTTTTGTAGAGCTCTCCACCGACACTCTAGTTAATTTTCATGTTTATTAGCTCATGGAGAACTTAGAAATGAATTTAGGGTGTGTCTAAGAAGGTTATTATATGCTAATAGTCTGCGTTTAGATGGAGCTTTTGTCCACTATAACATAGTACACTTGCGTTTTCGCACCACACATTGTGGAGACCAAAAGGGGAAGCGTGAATGGGAATTGAATAATTGTGGCATGAAAAACCGTAATGTTCGAAAAAGCTGAGAAAGCTACGTTAAATGCAAAGAGGTTATAACTTAATAAAAGACTGTATTGTGAATTCAAAGTGTTATTTAGAATCATGTATTCATAAAGGACATGATTGAAGCCCAATTGAAAGATGAGGAAGGATATGCAGCAGAACTATGATGAAAAATGTTTTCTCCTGTTAAAATTTAAATTTATTATTTTGCATGTAAACGGGGCTCAGATCTTGTTAGTTGTATAATTTATCAGTTTGTAACAGGTCTTTAAGGACCTTTATCCAAGTCTGTTAAATTCTGGCATGGACAAATGTAGGGATTTATATTTATTTTAAATAACCTGTTAAATTAAATTTTAAGTTACTTTCCTATAAGCTTTAATTCTCCCAATTGTCAGTTGCCAGAATATTTAAATTTGGTAGCGGGCGTAGGAAATGCAAACAGCTACTAAACTCATTTACGCGCTGCCACTAAACTCATTTACGCGCTGTAGGATACAGCATTGTATGAGCTCTGTAGTGTAATTCTACTACTTGTGCATATCTGCAATTTTAAGTTTGATTCTACTGTTTCAGTTACCGTCCAAGTTGAGACGTAGTATGTTAGTGTCAAGCGTAGTATATTAGCGTAGTATGTTAGCTTCAAGTTGACGCATTGTAAATAATTTAAAGAGTTTAATAAAGAGCAGTTTTAACCCTTCTCCGATGCAATTACTATTTCTCGGGATTCTACACGACAGAAAGACAGAAGAACCTTACAAAGTATTTAAAAAATTGAAATTGAGTAGAAAATTAATGCAACTTATAACGCTTAATAGAATTTTAAATTTACATATTTAATTAACAAAATCATTAATAAATTAATCTTTTTTTATAAAGTTTTACCGATAATTTTTTATGAAAATTACAGTCTAAAAATGTTTAGAAAAAGGAAAATAATTAACAGTATGAGGTTACCTCTATAAAAATTGCTTAGTTAATTATTTAATTATTTTCTTTCACGTTTGTTAATCTGATATTGTTTTAGTGAAAATTATATCTTGTTTTGCTTCCGTTTATTCTTAAAGTGTGGTTAACATTTTATGTATAGCGTGTAATCAATTATTTGGATATCGATTTGTTGGTTATGAATAAAATCAATTATATAATATGCTACTATGGGATTTGAATTTATTGGATTATGCCAAAACACACTAAAGCTATCTGTTTAAGAGGCATGCCTTTGTAAGAGTACTTTCTCAGGAACTTTCACTTATTTACGCTATACATTAGGAAAATCACGGAAATCTCATGCAAGCAGCTCGTTTGCCTGATCGAAATACCATTGTTTAGCGACTTTACCGCTCGGGAACTAGTGGCCAGTTTAGCAGGGGAATATTAAAGAAAACTAGTTGGGTTTCACATCAGCCATTGGAAGACTCAAATTTAAAAGTATATAAGGTATAGCGTAATTCATCCGATCACGTTACCCGTTTCCAATCCTCAGATATCCAGTGTCTTCTTTCCCGACACGTCTGCAAACGGATAGAAATGAATGGGTTTTTCACAGACACGCGACTATGCATTCCTGTACTTTGCAATTCTCTACGTATGGTTCAAGCTGAAAATCTGTTAGGAAGAACCTGAGTTGATGATTTGTGGTTAGTTGAAGTACAGTAGAGTCTTTTTTCTGCCGTACAATTCGTCGGAGACGACGCCAATTGTAAAACTGTGCTCGAACCGCAGCCACGTCTTCTAGAGAAGAACTATGGGTTCTGATTCCAAATATTTAATATAATATATTTTTTAAATTTTACTGATTATACGAGTTTAGATGAAAAGAAAATTTCGGTATTGAAAAGACGTAGTCGTTGAATGCTTTTCGTGATTTGTATTTTCATTTAATTTATTTATGTTGTTGCTAGTTATGATTTTTACTTACTTTTAGAATGCAAAGGAAATCTTACAATCGCGAAATATTTCTGGTATTATATTTCAACGCCAATATCCATTTTGGCCGCTCTCGAATCCACTTAGACAATATTTTTTGCGTGAAATTTGTACCTGTGGACAAACGAAATAACTCTCTTTACTTCCTTGTACGAAGTAAAAAGGAAGTATTGTAATCGCGAAAAATTTCGGACATCATATTTCACTATATCCACACAGAATTCTCAAAAGTATCCGATTCTTTGGCATCAAAACAAATGGAGAATAAGGATATTGAAAGTGAGCAGACCCATATGAAATGTTTGAGAAATTTTCTGCATTATTGGACTGCCCTATTGTATCATCGGAAGAATTCGTTTCAGTAGATGATGATAATGTGTATACAGCCCCAATTATGACAGATAAAGACATTTTAGAGTTTGTTCAAAGCTAAAAAAATATCATTGACGCAGATTCCGACGAAGAAAATGAAATGTATAATGCAGCTCCTGTTCACACATCATCCGAAATGAGGAGCATCATGAAAAGTACGCGCATTTATTTAGACGCACATCCCAATGGTGAAATGAATAATAAAATGGACGACATCGGACAATTTGTTGACAATATGATGCTAAAAATGACAATGCAAAGAAAAATATCAGAATGTTTTCGATAAACTCAACAAATGTTTTGTTTTTCAAAAAACTTGAAAATTTTGTATTAAATTTCGTTAAGTTCTTGTGGATGTTTTTGTTCCATTGATTTTTATTAAATACATGTATATGTACATTTCTACGTGAATAAAATATACTCTAATAAACTTAATTTTGTTGATTATATATTTTTTTCAATACCTTTTGATACCAAAAAAATATTTCAATCCCCTCAGTTTTGTGTTAAGCGATTTTTACTGTATATCACACTCTTACCCAGCTCAGTGACATTTTTTTATTCTTGCATATTCGCAAATTGTGCATTTTTTGCTCTAAAAGTGATTGAATTATGTTGTTTTTATATTTCCCTTAAGGTCTTTTCTGCCTTTAGTTAATCTGCATGCAATAGTTATAGAATTATCAACAATTTTAAAACGGCGCTAAGCCTAACATGGAGCGATTTTGTTTGCATTTGGAACTCTTAATAGTATAGTGAATTAAGTCAGTTAGTGCACCAACTTCAGTGTCGTTCTGCTCAATAGGACCAAAGTTATTGGTTGTTGGACCAAAGTTGATGCACCGAAATTTTTCTGGCCGAATTGCTTGATCTTTCATAGCAACTCTAATTGCAAAGATAGTTTTTTAAACTTTTTAACTGTATTCAAAGTTTTTTTTTTGTATTTTACAATTTTTAAGGAGATGTTTTGAGTTATTATGTGTTCTTGCCTTGCCACGGAGGGAGAACTGGATTTATTGAATGAAAACATTTCTCTGATGAAGTGCAGCGAAAAATGGGTGTAATTTAATAGGCCATGCAAGGAAGTCATTTGGCTTCCACATCAGGTATTTTTAATTTTTGTGCTAAACTCTCCTTTAAGATGCAGACGATAACCAACCGTTTTTGAGATTTTCTTTCAGAAAATTATATTTTTCCCAGTAATCTTTTCTCGGGCGCTTTGATAGGACAATCTGCGCGAAAAAAGGTTGCCCGGAACGCTATATGCGCTAACTTAATATTTCCAAGCAAAAAAAGTGTGCATTCGTAATCAGATCATTTCGAGTGGCAAGAAAAGTATAGCTTAGATAAATTATTTTTAATAAGCAAATAATGAAAATATAACAATATATAGTAAAAAGGTTTCACTGAAAATACTTATTTTAGAAACAAGACCATTGTTACAACAGAAAGAGCATTAATAATTTTATTGTAGCCAATACACAATGTTGGCCCACACATCCGTTTGCATAAAATTGTTTTCTAAGGCTTGAATCAACATTTGAGCTTGTTATATATTTTTTTCCAAAAGTCGGCATTCGATCAAAATTGTCTCACTTTGAACACTTAGTTTCATAATCCATTTCTTGTTGTTGTTGTCTTGTCTTGTCTCATGTTCACTTGCCTGACGTATAGTCAGCCCACACCCACGAAATTCCTCGTGGTTAGGAGCACAAGATTACGTCTGCCGTTGGCAACAGCCTTGAGCACCTAACAGGTGACGGTGAGATTTGGCTGAGTTCCGCGAGCCGAGGGTGATGCATTTTTTAAACTGGACCAATTAGCTAAACGGCCAAATTTGCAGGAAATGTTTAACCATATGATCAGTTTTAAACACCCACTTTTATTTAGTATTATAAACTTAAGATGGAAATGTATGCTAGAAATATGACGGAACTTCCGTGAGAGAATTATTTATAGTATTTTTTTAATTCTTAAAACAATTATCTAACCTTTGCTTTAAATTATAATTTAAAATTTAATCTTCAAAAAGTCATAATCGTTAGAAACCATGAAGCATGTCATATCTAAAGTCTTGACATACTGATATACAACAGTTTTTAACTATCACATTAATTATGTGTGTAATTATAGTTTTACAATTATTTGTACAATTTTCCATGCGCAGAATTTACTCTCATTAATATCTTATACATATCAATGCTTTAATGAGCAAACATTTATTGTCAGATATTAGAAATTTTTCATAAGAGACTGACTGTGTTTGAAATTTAATTAGATCTGAAGATTTTAATTGAAAAAAAAAATTCGCGGTCTTCAGACAGCCGAAAATAGCAATATATAGGAGCCTTTGAGAGGTGTTGAGTTACTTATAAATTATTAAACCTTCATCATTTCCTAACTTTCTTAATTTAGAGAACTCTTTTAAATTTGAGAAAATCTTCTGTTATCTCTGTTTTCAAAATTAAGTTCCTTCTTAAATCGTAACTTTAATGGAAAGTTAATTAAGTTTTTTCCGAGCATGACAATAAAGTTTTGGAAGTACCCAAACAGAAGATAAAAGTTTGGAAGTGTTAAATTTCGAATGCATTGCTTCTTTGCTGATTTGAAAGAAAAAACTTCGGATTTAAAATATTTCCAATCTTATTGATAAGGCAAATGAATCTAAATTTACTACTCTTATCGTTAAAGCAGGAATATAAATGAGTTTCGTTACCGAGATATTAGTTGCCATTAAAAGCCGCGTACGCATTCTTTCAAATACATTTTTGAATTTGTGCCTTCAACTGGAAATCTAATTAAGTAACTTTGGTCGTTGTTCCAATGCAATTACCGAAGCTATTGAGTCCTTTTATAACTGTTCAGAACCCGACGAAGACTAAAGATGCAAATTTACCTTTGTTCAAATGGGAAAAGCTTGAATTGCGCAACTTTGCAGATACTATTAGCTCGGTCACTGAGAAAAACTTTACTGAATTCCTTGATATTTGTTTAGAAGCAACGTACTTTAAACTGAAACTTTAAGGCGCGTTTATCAGATTCACTGTAAGTATAATCGGTGCTGGTATTGTTACGAATTTTTGTAAATATGTAATTAATTTTGAAGTTATGCTTAAAACTGTAGTAGCTTTTGTGTAATGTAACATAAAATGTTTGAAAGAGACGATGCTCTGCTGGGAAAATGAGACAGCAGGGTCAAGTCTATTCAACATTGTGTAAATGGCCATCTCGCTAAATTTGGGAGATATCGCCAAGCTGGTAACGTTTGTGGCAACTAATTTTTGTAGCAAAATTTAGCGAGAAATCGCCACAAGTTGCCACACTTGGCGATCATTTGGCGACATTTGGCTTAATCCCTGTATAACTGTAGTTGGTATTGTGACTGAATAAATGTACTTAATCTCTATATGTAACTGTAACAGTATCCTGCTCTCATATGTCTTCCAGTAATTTCGAGAAATAGAAGATATCAGAGATTACAGCGGGGAAGGGGGAAGAAAATTTAAGACTGGAGAGAGCATCATTTTCCCTGTTGTTAGTTCAAAGCGGACTTCGGAGTATTGAGATTATCTCCGTCTGAGCTTCGCTCTTTAGATGCACTTTGCATTGCGTTGCGTTTAACGTTCTTAGTTGTTTGAAATGTAATTACTGCTTGTCCTCTGTGATATTGAGAAGAACTGTACGAGTATTTTTGTGAAAAGCCCTAGAAATGTAATGTGTTTCTTTTCTTATCAATTTTAAAGCTATCATTGGAGATGTGTGCATTTATCCCATTACGAAACCATATGCACGTAAGAGTATTATGTAAAGGAAGCATTCAATATTATTTAACGAGAAGCCTTAACAATATTCTGCTCACTTATCCGAGTTGGAAATAGAATGATCAAAGGTTTACGAAACCAGTCCGAAACGAGATATATTAGGTAAACCGCAATCGTACTGTTTTACAGATATAAAATAATAGTTCTTATCCTATCAATATTTCAATACATTATAAAGTATTTTCTCCCTTCATTCCTTTACTTCTTCCTTCGTGGTGTAATTGGAATCATACTCAATGCGTATTCGAGAGGTCCAAGGTTCGAATTCCATCGAGAGCATTGTTATATCGCAAATTTTATTTGCGCTTATGTTACTTAATCACTATTTACGTATTTTATTTAACTGAAATTGTTGTAAGAGAGTGTAGTGGAGACAGTACACTTTAAAGATTAGTTAGATTAGTTTTAAAGATAGTTCTATTTATTTTTCGATGGTTAGACTTTTTACTAAGACAGGGAGCGGTGTTTCGGAATATCTGGGTGGGAGCGGAGGTCTCAGTGTTCTCCAACTGATTGCAAATAGCATTTACGATTACAGAAAGCTGTACAGTAGCATGTCTTCGGTCTGCAGGGTTTTGTTTACTGGGTAGTAAAGAAAGTTTTAATTGGCGTTTTTGCTTCAATTTTCTTTATAATGCTGAAAGTGTTGAATAAATGAGTTTTTCGAATGGAGGGGTGTCTGTAAATTCTTATTTTAAGGGCAATATTCATCTTATCTCTGGCTGTTCTCGGTTGTTTCCCGGGATCGAATTTTGTTTCTCACGCGTTTGTTTGGGGTGACTCATTGGTAGCAGCTGTTGTTGAAGGAAGTAAAGGGGTAAAAAAAAGAGAGAAATTCTCACAGCTGGTCTCAAACATAATTTTATATAGAATTTGGTGGATGGAGAAACCGAGTTTTCTTCGGGGCTTGTACGGGAATTTAAATCAGTTAGATTTTAGTTTTTATTTTTGTCTGAAAAATAGATTCTAGGCCAGTTCGTCTTGCTGCGGGCTTGCCTGCATAAGTGAAATGGGATTGTGTTTTAAATTTTCCACCGAAGGAGCATTTTACAGCGAAATGACTAGAAATTTAGTGCGAGATGTAAAGTGCTCTTTACTAAGAAATTTTAGCACAGACTCTTTTCACCTACATCTCCGGATGATCCCTTCCGAACTCGAAATCAGTATGAAGCAGAGTATATATAATCATTAAATATTTTAATTAGTATCCGGCACTTGTGGTTCCTGATACATGGGCGTACCAGACAGAAGTATACTCCTGAAGAATGGACTTATCCTTGATCCGACAGTTAGTGTGTAAAAAGTTCTTCAGCCCTAGCCAGAGGTTAGTGTGCAGAATGGACTTCACCATGTGAGTGATGACTTATTTTTTTCCCGTAATTTCGGTTACTGGTTCCTTACGGTTTCTCCATTCCTTTACCTTCCGTTACCTTAAAATTATTGATATTCGGGCCTCTTCCTTTATGTTTCCTGCAAGATGTCATTTTTCTATTTTGGGCGGATAGGTGAAGAACTAATTCAGGAGCTCGGTAACATGAGTTGAAGCCGATGAACAACCACTGAAGTCGCCGATATGCAGTACACTGGTGAGCAAAAATTAAGGACGAAGTCAAAAAATTAGCATATCAGCTGAACGAAGAGGCAGAGTGGACAGAAAGACCAATCAAGAGATTAAGTAAGGTGATGTACGGTAGCACATGCGCAGATATGCAGGTAGACGTAATGGGGGAGTGTCTGAGTAGTATAAAGCATGTTGTCGGTGTAAGATCAGTATTTCTGGCAAAGAGATTGCACGCCGTATAGCAGTTAAAATCACACCGAGTTGCTGCCTCAGCGAGAAATGGCGAATAATCAATCTGTTAGACGACATCTGGATGCTTTTACTCGAGGTCGAATCATTGGGAAGTTGGAGGAAGGCCGCAGTGTGATAAGTGTGGCTGCAGAGTTCGTAATTGCTCACAACATTGTTTCACGACTTTGGAGACAATTTCAAACTACAGGAACAGCTATCCGGAGGTTTAGTAGTGGTCGTCCACGAGGAACCACACCCGCAGATGACCGGTATATTGCCTTACAGGCCAGAAGAAACAGGCGGCAGACAGCGGGAGAAATCGCTAGACACACGACACAGGCGACTGGGCGACCGATATCGCGTTTTACCATGGCCAGAAGACTGCACGGTGGTGGTCTGTTTGCACGACGCCATGTACGGTTTGTACCTCTAACGCCTGCCTATCGGAGAAGGCGTTCCCTGTGGTGCCGGGAACACCGGAATTTGAGAGACAATGAATGGGGACGAGTACTCTTTACAGATGAGAGCAGATTTAGTCTGAGTTGCGATTCTAGACACCTACACATCTGGACAGAGCGGGGAACACGCAATAACCCCTTCAACATTATCAAAAGGGACTGTTTTGGAGGTCGCGGAGTTCTCGTTCGAGCAGACATAATGCTTGGTAGCCGGACCGACCTTCATATCTCCCAAGGAGGTTCGTCACCTGGGACTGCTATTGTAACGAGGTTCTTCTTCCTTACATGCGTCTTTTCACAAGGGCTATGGGTCCTCAGTTCCTCTTCATGGACGACAACGCTCCACCTCATCGCACAGTTACTGTCGAAGAGCTGTTGGAGAGTGAAGATATTGAACACATGGATTGGTCGGCAAGGTCTCTGGATCTAAATCCCGTCAAGCATGTACGGAACTTACTAGGGAGACCCGTGGCAGCACGTAACTTATCGCCAGTAACGATTCCGAAACTGCGATTGGTGCTACAAGAGGAACGAGCAGCAGTGTCTCAACAGCTCATTTACAACCACATATCCAGCATGCACAAATGATGTGAAACCTGCCTAGCAGTCAGGGGAGATCATATCCCCTATTAAAGACCGGATGTTTCTTGCTGGACACCCATCACAGGGATGTTTCGGCCTTCAGTCGCATTGCGCTCCATGCTACTTTTTCAATAAAGCTACTTTTTATCCCTCTGATTTCTCTTTTAGTAAGTGTTGCTTACATTATTCATGTCCTTACGTATTCGGGATCTTACGGTATTAAATGTGTTAATTTGGAAAGCTTTTGTACAAAGTTATATTGAAGAAACCGTCTCGTCTTTAATTTTTGCACACCAGTGTAGCTCCTTGTAATGATGGATTCAGGAAGTCCAACCGTGAGTTATCTTTGTATATTTCTATTAATACAATTATAGTTATTTGTTAGTTGAGGGTAATTTTAATTCATCTTGCGTAATTGATAGAAATAGATTTCTAAATTGAAATTCGAAAAAATGATTTGGGCCTTAAACAGACTTTAAAACTAGTGTCTATACGATATGTAATTCTGTTAATTGTAATTTCCTACATTAAGTGGTAATTGATTTGCAACGTTTAAGCTAAAATATGAATGCTGTAGAAACATTTTTGTTTAGATGAGATCTATTTAAATAACTAATTTAATGTTCTAGAGTAACGAAAATAATCGTATATTATGTTAATTTGGTAATCTAATTTTAATAAATGACGATTGAAAAAAGATAATTTGGAATACTATTTTTTCATTGGATGTAAGGGTAGTCTGGACAGCTATCTGAAATTATGATATTCTAGAAAATGAATAAATGTGTTTAATGAATTTATATTGTGCGTGTTGCCTGAGTTATTTACTTCTTGGTCTATCCAGTCACTCCATTTGTTTGAGCCGTAAGACCTTTAAGAAACTTGCACACTTAACTTGGGGTGCTGTTAATATTTTTATAACTAGGGGTACTTACAACGCGCCCTTAATTTACTGGTAGGTTACGAGAGAATAATTAAACTCTTTGATTTTATCATTTGTGGGGAACTGATTGATTGTTACATGAATATTTCTTCTCTGGTGGTTGTGAAGTTTTGAATTAACGGAACTGAATTTTGTTGCTCTAGAGTAATTTTGGGACTTGTTTGAATTTTATTTCGAAAGTAATGGTTTATGTTTTAAGAGATGGCATTCTGTTTACCCAAGCACTAGCGAAGCTTTATTTCTCTTTATTTTCAGGTTATAGTTTTATTAAGTGTGAGTTTGCATTTGATGAAGTTAATTGATTTTAAGGATATATGTAATGATTTGATTTGAGTTTAGATCAATCACACAGTTCCCCTCTACACAGTGTAGGAGTTAAGAGTTTCAGTTATTATAATTTTCAGTAGATATTTTATTTTTGTTTTTCTCCGGCACCAGAGTGAGAGGTTACGTTGAGTCAGTCGGTTGAAAATATTAATACTTAAAAACGTTTACCAATGAATTTTAGGTTCTACCACTTTTCAGAAACAGAACAGCATCATACATTTTTCAATAATTATAATAATAATAATAATAACTCTGCAACACAAGATAGCAAAATAATCAGATGCAAGACAGCGAAATGATCCTTTATGTTCTAAGACATTTTAATTTTAACAGAAAGCCGTTTCAAGCATTTTTGTTAAAATAAATAAAACTATAAATATGTAAATACATAAAAGTAATAATTAAATGACGAATCAAAAAATAATCTTAAAGCTTTCAGATTTTATATTATGCCCAAAGGGGCATATTTTTATCGTTTCGTGTGTTACCTTTATTTATTAAATATCATGTTCTTCGTACTTAAACCATAAAATTCAATTCAACAACAATATCACAAAATATTTAAAAGAACATTTCTTTAGAAGTCTCGCGCACTGGAGATTATTTTTTTTTCGTACAGTGTTACCATTGCTCGCTTTGAAATTTTTTAGTTTGTTAATCAAAAATTCGTTAAAGGTTTACAAAATATGAAATAGATAATAAAACAAATTCCAAATTTGGGCTTCCACGAGCCCATGTTCGGGTGGAGACGTGCGTTATTCAAAATTTGATGGCTGTAGATACCGTTGTTTTATCACAATGCGAGAAACTTAATGGACCTTCCGGGTAAATTGCCTCTTTGGGCTAACTGTAAATTAAATAAAAAAGCACTTGAATTCTTCACACTGTTCAGCAATAATTATGTTTCGCTTCAAATTTAATTGCATACTTAGGTCACTTTACATTTTGATATGTACATAAAATACTTTATTGGATAATTTATCTGATAATTCCCCTTCAACAAAATATTTTCCTGCAGACGTTAAACAGCTTTTCGATCTTTCTTTTCCTACAAAGTTTATCAAAAAATCATTTAAATTTTATGGAGAATTTACCTGCACTGTCTAGTTTCCCAAGTACGAAACTCTAGAAGAAAAACCTAAAATTTCTTTAGGATTAATCTTTCTTAATTTTTCTGTTCGCCACGCAGATTTCCTATAATGTACACCTATACCGCACGATTATCTGACAGCTCGACGTATTTATATTTTAATTCCACAAAAACGTATACATTAATATTTGGCCGTAATTCACGTTGACTATTATCAAAATTCCAAAATTATTTACGGAGTACAGGACATATTTCGGAACATATCCTGAAGTAGATCATTACACTAAAATTCAGTCTATTTAAAATTAATTAGAAAAATTTAGCTTCACTTTTCTCATAACACTAATCCAGATGAATGGGCTGACTGCATGAGCCGCTTCATGATTATTCATGTTTACCGTAAATATGGTTCAGTTCTCCAAGATAATTCTCCACGAAAGCATCCCTCCTCTTGCGCAGATATTATTAGTATTATTAACAGTAGTCAATTAATCCAATCTTCCTACTGCTACTAAAAAACTGCTGAATAAATTCAAAACGTACATGACGGCGTATTAACGTGAGTAATCCCTCGTTTTACAATATTGTTAAATCAAAAACTATTAGTCACAGTGCTGTAGTTAAGGAAATTTCCTTTATTGTATCCGCATTATGTTATTTTATTGAAAAGTAGTGAAGTTTTTCGAGACTTCATTTTTACGTCTTATTTTAAGTCTTCCTATCTTAATTTTGTTATGTTCATTATTAAGGTTTTGTAAATTTATATCAGATAAAATGGTGTCTGTGACTTAACTGAACATAAAAGCTGTGCTGAAATATGAAAATTGCATGCAAATGAAATCACCTTCTTAAAATAAATTATATTGCATCTTTTAAAAACTTAATTTTTTTGAATATATGTCCCTAGAACGCTATCGAGACATTTGTTGCTTAATAGCTCATTTAAATTTAATAAAAAAAGAATAGTATTTTTACCGTAAAAGTAAATGAAATTACACTTAACAAATCTAACCTAGAAGCAATTGAAGGACGAAAAAAACACCCACGAAATTTAGCCTTTAAAATATTTCAATTAATATTGTTGTAAACATATCAAATTTAAAAAAAAAGCAATTGTTATAAAGTGGAAAGGAAAGCAAAACATTTGGTGGAAAAAAAGAGAGAGAAAGCCATTTAATATTAAAATAAGTGCTTTTTAATTAACTCAAGAACCCTATTTAATTATTTTAATAAATCCATAGTCATTAAAAACGATAGCGGAAATATTAATTACGTCTCTTAAGATTTCATTATAGCGTACTCTATTAATTAAAGTTAGAGAGCACTTCTCTAGTTTGTAGAATAAGGCATGTGACGTAATATCTTCAGGCAATTCAAGAAAGTAATTATAAAGAGCGTATGATTTGTAAATGAAAATGTATTATTAAATTAACTTCTTTAATTATGTAGCTTATATTTTATCCATAGAGCTGTAGTGTACCTTCCGCATATATTATGTATAATGTCAATAGCTCTTTATCAATAAATAAATATTTCTGTTATTTGTTAAAAGAAACTCTCCATTGCAGCTACGATTCTTATCGGTACTTCTAAAGGGATTTCAAATTTAGTTTTGTAAAAATATTTCATTGTCTTCAAGTAAGGAAGCGTAGAACAAGCGTGGATAATATTCTTGCTTTTGATCACTCAAAATCAAAGCATTTGTATCTTTCTGAAGACACAACGAAGCTGAGAATGCCTAAAAAGCATTACTAGCGATGAGTAAATATTGAATCCATTTGTTAAATTTACAAATTTATAAAACTCACAAAACTGTCATGACAGGGCCGATTTAAGTAATTTCAAAACTTCCAGGAAGTTCAGTTATGTGTTCCACCTAAGAAATCTCCTCTAAAATTGAATTGTCTGTAGCAAGATCAAGCTATCACATAATTTATCATCAATAATTGTTTTATTTAAAAAAATTCTAAACACTAATGTGTATTTTGTATATTAACAATTTTGAGGCGATCCTACAGCTAAATAGAATACAAGCTTAGTAAAATATTGCAACACAAAACCTACATAATACAATAGTAATTAAAATGCATAATGTTTTAAATTATCAAATATAACAAATGTAAATATTTCTGTTAAATTCAAAATTACAACACATCTAGCAACTAAGCATATAAAATGTTAAAACATATGAAGCAATTAAGATATCTCAACTTATTATATTTTGCAGCGCACTTCTAGTCCATTCGAAATTTTATAGTACTCCGTCGTAAAAATGTACTTAAAAGGAAACAGTCTTATTTCCCTTTTAAATTGCTTTTTATTATTTTTTATACTTTCTACACAGTTTTGATACATAAAATCGTAGAATATTTTGTTTTTCTTATCATATCTTTTTTTACGTACTCATTTGAATCTTCACATTTCTTGCTTTTTGAGCACCAAACGTCTGAATTAATTTATTCTGTGTCTAACGATCCTGAGATGTATTTTTCTGTTATTATAGAAGGAACTCGTAAATTGCGTCTTATTACTTTTAGCTCAAAAAACTGCAGTCAGCTGAAGCTACGGACCAGTTTTATATCTACCGTTCTACTGGGCTGATTGATGAAATTCATATTACGTTTTCCATGTCTCGAAAGCGCGACTTAAGATATATGCTAGATTTATATATAATATTGCTCTAACATACACATTTTGACATAAAATCGCACTTTTCTGAAATGATATGCCAAACGTTTTCCATATTTCGATTCTACGACTCAAATTATACCTAAATATGAAATTCTGTAAAATGTGGTGCGAAATTTACAGAGAAATTCAAAAAATTAATTTGGCGCATTTTTTTTTTCAGTTTGCGCTAAGAATAATTCACTTGGCGCACTTTTAATTTATAGCAACCTATTTTCCTTTCCTTTTTATTTTTACGTGGCGTCTGTGCGTACATGCGTATGTATGTATCTATCTAGTATAACTCAACTCAAAAACTAGTAGCCTTAGAACTTTGAAATTTTGTATACAGGACTGCTATTACATGTACATGTGCACCTCCTACAATGGGCCGCACCAAAAGTATGTAATATATATATATATATATATATATATATATATCCAGTCTGTTACTCTGCTCATTGAACTCAGTTTATTTATTCTTATATGTTTGTAAATTTTGCATTTTTTGCTTTAAAAATGACTGAATTATTTTTTTCTTATCTTCCGATTCAGGTTTTCATGCCTACAGTTAAGCTGCATGTAATGGTTGTAGAATTATCAACAATTTAAAAGTTGCTTATGTGCTGCTAAGTCTATTTTTTTACCATAGCAGCCAGATTTGTTTATATTTGTAATTTAGCACTATAGTGGATCGCAATTTTTAATATAGATATTTTGAGTTTTTATGTACTTTTGCCTTGTCGCGAAAGGGAGAACTGAATTAATTGAATGAGAAATATTGAATCATCTGTAAAAAAAGTTTCTTTTCTGTTTGTTTAATTTCTCTTACCCATGGTTTTAGATTTATTATAATATTTTTATAGATCATGTGGCAACGATTAGATAACTCTTCAGATGACATAACTTTTTGTGCATTCTGAGTTATAAAATGAATGAAATGTAATAGTGTTATGTCAACCTAGCGCAGAGTGTCGCCATGGCAAACAAATATAGTGAATTTTAAAGAGTGCATTTATTCTATTCTGGTTTATTCGTTATCAACGAAGTAGATTTAATTCAATCTAATATGTTGAAATGAGATGCAAGAAAAAATGCGTATAATTTAGTATTCTGTACAAGGAAGTCATGTGGTTGTACGCATGAGATTTTTTTTATTGCAGATGAGGAGGTAGAAAAGTCATCGTTCATGCTTTCAAATAATTTTAACAAATTGCGTAAACCACATTTAGTGTTATTATCGCTTATAACAAATATGCAAAATTTCAAAACGCGCCAGTTTGTAAATTCATGTATAGCGTAGAAAATTTTGAATAAAAAACCGTAATTGTTTGCAGGTGCGCCTAGAAATCTACTTTAAGATGATAATAAAAATTTTATAGGCTATAATTCAAAATGTTTTTCGAAAAATTTATAAAATTTATTCAAAAATAAATCATAAAAATAGACGAATTTTATGTGGAATGAATCTAACTTTCGAAATATGAAAGGTAGAATCAAACAAGTTTAATAAAAAAGAGATATTAACAAATATATACCAAATTCAATAAACACTGAGGCAAATTTCAATTAACACTGAGGAGTTAAAATTTTGACAGCTAATTTTTTAAAAACTTCTCGTACTATGGAAAAAAATTGGCATGTTATTTCAGAAAAAGTTCGATTTTGTGTCAAACTACCTATGTTAGGACAATGCAATTTATAAATCTAATACATATCCTAAGTCGCACTTTCGAGACAAAAAGTAAGTTGAATTTCGTCAATCGGGCCAGTAGAACGGGAGATATAGAACTGTTCCCCCCTTTTTTTGTGCGCAGTGTACAAATAAACTCTTGGTAGATCCTACAATGAACCTGGCGAATTCTCTCACAGCCGTAATTGAAATACCAGCACAGAAGAAGGGTGAAAATTGTTATGAAATAATTAAATATTAATCACAGGGATAACAGCGTTTATTAGGAGAATGGAAAAAGCAAGCTTTCAAACTATACAGCGATCAACTTTAAACTACGACATAACTGAAGTTCAGAGCTCGAGTTGGCAGACCGCCAAAACATTACGTCACTTAACCGCTCTGAGAGCATAAGCTAATACAGAAAAAAAAAATAACATTAATCATTGCATCTCGTGACATTTGGAGGTATAAAATATCAACACTCCTCCTCAATGATTAATCCTTAATAAAATAAAATGACTTACCTTAAGCTCTAAAATAATAAATCAATACATAATATAAATCACAAATTAACTTAATCCAAGGTTTTGCCTAAAAGTTTTTAGTTTGTTTGTCCCTAATGGCTTTGTTAAAATGTCTGCAGTCATTTCATCAGTACGCAGATATCGGAGTTCATAATTTTTATCTTTGACAAGTTCCTTGACAAAATGAAATTTAGTGTCTATATGTTTAGTTCTACCACTGCCTCGTTCATTATGTAACATTTTGATGCAACTTTGATTATCCTCATAAAAAATGCAAACAGTGTCCTTTTCATGGAAATCTTACAAGAGCCTTTTAAGCCAAACTGCCTCCTTTGCTGCTTCGGCAAGTGCTATAAATTCCGCTTCAGTCGATGACAAAGTCACACACTGTTGTTTTCTGCAGTTCCATGTAAATACACTGCCTTGATATTTAAAGAAATATCCGGAGTTAGATTTCCTATCGGTAGGATCATTTCCCCAATCTGCATCCACATAGCATAACAACGAGTTATTTTCGTGCTCGTTTACATTTCCCAGACGCAGTTTAAGATCTTTCGTTAATTTTAGATATCTGAAGAGCCTTTTGACTTCTATCCAGTCTGCTTCCGTAGGTTTTGACACTTTTCTAGCTAAGATGGAAACAGCAACTGCTATGTCTGGTCTGGTATTGACTGCTAGGTACAGTAAAGATCCTATTGCACTTTTATATTCCTCAACTTTACTGTAAGCTTTTGCATCTTTCCTTTGCTTATAATATCTTGGATCAATAGGAAACGTAGATGTTTTACAATCGTTCATGTGATATTGTTTCAGCTTTCTTGAAATGTAGCTTAATTGGTCTAGGTAGAAGATTCCCTCGTGGTCACGTTGAAAGCGTATGCCTAAATAGTAATGAAGATTTCCCAAATTTTTCACTGAGAAATGTTCACCAATTTCGCTTTCAAAATTTTTAAGTAAATCTTCTGTGCTTGCTGCAACGACCATATCATCCACATGTACAGTGATGTAAACAAAACCTTCTTTATCTTGTCTTGTATATAAACAAGGGTCATTTTGACTTCGTTCAAATCTTTTACTTAAGAGAATTTCATTAAGTTTCCTATTCCATTCATTTGCTCCTTGCTTGAGGCCATATAAGTTCTTTACAAGTTTACACACTTTATCACCTTCTTCAAATCCGGGAGGTTGCTTCATGTATATATCATGAGATAGATCGCCATTTAAGTATGCTGATTGTATATCATAATGTCTTACTGCCATTTTTCTTTTTCCTGCTATGGTAAGAAGCATTCTCAAAGTAGTTGGCTTGGCTACCGGAGCAAATACTTCATCATAGTCGTGACCATATTTCTGCTGGTATCCTTGAGCAACCAGTCTAGCTTTATAACGAAATACTTTTCCTTCGGAATCTCGTTTGGTCTTGTATACCCATTTACAGCCTATAATGGTCTTCCCTTCAGGCGCATTTGTCAAATTCCATGTGCCATTCGTCTTTAAGGCATTAATCTCTTCTTGCATGGCTTGTTTCCATTTTTCCTTATTGGCACCCGAACAAGCTTCATAATATGATGTTGGATCTGCTGCTTCTTCCGACTGTGCTGAGAATGAACTAATATTGTATCTCACAGGCGGTATACCTTTGTTTTGTCTAGGAGATCTCCTCAGTTCTGTATTTTCAGAGATACACTCCTCTTCTGAATTATCCTTCAAAATAGTCAGATCATCTGTATCCTCCTGTTTAACCTTAGGATGGGGATCTTTTGGTATAAATGTCACATCCCGACTAATTACGATATTGTCAGTCTTCGTATCCAGCAAACGATAACCTTTTGTTCCTTCTTCATATCCAACCATGATTCGTTTAACAGCCGTGTCATCAAGTTTTTGCCTCTTCTCTTTCGGTACATGCACATATGCTGGAGTACCGAATGCTTGTATATGTGCTAATGATGGTTTCCTTTTGTGCCATTTTTCATATGGTGTAACTTTATGGTCTCCAGTCGGCAATCTATTTTGCAGGTAGTTTGCTGTAACAACAGCTTCACCCCAGTACTTGTTTGGAAGATTAGAGCTTTTTAGCATCGCTTTTGTCATCTCAATTAATGTACGATTCTTCCTCTCAGCTATTCCATTCTGTTGCGGAGAATAAGGAACAGTTTTCTCATGTATTGTTCCATTTTCTTTCAGCAATTTTTCAAAGTCTTTGCTTGTATATTCCCCTCCTCGATCTGATCTCAGTCGTTTTGGTGCTTTCCCAAACTGTGTTAGTACTCGTTTGATGAACTCTGCGATACGCTGTTTAGTTTCTTCCTTATGCTTCAGAAGGTAAACTGTAGTGTATCTACTGTAATCATCAATTACTGTTAGTATATATCTTGCACCACCTGGAGTCACAGTTTGCATTGGTCCACAAAGATCTGTATGCACTAAATCGAGTATTTCGGAGGTTCGTGAAGTAGATTTTCTCGGAAATGGTTCTCTGCATGCTTTGGTAGCAATACAATCCTCACATGTCAATACAGCAGAACAGGGAGCAATATTCATATCTTCAGCCATAGATTCATTACACATCCTTAAAATTTCGGCAGGATTTCTATGATCTAATTTTAAATGCCAATCATGAATGCATTCTGTTTGAACTAGTTTCGTACGAAGAGCAAGTTCACTTTCCTTAAGAACATATAAACCTCCTTTGGTGTAGCCGAAAGCTATTATATTATCATTCTTCACGATATGGCATTCTGCACCTTTAAAGTTCACTTCATATCCATTATCAGTTAGCTTCTTTACGGATAATAAATTTCCAGATAACTGTGGAACAAAAAGCACATCTTTAATTGTAATCTGTATTTCCTCATTTTGATTATTCTGATATTTTACCAAGCAATTACCTTTTCCCTGACTAAACACAGTATATCCGTTAGCTAAAGTTATTCGTTCAGGAACAGAATCACTATCAAAATTGCAGAACAGACTTTTATCATTGCACATATGAATGGTAGCTCCAGAATCGCAGTGTAAGTAACCATGTACCAGTAACCATGTAAATTATCCACACTTGTAAAGCAATGGTGATTCGAAACTTGTTTCGCTTCATTAAAGTCACTAGAATCCTCCGCCGCATTGACTTGTTGCTTTTGATTATGCTTAAGTTTCCATTTCGCATATTTCCTGCAGTCAGCCTTAAAATGTCCTAATTTCTTACAAAAGAAACATTTAGGTACTTTATTTTTATCAGCTGGAATGTTACGCATTAAAGAAGAATATGACTTCAAAGCTTTATTCTCGTTTCCTTCAGCAGGTTCTTTACTTTCGTTTTGACGAGTGTACTCTTCCAACAATTTATTTTTAACTAATTCAATAGTTAAGTCCTCTTCAGGTCTTGTTTCTAAAGCTGTTATTAACGTAGCATAATTTTCAGGTAAGCTGCTTAAAATAAATGCAACGAGTAAAGGTTCTGAAATTTTCTCACCTAACGCTACTAGTTGATCCGCAATAGCTTCCATTTTCATTAGATGATCGCTCATTTGTTCTTTATCACTGTACTGCAAATTACACAGCTTTTTCAAAAGTCCAACTTTTCGAGACAGTGTTGACTTTTCATGGTACTGTTTGAGAATATTCCATGCCTCTTTCGCAGTCGTACACTTTCTAATATGTCCTAATTGGTTATCTTCCAATAATAGTCCTATAGTAGCTCTAGCTTTTCCGTCTTTCGAAATCCACTTTGTAGTTGCTGGAGATGGAGTAGCTATCGTTAAATGAATACTTCTTGTCTAAGTAGCCTGTTCGTAGTGCATTGGAAACATCACTATCAGTTATTTTGTCCCATGAATTTTTTACCCAATTCACAACTTCTTGTAAGCCTGGTTTTACAAAATTACCTCGATGATTTCTCACCATTCTGTTTTCAATATATTCCTTGATTTCCATTCGCAAATGATCCTTGAATGGCTTGTTTATTGCAATGTCAAGTGTCTGGAGGTAACCAGTCATTCCTGCCGGAATCATTATTTGATCAATCTTCCTCTCAGCAAGAAAGTTTTTCATGTCTTTAGCGCGGTGAGTACTAGCTGAATCCCAAACTAGTAAACCTCTCTTCTGACCCCTCAACAGTGGTGGCAGCATAAAATCAACCCACTTTCTTATAACTGCTTGAGTGCACCAGGGCTTTTCACTTTCAATGACATAAATTCCTGAAATACGTTGAATCTGGTCTTTTTTACCTTTAGTGATTAAAAATGGCGATACTTTCTTGCCATCTAGACGAATCGCCAAAATACAGGTAACACGTGCACTATCGTAACCGGTAGAAGGAACGTAAATTGACGAAGAAGCCTTGTGATGAACTGTCGTTTGAGCTCCTTGCCCTAGGAATACCGCGGTCTCATTCATAACAATCATGTTGGAGAGTTGGTATTTCGAAAAATCGATGCCATCAACAAAAAGCTTATACGCAAGTGTACGCTTAACAACTTCATTGTCTTCCAGCTTAAACAATGTTGTTGATCTCCTTAGAGACAGTTCTTATCGTTTAAGAAAGTTGTCCAACCAGTGTGACGATGCTTTAAATTCTTCTGTGGATATATCAAATTCAATTGCTGTTTCAAGGGAAAATTTTTGAATATCAGCCCTGCGCATAACCAAAACCATTGCTCTCCTGCCTGCAATCCATTCCCAGATGCAATCTTCCAATTCAGAAAATAACGGCTGCCGACCTGATCCAACTCTGCGTTTTTTCTCATTTCCTTGGTCCGCCAGTTGACACAGGTAATCGTAGTCTGCGCGCCATTTACGAACTATACGAACTACAAAATTTACACCCCTGGAGTCTTCCACGATTCCCTTTTTGTACTCGACGGAATAGCTCTTTCGTTTTGTACTCATTTTAACTGGGATTAAAAATTATTCACTTTATTTTTAAATCAAATTACGTATGAGGAAATAATCAGACTTACAAGTCTGAAATGAATGAACGTTGTATACCTGCACTGTCGCTCAATGTAGACTGCTGCCTTATGTTGTATTTTTAAGATAAATTCCAAGAATTAATTTGAAACGAACTGTAGAGGTAAACAATTAATTTTTCGGAATATTTTGTTTCAAACATTTCTCTGAAATACGAGTATTAGGAGAGCTAAACATATTATTACTTAATAAATCAACAGCATTTTTAACGAATTCTTTTTGTCACATTATTTTAAAAAGTTCCGAAAATCACGATAGGGCTTATTTTCGGAGGATGTCTTATTTTCAGAAAAAGACGGTAGTTGATCCGCAATAGCTTCCATTTTCATTAGATGATCGCTCATTTGTTCTTTATCACTGTACTGCAAATTACACAGCTTTTTCAAAAGTCCAACTTTTCGAGACAGTGTTGACTTTTCATGGTAATGTTTGAGAATATTCCATGCCTCTTTAGCAGTCGTACACTTTCTAATATGTCCTAATTGGTTATCTTCCAATAATAGTCCTATAGTAGCTGTAGCTTTTCCGTCTTTCGAAATCCACTTTGTAGTTGCTGGAGATGGAGGTTTTGTAATAATAACATCCCATAAATCCTCCTTAATCATCAAGAGTTCCACTTTAAACTTCCAAGTGTAATAATTTCCATCGTTCAGCTTCTCGACGCACAGGCGATTTCATAGCCGCCATTACGCAGTCGTTAAAAAGCGAAGGAGAAAACGAAAGGAATCACTGTTTATCAGCTTCAATCTAAAATGCTGATTCAAAAGATTACTATATGCTTTTACGAAAGACTTCTCCTAATTCCTGGGCCCATAACCTGTTATGAAATAATTAAATATTAATCACAGGGATAACAGCGTTTATTAGGAGAATGGAAAAAGCAAGCTTTCAAACTATACAGCGATCAACTTTAAACTACGACATAACTGAAGTTCAGAGCTCGAGTTGGCAGACCGCCAAAACATTACGTCACTTAACCGCTCTGAGAGCATAAGCTAATACAGAAAAAAAATAACATTAATCATTGCATCTCGTGACATTTGGAGGTATAAAATATCAACAAAAATAACTCTTCATTAATTCTAACTAATAATAGAAAGGCACGAATCTTCGTGCTTTACAATGACACCGTCAACTTGCAGTGAAACTTAAACGTAGAATATAAATCAATTCAATGTCTAAATAGAATAGTGCTGGATTATCACTTAAAGTATGGCTAACTTAGGTTGCCACAACAAAACCTAACAGGCGTGACAGTTTTCCGAAATGGCCAAAGGTAGCGATAGCAACGAAACGTGCTCTGGCTAGTGAAAACATGCTATGAATAAACTCAGAAATCCACCCGTTTAAATAGTCACTTTAAATTTACATCCTGGCGAAGAAATGCGATAGAAATTTGAGAAGTTCAGGAAAGATACCAAACTTAAAATAATTTGTTATGGAAAATAAAGGAAGTCTGAAAATACTTAGCTATACTATACATGATAAAAAATACTTAGTTCTTCTTTGCGACTTATGTCTGATATGAAATTTAGATATTGAATAATACTTTTTCTTTCTCTTTCATAGCATTACACCATTTTTACAATAGCAATTCTTTCATTTTGAAGGTCTTTTCTAGAGGTTCCGCTACTCGTTTAACATGTTCTCTCAACAGGCGTAATATTTCAGTTTAGAATTTAATAGTATTCAGTTCAACACTACTAGAAATTTCCCGTTAATTGGGTTTCCAATTTTCTCTTAATCTTTAAAGGAAAATTTGTTTTCATTGGAAACATAATGATGGAGAACATCTCTCTAAAACTAGTTCCCATCATTTCTCTTTCTTCTCAATTTGATATTGCATTTCTTGATATTGATTTTGGGTTTTGGACTTCGAGAGACAATTCTTTTATTTGCACTCTTTGTAATAACAATAGAAATACACAGTATTAGTATATTTGCTTATGAGAGCGCAAGTTCAAGAGCTAAATCTACGTCCTGTTTCTTTTCTGTGGGGAATTTCGAGCTTTCATCAAAAAATGTCTATGATAAGTTCCTCACTTATATAGATCTTAAATTATTGTTTACAGTCTGCGGCTAAATTACCGGATTTCTTGAGTCAATTACATATTTAGAAGAGTAAAAGTTTTTTCGAATTTTCTTTTGCTTCATGGAAATGGAAACGTAGAGAAATATTATCTTGTCTTAGATGAATAAATCTGAAAACTAGTTCTGCTATTATATTCTCCTATTTTATTCTGCTATTTTAGCTGTCTTCTTCCTGTTTATGTTTTTCTTCCCAAAGCTCATGATATATTTAAGCTCCATGACAATATCTTCTGTTTCGTCTTTCATTTTTAAAGCATTAAAGTTTTTACCAGATGCGTTTTGCCAAACTTTTATTACTATATTTGTTTGCTTTATTTCTCATTTCACTATTGCTTGCTCAGAGTCACATTGTTAGTACGCATTTTCTTTAAAATGTTTTAAATTTAACTTGAGTTCCTGTGTGATGTTTTTCAAAAATTCGATCCTACATTTTCTTTTAACTCTAAGATTTATTCAGAGACACAATTTATATTCAACAAAGATACTATGCATAAGTAAACTGTGGTATTTACGGTAGGTAAATGCATTTATATGTTCATTTAAATGCTGCTATGCGCTTGGTAACGTCTGGAATTCAATTCATATATTGAAAAAATTTCTAAATACAAAACTATATGCTAAGATACACCATACACAATAAAACATTTATAAAATACATCTATGAAAGACTTCTAAATCCTGCGTTGCGGTCCATCTAATCTGAGAGAACTATATACACTTATAATGATGATATTTATCAACGAATACAATCCCATCTTTTATGGTAATGGTATTTTAGAAATCACACAAGGAAATACAGAGAGGTGAGCATCAGAAAAGGAAGCTCACGGATAGAATTTGATTTCCGAATATATGTTTAGAAATGGAACTGTGTACGTTAATCATTTGGCGAAGTTATTAGATTTTCTTTTCGACACATTTGGAAAACCTGAAAATTACAGTAATCCCAAGATCTCTTTCTTGTTTCCAAAAAAAAAGCAATTAAATGGGGTTTTACTTATTTAATTCCAATGTTCTATCTTAGAACCCCACAAACACTAACAAGCGAATAATCGCATAAGTGTGTGAACAAACACGTAAGACTTAAGAAGGGTTAACTAACCTTTATTTCTTAGAATAAATACAATTAACTCCTAACTCGGAGTATACACAAAGTCTCCACTTGGGCTTAAACTTAAATAATAATGAATTTAAACTAAACTAAGCTTAACTAAAGCTTTCTGAAAGATATAGCCGAAGCTATCAGAATTCTAAGTAGTTGGTCCCTAAATATCAATTAAATCGGCGAAGCCAAGCAAGGGTCTAAAGTATGGCCGAGCGTGGTAGCTAGGAGAGAACGTAGCCAAAAGGCAAACGCGCGCTAGTCAGGAAAATCAGACTCTCTCTCTCGAAGTCGGCGAAACATCGCGTTAAATAGTACTCTTGCATACTCATTAATTTACATTCTGGCAGGAAATTGTAAGCTGAAATTAGAATAAATAGGAAAATTAAAATAACTGTAAATAAACTTAGGATAAACCTTACAAAGTATTAACGTTTTCCAGACCAGAAGAAAGTAAAGTTGTTGTCACTGGATGCCTGCTCAACATGGTAGCCTCAAGAGGATTATAATTATCAATAGCCAAATTATAATCCTGGTAATTAGCAATTTTGATTTAAAGACCTTAAAAAGTAAAGAAATATAGTTTTATCCCCAAAACTTCAATTTAATTAATAATAGTCATTATGAAGATTTGCAATAAATACACGAATAATTATGTAGCACGAAAAACTTCGGAGTCCATTTTAACTGCATATGTTGTGGGATCCCTAAACCTACCTTGTATCATAGTCAAAAGCAAGGTAGTATGTAGTTTTAATGCATTACCTTGTAGTAATACAAGGTAGTCCACAGTATGTAATTTTATTAGTAGCCAAGTAAGATTTAATATCTGCTATAGCATAAGCCAACTGTCTGATAATTTGCATTACACATTAATCCAATAACCGCTGTTACCACACGTATCGTAATAGAGACCGCTATTTATTCAGTGTAATATTTATGGAAAGTAAAGAGGAGATTATAATAATTTGTTAAGATATTAAAAAAATACTTTTCATGATCTATTATCATCCGTGCGTCCTAGAAACAGAAATCATTGAGATGAAATCTCAACCGAAAGTGGCATGATACAGTTGGAGAGCTAATTGAGGATAACTTTCTTTCTTTCTTCATGGTATAAAGTGAACTTCATAAAAATGCCAATCAACCTTGCGTTTTGGTGACAAATGGCCAGCTTGAAAAGTTCCGGCACCTCTATGCAAGTTGACCGTCTCGGTCAGACCAGCCCCATCCACTCCTGGTGGTTAGTACGTTCAAAGCAGCAGTTAAAAGATCTATGGTTTGAATATCGCCGAAGGCACATCGAATTTTACCCATTCCTTCTCCGAAAATTCTAATAACTTCTGCAAGGTTATACTTTTACCAGCAGAATCTTCCTAGTTTACGCATACCATCATTAAGTGTTTTTCGGCGATGAATCAGTGTTGAATTCAGAACAACTTACAAGTAGACCAGCAATAAACCTTCAATAAAAAAAATCTGAACGGTTTCAGATTTTAAATTACGTCCGTTTTTTAACGTTTCTTGTTACCTTTATTTATTAAATATCATATTCTTCGCACTTAAACCACAAAATTGAGTTCAACAACAATATCTCCAAAATAATTTTAAAATGAGTATATCTTTAGAATTTCCGATGCACAGTTCCGCGCGCTTTAGATAAAAAAGTTTTTTTCCTCCGGTAGAGTGTTGCCATTGCTCGCTTTTAAATAGTTTGAGTTTGTTCATCAAAAATTCGTTAACTTTTTACAAACTATGAAAAAGATAATAAAACAAATTCCAAATTCCAAATTTGGGCTGCCAGATGCGCATATTAGGGTGGAAACGTACGTTATTCTAAATTGGATGGCTCTAGGTACCGTTATTTTATCACATTTGGAGAAATATACATACATTTATGCAGATTCTTCATTATTTAATTTCTTTAAATATAATACAAGGCTGCAAGATTTGGTGGCAACAGTTTGAAAGTGATTCACGCGTTTAACGTTTCCGAAGCAAAATCGCAAAAAGAAAACAATAGCCTTCAGGAACAAAGCCCCTTTGGACTAAAAATTATGTAAGATAAGAAAATTATACACTCATGTCCATAAATTAAGGATAATTCGGAGTCACGCGGAAATCGAACTCTAAAATAAATATATCACCTGTAAAATCACTACACACATCTTCAAGAATCATATGCAAATTTCAGGAAGTAACCAGATGACACCGATGGTACATCACAATGACGAGAGTGTAAGAGAGTGATATATAAGGAATACAGGCAAAGTTGTAAAATTGTTCGCAGGTGCTTTATAAGCATTTCGGCGCAATAACCGAATAGTTATGACACAGAGGACGCGTTTGGATGATTTTTTACGTGGTAGAATTATCGGCCGTTTGGAATGTGGGCGTACCCAACTGGAAGTATCAGACGAATTTGGAATTGCCCAGAGTTTCATCTCCAGGCTTTGGCAACGATTCCAAGATGATGGTAATGTGAGTAGACGTTACATCACAGGTCGCCCCAGAGTTACAACGCCGAATGAGGACCGGTATTTGGCAGTTACTGCCAAAAGAAACAGGCGGAGCACAGCCTCAGACCTGTCTCGTCAGCTCTCTTCAGCCACTGGTACGACAATTTCAAAGCAGACCGTGTACAGACGCTTAGGGCAGATTGGTCTATATGCTCATAGACCTGTCAGATGCGTTGCACTTACTGCAACTCACTGACGCCTGCAGATAGCCTGGAGTAGAAAGCATGCATTGTTGACACCGCAAAAGTGGGCTTGTGTGATGTTTTCCGACGAGTCCAGGTTTAGCTTGCAGTCTGATTCTTGCCGGACTGTCATATGGAGAGCTCCAGGTACCTGTTACCACCAAGAAAACATCATTGAACGACACCGTTACGGTGGTGCAGGAGTGCTCGTTTGGGGTGGAATTATTCTGGGTTCCAGAACTGACCTGCATGTTCAAATTGGAACCATGACAAGCCAAATCTATCGGGACGTCATTCTGGAACAACATGTACGTTTGTTTCGGGGCGCCATGGGCGCACAATTTGTGTTTATGGATGACAACGCCCGTCCTCACAGTGCAAACATCGTAAGCGAATGCCTTCAATCGGAGAATATCACGCGTATGGACTGGCCAGCATTCTCACCGGACTTGAATCCAGTAGTACACGTGTGGGACATGCTTGGACGACGAGTTGCAGCCCGTCAACCTCCTCCCACATGTCTACCGGAACTTCGGAGAGCATTGCTTTTTGAGTGGTGTAATATCCCTCAAGATCAGATCGATAATTAGATACTCAGCATGCCTAGGAGTTGTACGGACTGTATTGCATCGTCTGGGAGACATACAATATATTAACAATCATACCAACCATGTAATATTGTTTTTTTGTAAATAAGTTTTTTTTGTAATTTGCTCCAGGGAGAAAAAATCGCTACTTTTTTTTAATAATATCAAATATATATCATCTTTTTTTGCTCTTTACCTTTTGTTTAATAAATAAGCTTTACAAATAAGTCAAATTTGTTTTGCTTCTAACTCTTCCTTTGCCTGATTTTGCATTGTTCTTAATTTATGGACATGAGGGTAAATAAGACGTTAAACGGTGCAGTGGCTTGTCAGATTGGGCGCGAAGAAAGAATTCGTAACATCTTTGGCCGGTGGCTGCTGTATCTTATAAATTCTGAGATTTCTCAATCATAAGATTGCTTCCTCTTATCTTGAGATAAAGCATCGTGCTTCGTACAGCTTCGATTTATATAATTATGACAAAGCAAGTGAAGGCTATTTTCCTAAGGAGAGGGGTGCATTGGTGGAGGATTTTTTTAAGGGAAACTGGTTTGTATTCACGTTACACATGGAAAACCGCAGAAAACCAATCCCATAGCCAATCTGTTCCGTAGGGAATTGAATCCAGGTCGAACAGTTTGTGTTATGTCACTTACCGCTCGGCCGTTGGTGAGCTTGAACTTCGGACAAATAGTTTAATGGTCTTGGCTAGTCGGCTATTCTATCAAAGTACTTCATCGCAATCGATATATGTTACACAAAATGAATAACCAACGCATTAACAATTTATTGCGTAAAATTGATATCCGCCGAAATCATCGTAATTAATACATTGCGGACAAAAATATCGCGGACTAATGTAAAGCAAAAACATGGTCGTAAATATATTGTGGTAGAAAATAAATAAATCACCTTCAAATATCGCATGACGATAACATAGCAGGCATACGTTTTCAGGCTTCAAAAATTCTCATATTAGCATAATGATTTGTTAGCGCAAGAAGGAATGATTAATACTTTTACGTTTATAGTTCATATTTTTGAATTAACTAATAAATTTTTATGAAAAAATAAGAAGTAAATTTAAACATTCAAAAATTGAAAATGAGAAGAAAAATAACGCTAGGTTTAACAGTTAATAGAATTTTTAATTCATATAGTTAATTAATAAACGTCAATAGCTAATTAATCTCTTTTATAAAGTTTTATTGGTCATTTTTCAAGAAAGATAGATTTTAAAAAAGATCAGAAAAGAAAGATGAGTAACTGCATGTGGTAACCTCTATTAAAATTTTTTAATTCAATTCTTAATTTTAAAATCCTCTTGCCTACTAAAAGTGTCATTAATTTTCTACTTATTTTCAGTTTTTGATTGCTTAAGTTCCTACTTGCTTTTCTAGCAAAAGAAATTATCAATTAATTCAAAAATATGAAAAATATAGAGGTCAAAATATTCTTCATTCCAGCTTGCGTTCACGAATAATTAAGCGAATATTTATTTACAACTTTTAAAGCCTGAAACACATATGCTAATGTTGTTTCCGTATTGCAATGATTTGCAGGTGGTTTATTTTTTACCAAGATATTTTTAAACTGCGATGTTTTCGAACTGCTTTATTTTCTGCCACAATATTTTGTACTACCATGTTTCCTTCTTGTTTTTTTTTCTCCCACGATGTTTTTTTTTGGATGACGTTTTCGCCTTGCGTTGTTTCCAACGCAACGTTTTCGCCCGTTACGGTTTTGTCGCGATGTTTTCGCCTCTAACTCGTAGAATTATGTGTCGCACATGCAAAACCTTTGACTATCTCTCATTAGCATGATGCTTTTACAATACCGCCATACTAATTCCAGCTTTTCCAAGCGTGGATGCTAAATTATTGTACAAAGATAATTTGTGGTATTTCTGTTTATAGAAGGTATGCGGCACATTAACAGAAAGTACTTCATGCATTTTAAGTTTCATAGCTGATCCTCTGCAAACTGAATTTAGTGTTCTTGAGATGCAACAGAGATTTGAAGTTTAAAGCTGGTTATCTGACAAGACATATATATGATTATGACTAATTATGTCTTTCTTCAGAATTCAGAGATTCTGGAAATTTCGGTACCTTCGTTTATGAATGGTGTAATCGCGAAATAATGCTTGATATTTCGGTAGCGCTAAATAAGTGTGATCGAATAAAATCACAGAACTGCCTATGATTAAAAGTTTAATTTTAGAAAAAAAAAATATAAAAGCTGAACGGCGCCTTAGTGTTACGAGAAGGTTTTGACAAAAATTCATTTTATAAAGTATACACACATAATTGTTCAGCAAATAAATATGTGTCATATACAAGACATTGTTTGATTTACAAGGCTACGCATATGATATATTGTGACTTTCTACAGGTTCGTGGATTTGGAATGATTGATGACGACACTTGATGAAGAATCGAAAACAAAATTTATTCATCAGTATAACTCAAGAGAGTTAATAAGACACGTATACAGCCGTCGAAAATTTACGATAAACATGTTGAAACAATCAGCAACACAGCCTTCAGGTTTTCATGTTATAAAGGTAACGACGGCTTCACGGCAAAACACTAAAGTACAGCTTCGGACTCGGTGGATAGCTCTCGAGTTAATCTCTGAACACAAAGCACTACTACTGAACTCAACACACTCAAGATACTCTTCACGATAAACTCTCTATACACTGCTCTCCATGTATATGCAGGGTATTTATAGCTTTTGATTTGTCTTCGAGAACATTCTGGAGAAAACCGGTTAGAATTCCTTCTAGAATATTCTCGCTCCGTCTATAGCATATTGCCACTTTCGTCGCCACAAATCGCCATGAGCGATTTCACGCCAAATCTGGCAACCATGCATTCCTTGCCACTTTCTAGTAGCCCTAAACTCGCTTTGCGTGGAAGCTATCTTACGGCAGCTGCTCATTTCGTAACAATAATTAACGTTTTGAGAAATATGAATTGCAATATAATTTATTTTACTTATTTATTTGTCGGTTTAAATTGTTTCATGCAGTATATGAAAATGTTTTGGAAGTTAGACATTAAATATTTGTGTAAATAATACTTCTTATATTATATGAATATTTGATTTTTACATTAAAGACCATTCACTTTCAACTTAAGAAATAAAGGCTTGTAAGGCGGATTTGATTTTGATTCGACCTCTTCCCCCCCCGCGTTAACAACAATTAAGTACTATGTTTCGTAATATGCTATAATTAAACTACATTCAAGTATCAGATGGTGTTAATGAATAATATTTCAGGGTCACTTTCTTATCTACCTTTCCCAGGGCGACTGTATACTAGAATTAAACTACATTCAAGTATCAGATGGTGTTAATGAATAATATTTCAGGGTCACTTTCTTATCTACCTTTCCCAGGGCGACTGTATACTATATTGGCGCCTAATTATAAAATTGCCTATATATTAAATGTTATCCCGTAGCTAGTGCCTCTTAGTTTAAAATATGAAACACCTAAATACCAAAACGTTTTTCAAAGTATTGTGTATTCTTTATACAATAAAATAAATTCTAGTATTCGTATATATGTAATTCTGAATAATTAAGGTGTTCTGAAAGAATCCACGCAAAAAACGCAGAGAAAAGCAGTGTACGTAAGAGGCGATACAAGTGTACCATTTCACAACAAATTACTAGCTTTTAAAGATTTAAATACTGAAAAACATTAGCCTAGAACACCTAGAACGTTTTCAAAAGATGTTTAACTCAGAACAAATTTCTTCATGTGTGCTAACGAATTTCGCAAAGGAGCACGTATGCTTAAGGGTTAAGTTTTAAAATGACATAACCAAATAGGAAGATATATATGTGATATTATGTATAATGAACAAAAATATTCAGGTTAAAACAAAAGGGTAAAAAGCTCTTATAATTCAGTGTTATTTATTTTATTATTTCATCCATAGATTCTTCCCTTACTTCATCAGTACATATTTAACTTTTCGCACAAAATAAAGTGCAGTTTATCTGTGCTTTTAAATCCACCATATAAATTCTATGGTAAATTAGCTGTAATCGTTATTTTCTGCAATCAGGAGTAGTAATCCAACAACAAAATGCAGTAGTTTTGTGCATTACTCCTTGAGGCAATGAAAGCGTGCTTTTGTTATTGAGAAAAAGAACTTTATATAGTGCATTATATTCCAAGTTTTTAAATATTTGCACTTCATTAAATATGAGTGTCGGTCGAAAAGCTGAATAATTAATTTATATATTTATACATATTATATGTATTTCATTCGAAAATAACATGATTTTATGCTTGCGTGTGTAAAACAGTACTGAAAAATTCATAAATCAGTTATTAGATGGCTAGAAAAGAAGAGAATTTTGTCGATGAATGAAATAAATATATTTAGGCAGTTCTTTATTTTGACTTTTATTACTTTTTGGGAAAGATTACGAAATCTACATAAAAAGAAGCAATTATTTTACTCAAAATTTTTTTTATTTGAAACAATTCTGATTAATTTCTGTTTTTACGTCTTCGATTTAGTCGTTATAAGTCATCTATTTTTTATTTTATTTCAATATTTAAAAACTGTATGTAACTTTACGAAAAGGCGAGTAACTGTCATTATGTAAAAGCATTGAAATGCTTTTATATAATGGAACAATTACTCGCCTTTTCGTAAATATGATAAACAGAGATTCTCTAAGTGAAATTTCAAAAATGTCGTATTAACGCATTATTTTATTATTACATATGCTTTAATTTTTTGTCAGTGTCATAAGAATAAATAAGATTAAAACAGAGAGGATTTCAAAACTGAAATATTTTGTTGTTCTAGCATTAAATTTATGCTCACATCGGATGCCATTATTATACACAGAAGAAATTATGGACCTCGTTTTCGTTCATAAAAAAGCTATAAAACAAAGCAACTAACCTATTATGTACCCCTAAGTTCACTGCAAACATTGTAGCAGGTATCCTAGTATATGCATAAAAGTATTATTTCGTCCACATTTTAAGGCAAAAAAGCTAAGAGAACATTCATCTCGTGTTCTCGAGTACAGTAGCCACACTAAATTTCATTTTGCATCGGCAACATGCCTTAGCAACATCTATGGGATATGACCGGGACAAAATTCTTGGCTAAGTTCAAAAATATATTGGCTCAAATTTGAACTTCTTACATTCTTCTCGGATTTTGATTTTGCACTCTTTCTTCAAGGCAAGAGAAAGGTCTTAATTTAGTTCAAAGCGAAAGATAACCGATAGTAGTTCGAACTTTAACCCTTGTTTCAATGGAACCTTGAGATGGCTTGGTAAAATTTTAGATCAGCTTAATGAGATTTTGAATGAAAATCAACAGGTGAGGTCTTGCAGAAATATCGGCTTATAGCCAGACAGATCTCCATGCGAAAGCGACAAATCACAGAAGGCAAGAATTGAATTCTTCCTAGAATTATATTCTAGTAGTTGAAATTCTGTTCTAGTAGCTGTTGAATTCTTACTAGTAGCGGTATACATCAGTACCATGTTAAGGATCTAAATTATCTGTGACTAAAACAAAGAGCTTCGAAATATTTCCACGGAACCTGGAAATGGAATTTTATGCTGCTATGGGATAGTTCTGCATTCAGCGGATACTTTGTTTTTATAAATGGGAAAGGAGACTCATCAGACCAAATCTTTGCCTCTAACACTCCGCCCAAAATAAATGATAATTGGATCACGCAAACAATTACTTTCCCATAGTTTGTTTTCAATATAAACATTTGCTATTTATTTTATCAACAGCAGCTATGTTATATAACCTATTGTTAGCAGGTCCTAGAGCCACAGCCTGATCTTCATGCTCTCTCGCCATTCTTTCAAATTTTCCAAGAGATGATAAATATGTTATTAAGTGCTTCATAAAACAAAATGCAGACTACTTTAATTCTATTCGTTCGCCATTTGCTACTGGTTCACCTTGCAAGATAGAAATAGTCATGATCCATTTCATTATTTGTCGAATATATCTTTATTTATCTGTAATCCTAATCCTTGCACTATAGGTTTTCGAGTTTAAAACAATGCATATGATACACATGGTTTTGTATTCTTTATTCAGGATACAAAGCAATACAGTATTTTGTGTTAACTTGAGTGAAGTTTATGAAAGGTTGGTTACGTATGAACTATTCTTACCTCCAGCTTTGATAGGAGTTTGAATTTTTAGACACATTTTACTATGTTTGCTATTCTGATTAGTCACATACTGTAGTTCAAGTGCATTTCTTTATTAAATTGATTTCTTATCAATAGAGTCCTCTTTCTTTACTGTTTATGAATATCACGCTAGAGATTCATGTACATTTATTACCACAAACAAAGCAAAAATGAATTTTGAAAAATGTGATTTATAGTATAGTTATTTAACTATTTACTGTTGGAGACTACTGCAGAAAGAATGTGAGCAGCGCAAAGCAACAGTTCCAAAAACCATTAAGATTACAGTTAAATACAGAGAGTGTTTACACATTTCTAGAAAGATTTCTTGTCCGTTTAATTAATGTTAAAAATGCAAAGAGTACTTTGTTAATTAGCAGTCTTTTTTCTGTAATGTATGTCTGCATCTTCAATTTCACGAGAGAAGGGCTTTTCATATAATTTTCATGGGTACTGATTTCCATCTCTCTTTTACTACTTTCCAGAGTCTCTGAATCACAGTGGGTTTGCGCTTAGAAAGATCTCTTTTCAATACTAAAGGCACAATAGACCGTAAGTGAAACTTCAAAAACCTTTCAGGAATATGTTGAAAACTATGTATGCAGTACCTGCATCAGTCTTCATTTTTTCAAGGAAGGGAGTCATACTTTGAAAAGTATGACTTGTTGTTTTGTCTTGAAGAAGTTTCTCTCTTTGAAAGTCATTGGGATAAAAGAATGGTTTCTTCGGTAAATATAGTTATAATTCTCTGGATAGTACTTTGAGTTGATTTTAACATTGTTTCCCACTCTACTTATTTATAATTTCCTGTTGTACGACAATCATTAATCCCTTATTGAAATTTTCCTTGCACTGACAGAATTGGGTGTTTGTACACATTTTTTTATCGTTTTCGATAATAAGTAGACATTTTTTGTTGCAGTCATTTAGATAAGCCCATGTTTCATCCAGGAACACAATATATTTTCATTTATCGACTGACGAAAAGTTTTCATACAGGATTCCACAAATTGTTCTGCTTTGAATCACATATCTCGGCAAATTCTGGTGAGCATTATGTTTTTTTGACTAGAAGGTCTTGGCTTATTATTTTAGTTGTTGATACAGATGCATTTAAAGAGATTTTGCAACTGATTTTTGAGTTGACGAATTTCCACTTGTTATCAACGATTTAACCTTAGAAACAATACGTACCTTTTTTGGGTATTCGTTTGGAATCTTCTTTCCAAGTAAAAGTAATATTTGATGGTGTTCTTCCTTTCAGACTAAGGATATTAAACTTAAAAAGTTTAATACCATGCATTTCATAACGTTTCCGAATTATGTAACAGAAATATTGCTCTCCGAGAAGAGAAAAAAACATATCCTTCAATTCACAACTAGTTTACATGCAACAGTTTGGAAAAAGAATAAATTTAAAATTAGCATGTAATATATTTTATATCAAATAATAAACTATTGAAAGAAATTTGTATTAAAAGACATCTGCTTGTTTAAATATTTATCGAAATCGTTCTAAGAATGTGTAAACACTATCTTAAATCAAGTTCAAATCTTAAATCAACACAAACTTAAATCAGTCATTTAATATTATCATATTTTATTTGCGAATTTCAAGTTCATTTTCAGTAAAACCTTTAGAGCATATAAAACATTAAGAGTTTCTTACGAGATAGGCAGAAAGACTTTGCTACGTAGTGGTTCACGGTGCAATGACTTTTTTGTTTTTCTTATTATGGTTTCGCTTTTTATTATTTATTCCTATAAGAAGGCATTCAGGAACATAAATGTTTTCTGTATTAATATTTTTAAATAATACGAAATCGCAGCAAGGAAAGTGTTTAAACACTAGATAGTTTTCTGCAAACTGTATTTCCATTGAGAAGTAGTTGTATTGCTCATTTTGTTATAACAGCAAATGATAAGCAGTTACGCTTTGTAAGATGTACTAAAGATGTTGTAGAAATTAACAAACAGCGATATTGCATCATTTTACGGAGAATAAAATACGCTGTGACAGTTTCACAACGTATTTTATTCTCCGTTCACCCTGAATATTTCATGTATTTCACCCTGACAGTTTCACCCCGAAGATTTCACCCTGAAGACAGTTTCATGTATTTCACCCTGAATATGAATTTCACTCTGAATATGTGCAACGAATAGATTAAACGCATTTATCCAGTAGATAAGTGATTATGCTCTACCGTAACACTTTCATCTCAAGAAATTTACCAATTACGAATAAGATATAAACAGAAAAATCACTCTTAATCTTTGTAATCATCAGAGAAGTGAATACGCAATGGTGTTACAAAGTTATATCATTATATGTAAACCGATATATTATATAGTTAGAACATTTAATTCGATTTGCTCCGGATTTAAAATTTTCTCCGATTTCCTTTTAAGTGAACAGATAGCAACAAAAGAATTACTGAAATCCTTAGAAAAACTGCCATCCAATGTATCTGTTTTTTTATATGAAAGGATAGTTAGGTAATATATATATACATATGACATTAGATTATATTTATCCTCTTCGCCTGAAATTGCTTTTGTTTCTTAGAATAGTTCTCTAGACAAACGCAATTAGCGTTCCTTCTCAGAATGACTTATCATTTCGCAAAATCTCTGTTGGCACTGAGACACTAATTTATCGAAACCACCAGACAGTGTTGCTGCCATTATTTTTCATTTAGGGTTATGTCTGGCATAAAGGAAAAAAAAAGCTTTATCATTTGCCAAAGGTAAAGATATTATGGTTCTTAAAAATGGATCTGCGTCTGTTTTTTTTGGACGTGTCATTAAGTGTGAAATTTAGTTTTAAATTATCTGTATTTCATCGCAGAGTGAGGACAGTGCCTGAATATATATGACTACCTAACGATGTTTCTTAGATATTACTGTATTTTAAAGCAGTCCTTTTGTAACTATCTCTCTAAATGTTATGTAGGTACTGTAACATGTTGGTGATATTTTATACGGCTTGAAAGTTTTTCTTGGAAAAAACATTTATGAGCATTGACTGCAGACAAAAATCTCATCTTTAAAACATGTTATGTAGTTATTATATTGTTACGTGCGTACGGGTTCGTTATATATTGAATGTACAAGTCGTTAAAAAGTTAACAAAATTTTATTCTTTCCACAAGAAATAAATTAAAATGCTGAAATATTTCTTCACAGATCTTCGCACAATATCACAATATCTCAAACGTTTAGCAAAAACTCAGTTCAAAACCGATAAAATAGTTCTATCTCACAGCGAAATCGCTACAATCAATACAGCATTAAGTAAACAAACAGCAGTTCGCTTTTTACAGCTACAAGTGTAACAGCAACAACAACGACTACAACTGAGATGAGGTGTTTCACCTCGGCTTTTATAAGCTTTTTAATTATCAGTAGAACAATCACGATTTTTCTAGATTTTTCTGGATGGCAACAGTAATTACGAGATATTTATTTATTAAGACATCTCTTTTATTTTTATTGCTATTTTTTTTTCGACGCAGCTGTCTTTTCAAAAATCGTCTGCGTTGCACGGGGAAATAAAAAGGAATTTTAATTGCAATTCTAAATAAGTAGCCAAATAAATGTGAAATTCGTAACAATATTTTCATTAATGTACGGAACATACAACATTATTAATACTCTTTCAGATTATTATAATTCTAGACTTACTAAATAATGTTTTAATCTGGTGTGCGTGAAGTGAAAAAAACTCCTGAACATTAGGATGCTGCCAAAATATCTATGTAGGATGCTACGTTTTCCTAAAAAAATTTTCTCCAGAACATTTGCAGTAAACAGGGTTACTTGGTTGCCGTAACTGGCCCCGTCGACTACAGGATCGTAACCACTAATAACATTTTGCGAGCCAAATTAAAAAAGAAATTCGTGTAATCTGTAATACCAAATCTGCATGACATCAACAATGCATATTTATGCTACAATGCTATGAAATGTTGATGCACCCATATATATTCGTGCAACAATGTTGTGAAGCAATGTTGCAAAAATATTGTGAAGGAATACTGCAGAAATGCATATGTATGCCACAACGCTAGGAGACAATGCTGCAACAATGCATATTTATGCAACAATGCTGCAGTAAGGCAACAATCTTATGAATACAATGAATGACTATATATATGAAGTAGCAAATAATAGACAGAATTTGATATCTGTTTGATATTGGGCTTGTTACTAAAGGAAAACATTGTAACTTATTAGAGATAATTTCTCGTTTATTTTATACGTTAAGAAAACATGGATAACGACGTCAGATATGAAATGTTTTCGTTTTTTATATCGCCATACTTTTCATACTATTGGGTCTTGTTTTGTCTTAGTAATTAATGGAAACACAATGGATTTCCCTTCAATTTGTAGTTCTGCTCTGTTTGAATTCCTTGGGCAGTTGTTGTGACTATTGCCATTTCAAAGCCAGATTTATTTATCTTTTAAATATTCACGAATGCTTGCTCTCAAAAAGCTGTTTCTTTAACCATTATTTAAGAAGATAACTGAATCTGTTCAGTTGTTCTTTCTTTTATAATATTAGGTTATTTGAACAAAAAGTTTTGATTATGTTCGCCTCCGAAACAAATGCTAGTGAATAATTTTAAATGTTAAAGTGACAGATTACTTCTCTCAAAACAAGAAATCCTTTATTTGGCTCCAGACGGTGGAAAATTAAAAAAGAGGAAAACAAATAATTTTTTATAGTCAAGCAACCATGGAGGATGCACTATAAGAATTGAAACCCATCAAAGAGAAAGGTAAAAAGATCAGAAAGTGTGCTTTGAATTACAAAAGTCGATTTTAAGAAAAGGCTTATTACATCTCCATTCCTTATACGATTAATTTTTCATTGAATTTTGCAGCTTATTTTATCTCTTCTTACAGCGAGCCTTCGTCAAGTAGAAGAAAGCGCGCCAACAATCGGATGGTTTGGAGTTCGAATCTCGCCAAGGGCATTGCTCATTTTTCATGCTTCCTGTTGAAAAATACTCTAAAGACTTCACTAATGGTCCCCAAAATAAAATGTAGTAAATGATAGTCAGTCATCAACTGATTTGCTAACTGAATTGCTTCCTCCCCAGATGCCTTTTAAGTATGGAAGAATGTAAGGCATTTTCTCTCTCCTTCCCGCCTGCCTTCCTGGTATAATTAGAAGCACTTCTGCCTAGCACCGATGTTCGTATTCGGGCGAAAGAAATGCTCATTTTGTTGCGTTTCCTGTTTAAAAATACTTAATGATTCTGCAATTTATTTATTTATTTTTATTCGCATTTTCATTGCGTGTATCGTTATTATTATCTCATAAGAAAGAGTTTCCATGAAGAGATTAAATTTACCTGAGAAGTAATCGATCGATTCTTATAATGAAAAAACATAAAAATATTCAATTAAAATTAATTGTGAATTATTAAGTTTCACAATAAAAAAGGGAAAAGAAAGGAGATGAAAATCGATTTTTGAGACTAATCTGCACGATGGCATCAAAGTTCTTCATAGTAGGTGAAATACTTGTAAAGTTTTTTTCTTACCGTCAGTATGTGCGAGATGTCATCGCTATAGAAGATTCAAACAGGAGAAATGAGTTTTACTCATCGAAAAAACGGTGCTGGTGAAAATTTCTCTTAAACTCATAGATTTAAGAAAAATGTCTAAAATTATACTTTACCTCAATTTAAATTTTAAATTAACATGCTTTCCTTCCATATATTAGCTCATTTAACTTATGTATTAATTATAAAATATGTTTTTTTTTAAAATTTATTTCTTATATTTTGGTTTATAGAATATTTATCTCTTTTCCAGTTTGATAATATTAAATCTATTGTACAGTATTTAAAAAAATCAGGACGTGCTATTAATATTAAAATTAAAATATGCTTTAAAATGAAAAAAAAGAAGCACATACACTGACATTGATTTCTGTGGAAGCAAGATTTCTAGAAGTTAAATATATGTTTTTCGCAGCGGTTTTAGTTAATTTAATATTTATTTAATTATTCCTTTCTGTGTATAAAATATTACATTCTTATTGTGTACCATTGTTTCCAAGATTGTCAAAGAAAAAGATTTAAATTATACTTTAAAGACACATTTTTAATATTTTCATTTGCCAGACATCTTTAAAATCTTTTTTGATTTAATTATAAAAACAAATTTATATCCAGATTTTCGACAACTTTCAGATAGTACCCACATTGTTAGGTATATTTTAATTTTATAACATTTAATTTAATTTAATTCACATTTCCTATTTTATCTCGTTTCAACTTACAACTCCCTACCAGAACGAGTTTTATAGAATCGCGTTGAATGTAAATGAGGAAGAGATAGTATTAAAGAACAGTTCAACCGACTTTGTGACAAAGAAGTTAGGAATCCTAAGTAGCGAGCTTTTGCCTCTGGGCTACGCCTCTCTAAGCTGTTGTTACGCTCTGCCGTATTAGTGCGTGCCTCTCGATAGTTCGCCGGCTAGTCTAAGATTACGAGCCAACTACTTTATAATTGTGTTAGCTTCGGCTAAACCTCTTAGTTAGTCATTAGTTAGTTCTTATTTCTTACGTTTGAGTTTAAGCCAAAGTAGAGGCTTTGCTGTAAGCCCGAAGAAAGAGGCCGGCTGAATCTTATTGAGTGAATAAGGGGTAAGTAACTCTTCTTGAGTTGACAGTCTCTGTCCTCTGAACCAAACGATAATTCGCTAAACAATTCTTTGGGTTCCTCGACACTTTATCTAACAGAATTTAAGTGAGGAAAGAAACCTACAACATATCAGATTAAGCGATTCTCAAATGACCGGAAGATGTAAAAAGGGGCCATGTGGCAAAGTAAAATTTTACAGGAGAGAAAAAAATATCCCATTCCTCACAAGAATGTCGGAAAACAGTTCATGTTCATTTTTTTGCTGCTGATTTTTCACATTCTTGTTGTGAGGATATTTTTTATGTTGCTCCTGCAAAATATGAGTTTTATCCCTTTTACGTTTTTCGATTCAAGTGTGAATCTATTTTCAAAAAACAACTTTTGTATTAATATTTGCCGTTTGTGATTTTATTATGCTTTCTTTCCTGAACGATTCATTCGAAACCTCTTTAAAATTTATCTACAGGAAGTTCAACGTTTTGACAAAAGTTCGTAATTTTTGTTTCACCAACGACTCAAGGGAGATTATGTGGCCAAGTGTCGCAATGTGGGATTTCAGAATTTTCCGCTGCTAAAATTTTCTCTCTCTCTCTCTCTAGGCGCTCAGAATGTTATAAAATTAAACTGAATCGATGCGATTTTTCTTTCGATATCTTGCCCCAATTTCCAGTGAAACACCTTTTTAATGCGAATCTTTTCCTACTTTTAAGGTTTACATATAATAAGGTCCCATGTTTGTCTTCTTTCGATCAAATAATATCATTTGATTCGTTATTTTCTCTGAATAAAGTTATCGCTCTGTTTACAATCATGCGTTAGTTCTGTTGGTTTTTCAAGAATATCACACGTCAAGAAAAGATCTAAAATGAAAGCCACACTGGTTATTTTTTGTAAAGTCGTTCATGTAACTTTTGTTACCTCTGATTTGTTATTGCAGAATCCGTTTTTATTTAAATCTCAACATTCAGTATGGGCATCAGATACAGGGCTATGTGGTCACTCTCATAGGAGGTCACTTTGTAGAGTCATTAGGTTATTTGGAAGCAGGAGATGTAATAAATGAGCAATGCCCTCACGGGTCTCTCGGTTACGCGTCGAGCATGCAGACCACTACACCACGAAGGCATGCGAAGAAGGTGGGAGAAATACATTATAACCTTAATTAATAAATTGTTTTTCATATTCTCTCTGAATCTCACTCCTCACTTTCTATAGCAGTCGTTCTAGAATGTGACACGCTTCATTGCAAGCTTCTGTTGTTGAACATTTTCTTTTTAGAGTCATTATCAATTTTATACAGTTTTTTGTGGCTGTGGTAATGTAAAATTGTAAGTGATATTTCTACTCATACTGCAATATTACTATTTATTGAAACTTAAAAGCAAACTTTCATCAGAAAAACACCGAACTACTTCACAAGTGACAAACAAGTGTTCGATATATACGAGTACAAACCCTTTGCACAAATGCACAAATTAATTGGAGCAATTGGAGGACAGCCACATGAGCGATAAATCGCACTACTAATGATATGAGCGGCTTAGAGAGGACGTCTTTGTATTTACCTGCTTCCCAAACGATCATAGATAATTCCATCCATATTGATGGCCCGTTCAATGGTCAAAGAAATTCTCTTATATTCCAGACAAAAAGCTCTTCTAATAAACTGATAAACTAAACAGCTTCGCTCCCTACATAAGATACATGAAACTTAACCACTGTGCAGTCCACTTTGGTGGTAAAAGCAGCTGAAAAGTTGATTCATCGTAAAGAATTATACAAAGGAACTGCAAAGCAATAAGTGTTCAGATGAGAGGCTTTCATTTCATTTTGCGGTGCAGAATATAAAAATAAACAAACGTGAAGAAGCCAAGTTGTACAATTATTGTTGTTGTTACAATTATTAGCATATTGTATTTTTAGCATTTCGTAAAGTCAAGATTTTCTGTATTCTCACTCATCAATCTAGCCATAAAAATCAAATGGAAATCATTGAGGAATCGCGTGAAAGCATAATAAAGCCTTTGTTGCGTGAGAATAAATGCCTTTTCTTGCTGACTCAGTTCAACGAAGAGTACATCCAAGGATATAAATCAACATAAAAATATATGTCAGGGAATGCAATGGAATCCATTTCAAATCAGATTGCAAGAAAGCATGTTGCTAAATGATTTGTCATTAAATTTTATTTCGAAAATGTTGTAACAAGGAAATAACAAGCCAATTTATACAAGCCATTGTTGTTCCTGAATCCTCTGAATCGCTAATATTAACCACGCAATGACTAGCTGCCATTTTCTGTTGCACAATCATTTCAGCATAAAGTTTCAGGTGCAGATAAAGGTATTATTTTGCGGAAGATTTGTTTTTTTCAATAAAACTTGCCAATAATATTTTTAAATCAAATTTCAGTTTTGTTTTTTAACTCGTTTTCTTCCTTCAGTTGTAGTTCTATTTTAATTTATTTAAAAAAATTCATGGCTTTAATTATCTTTATAGAAAATTCAAAAACGAACAAAAGTTATTAATCTGGTCAAACCTTTTGAAATCTTTCTTGTTCAAATAGAATAAATACTAATTAGTAATATTATGATCCATATGAAGAATTATTTTTAAAGTTTAGAGACCAAAATTACTTATATAAGAAATGTCATTTTTCACCAGTTCGTTTTATTAATATTTCGATATTTCCGTAAAAGGTGTATGTTCGTTCTGATAATTTTCGTTAACATGTCCATTTTGATGAAATTGCTTAAGACGTCCTTAGGGCAATGATCTATAATAAAAACTTAATTTATTGCTGGTAATTAAATAATTTCCAAGTAATACATAAGTTCAAATCCCAGTTTCGAATATCATCATAGAATACATTCGTTAATTAGTTTTCTCGGAATCATTAGTTTGATATACTATTTATCTCTAAACGTAACAGGAAAAGTATGCCCTTTAGAAAAGAGTGAAAGAAATTATTTAAATACTTAAAATACTTCGGACCATTATATAGACTTCTTTACAACATAACATTTTTATTGTATAACCTTTAAGTTCGCGGAAGATGCATATAAGGCAGTTCTATTTGCAACATAAGTAAAAAAAATCTGATGTCGACACCACATGACTGCCTTGTAAGGCCCATTAAATTATACACATTAGGGCTGCATTTCATTTAAGCTTAATTCCTCGAAATTCATTATAGATATTGTTACGTGCGTACGGGTTCGTTATATATTGAATGCACAAGTCGTTAAAAAGTAAACAAAAATTTATTCTTCCACAACAAATAAATTAAAATGCTGAAATATTTCTTCACAGATCTTCGCACAATATCACAATATCTCGAACGTTTAGCAAAAACTCAGTTCAAAACAGATAAAATAGTTCTGTCTCACAGCGAAATCGCTACAATCTATACAGCATTAAGTAAACAAACAGCAGTTCGCTTTTTACAGCTACAAGTGTAACAGCAACAACAACAACTACCTGAGATGAGCTGTTTCACCTCGGCTTTTATAAGCTTTTTAATTATCAGTAGAACAATCACGATTTTTCTAGATTTTTCTGGATGGCAACAGTAATTACGAGATATTTATTTATTAAGCATTAAATGCACGCGCTCTTTTATTTTTATTGTTATTTTTTTTTCGGCGTAGCTTTCTCTTCAAAAATCGTCTGCGTTGCTAAGGCAACATGAAGCAAATCTAATTACAATTCTAAATAAATAGCCAAATAAATGTGAAATTCGTAACATTGCCCCCTTCCCAAGGACTGCACGTCCCGGGCAGTACAATCCCTGGACAGGAAGCCAAACTTACAACTAAAGCATCAGTGCTATAATAAACATTACTTTATAATAGGAAAATAAACAATAATTAAAATAAGTGACTTTCAGCAAATTAAATTCTATCAAACGTGAAATACAATTCAAATACTAAGTACAAATGCTATCAAATACAAATGCTATTAAACACAAATACTTATCAAATACTACTACTTAACAAATACAAATCAAATACTAAATACAAATAGGACCATGGTCTTATACTATGTACATTATTATTTACAACTATATACACTACGTACTATGGCCATAGTAATGAACTAACCTGTCGTAATGAACGACTTTAGGTTTAGAGTTCGATGACTTACGGATCCGAACCACGACGTCGTTCAGCCTGTTTAGGACTGTGTAAGGACCATCCCAAGGTGATTGTAGTTTCGGAGAAAGTCCTTTTCGACGAGTCGGATTCCATAACCACCCCTTGTCTCCTTCATTGAAACGATGTCCAGTAGCTCTCGTGTCGTAGCGGGTCTTCATCTTCTCCGTCGCCAAGTTGACTCGCTCTCGTGCATAAGTTGGCTCGCTAAGTTGTGCATACTTCAAACCGGGCCTGGAGGTCTTGAATGTATTCCTCAGGCGATGAAGGCGCATCCGGAGGGCGACCAAACAAAAGATCACATGGCAGACGAAGGTCACGACCGAAGAGCATCTGAGACGGGGAATAGCCGGTAGTCTCGTGGACAGCACTGCGGTAAGCCAGTAAAAATAGTGGCAACTTCTTGTCCCAGTCCTGTTGGTTTCTGGAAACCACTAATGAGAGGTTATTGAGGATGGTTCGATTAAACCTCTCTACCATACCGTCCGACTGGGGATGTAAAGGCGTCGTTTGGGTTTTGTCAATGCCGAGTAGCTTGCAGAGTTCCTTGACTACAGCCGAGGTAAAATTCCTTCCCTGATCGGAATGTAACTGAAGAGGCACTCCGAATCTGGAAATCCAGTGCTGTATCATCATCTCTGCTACTGTGACAGCCTCTTGATCAGGAATAGGATACGCTTCAGGCCACTTGGTGAAGTAATCAATGGCAACGAGGATGTATTTGTTGCCATCAGCAGTTCGTGGCAGAGGTCCTAAGATGTCAAAGGCGATACGTTCAAAAGGTGCTCCTACATTGTAACGTTGCAGCTTCCCCCGGCTGCGTTTCTTCGGTCCTTTCCGACTTACACAGGCATCGCAAGTTCGGCACCACTTTTGCACGTCATCCTTTGCATTATTCCAGTAGAAACGCTCCCGAACTCTCTGCAAGGTCTTCATTATTCCGAAGTGACCTCCTGCAGGGCTGCTATGTAGTTCTTTAAGGACGTCCGGGATTCGGGATCTTGGGAGTACCAGCTGCCATCGGAAAGTTTTTCCATCATCCGATTCGAATTTTCGGTACAAGACGCCGTTTCGAATATGGAGTGAGTCCCAGAGAGCCCAATATTGTTTTGTAGTGGGACTATAGCTCGAAATATCCTGCCAAGTAGGTTTTCTGTTTGAGGTCTCCATTAACTCAATTATGGGTTTAATATCACGGTCTTGTAGCTGGTCTTTCCTGATTTCCTTGTCAGTCCATGGATCTGGATCAGCCAATGTTGATGCTGTAATTTGCCGTGCGACTGCATTAACCAGTTGGTATTTAGCTTCGACCCTGGAACAATATCGGCAGTTTTCTGGGCAAGGTCTTCTAGACAAGGCGTCAGCGTTTCCGTGCGACTGTCCCTTGCGATGACGGATAGTGATGTCATATTCCTGGAGTCTCTGTATCCACCTGGCTATCTGACCCTCAGGATTCTTGAAATTTAAAAGCCAGGCCAATGATGCATGATCTGTGCGGAGCAGGAATTTTCTGCCGTACAGATAATGATGGAAATGTTCTACGGCTTTGACTATGGCGAGCAACTCTTTCCTGGTGACACAGTAATTCCTCTCCGGTTTAGATAGGCACTTGCTCCAGTAAGCTACTACACGTTCTTGGCCCTCTATTTCTTGGGACAGAACAGCGCCGACACTTTCATTACTCGCATCCGTGTCGAGAATAAATGGTCTGTCGAGCTGAGGATACGTCAGGATTGGAGCAGATGTTAAGGCTTCCTTCAGGTTCTTAAATGCATTCTCACATTCTTTTGTCCACACGAACTTTTGCTTGCTCTCTGTCAGCTTGTGAAGGGGTCTTGCGATGGAAGAAAAATCCTTCACGAATCTCCTATAGTAGGTGCAAAGTCCTAGAAAGCTTCTCAGCTGGTGGACATTTTCGGGACGTCTCCAGTCTTTAACTGCTGACACTTTTTCAGAATCCGTGCGCACACCTTCAGCAGAGATGACATGTCCGAGATAAGCGACTTCCTGTCTGAATAATTTGCATTTAGCGGGACTCAACTTCAGATTGGCTTCTTTCAGTTTCCGAAGCACCTTTCTAAGATTTTCCAAATGTTCTTCGAAACTATTCCCGACGATGATGATGTCATCCAGGTATATCAGACAGGCTTCGTATGAAAGACCTTTTAAAACAGTCTCCATTAGACGTTCGAATGTAGCCGGCGCATTACATAGCCCAAACGGCATCACCTTGAACTGCCAAAGTCCTTGTCCTGTAGTAAATGCCGTCTTTTCTCGGTCATCAGGATGTATTTCTACCTGCCAATATCCACTCTTTAAATCAAGTGTCGAGAACCACTTGCTTCCAGAAAGAGTGTCCAGAATGTCATCAATTCTAGGAAGAGGGTAACTGTCTTTCTTCGTAACCTCGTTCAACCGGCGATAATCAACGCAAAATCTGGTTGATCCGTCTTTCTTCCTCACCAGGACGATGGGAGATGCCCAGGGACTTGCTGAAGGCTCGATGACATTGCTTTCTTGCATGTCCTTTAAAAGTGCTCGTACCTCTTCCTGTTTCGCAATCGGCAGACGTCTTGGATGTTGCTTGATTGGTGGATGGTCACCAGTATCGATTCTATGTTGAGTCAAACTGGTTCGACCAACGTCAGAAGACGAACGGGAGAAAACATCTTGAAGATCTTTAATAACACGCTCGGCAGCATTCTTTTCTTCATCGTTTAATTGCGCATTCTGCAGTAACTCCGATATAATGTTGTCGGAAGACGCGGGTTTTGAGATGTTACTTTTTCTTTCAAGGCTGGTTACTGGAGTACATTCTGCAACCACTTCACCTTTCTTAATAACTCTCGCCTTATCAGTTACATTGGCAACTCTCACCGGGATAACGGTCCCCGATAGGTCGACGAGTGCTGAGGCTATTAATACTCCTTTAGGGCTATTACAATTCTTGAGATATTCCATCACGCCGTAGCGGAACTTTCTGTTTTCGGCTATGGATCCAGGAAGTAACATTTCTGTTCTTGCCGGTATTGTGATATCGTCTTGAGCTACGATTTTGTGGATAGATTTCACTCCTTCATCATTAATCCCGAATAAAGTTATGTCCTCAGAGGCAGAATGCAGTTCGTTATTTTTAAAGTCCAAGGAAAAATTGTATTTTCTTAAAAAGTCCAATCCGAGTATGCAAGGGTCTGTAATTTCTGCTACATAGGCCGTGTGATGGTAAGCGGCACTTCCAAAGGTGATGTTAACGTTTAATTTCCCTTCTATATTGATCTTCTCGCCGGACACAGTCTGGAGGGTAACGCAGGGCGGCGTCCAGATAAGTTTACCTTCGAGTTGTTGAGCCAAATCTTTTCGAATGATGGTAACATTGGCTCCCGTGTCGATCGTCATGTTACAAGGAATTCCATTGATTTGTCCCATGATGAAAATTCCGTTATTGCCGCCACTCACTGCAGAAATCTGAAGCGCTTTAAACTGGGGCTTTTCATTATCTGGCAACCTCCGCCCCGCGAGATGGCCACGAATTAGTTTCCCTCCTTCTTGAGAGGCGCGGTCTTAACATCCGTGCCCTGGGGTGTTCTGCAGTTTCTTCGAATGTGCCCTTCAGCTCCGCAGTTCCAGCACTTTACGAACGGTTTCTTGTCACCAGTATTCCGTGTCAAAGCATTCACCTTTCTGGTTAAATCGTCTAGGCGAGCAGTCATTGGATCCACTGGTTCTTGTATGTGAGCAGCTCTGATTGGGTGGCGGTCTCTACGAGTGGCTTGCTGTGCTGCCTCGAATTTCATGGCATACACCAGAGCACTTTTTAAGTCCTTCACATCAGCCATTCGCAGTGCTTTCTGTATTTCAGGATCCCGGATGCCGTCGATGAAGTATTGCAGGGACAGGATTTCTCTTGTTTCTGTCGGGCACTCCGAAAAGGCGAGGTGGGACAGCCTTTCAACATCCGTGGCGAGCTCCTGAAGTGTTTCCGTAGGCTTCTGTTGACGGGATTTTAACTGCAGCCTGCTGTAATCTTTTAAACACTTCTCTCCAAAACGCAGCTCTAAAGCACCGGACAGAGCTTCGAAATCTAGCCTTTTGTTTTCGGGAAGAGTTTGGAGGATGTCCGCTGCGTCTGCTCTCAGAGAAGCCGCAAGGTGACAGGCCTTAGCTTGGGAATCCCATCCATTTGCTTCCGCAACTATAGAAAATTGTGTCTTATACACTTGCCAGGAGGTCTTCCCATCATATGTCGATAGCTTCAGAGAAGGACGAGCACTCATGGGTAGAAATTTAAAACTATCCGAATTGCTTCCTGCCGTCGCTACGAATTTCTTTAAAGTATCAACTTCTTTCGCAACTGCAGAAACTTTGTCCTCAATTTGTTGTTCGATTTGGTGTTGAACGGCAGAAACTCTTTCTTCAATTTCTCCAACTCTGTTTTCAACCGTGTCAATTCTGTTTTCTATACCTTCAAATTTGTTTTCTATTATGCAGGTGATTTCCCTTTTTATTTCCTCTTGACCAACTTTCATTTCTGCCTTAACAGCCTTCATTTCATCTTTTACAGATTCTTGAACAGCCTTCATTTCGTCTTTAACAGATTCTTGACCAGCTTTCATCTCTTCTTGACAAGCTTCCATCTTTTCTTTAACGGATTTCATCTCTTCTTTAACAGAATCTTTCATCTCTTCTTTAAATGCAGCAAAGGCTGCCATAAATTGCCTTAATTGTTCTTCCATTGCTCTAGTTAATGGCATTCAAAATATCCCACTTCTGACACCAAATATTGTTACGTGCGTACGGGTTCGTTATATATTGAATGCACAAGTCGTTAAAAAGTAAACAAAAATTTATTCTTCCACAACAAATAAATTAAAATGCTGAAATATTTCTTCACAGATCTTCGCACAATATCACAATATCTCGAACGTTTAGCAAAAACTCAGTTCAAAACAGATAAAATAGTTCTGTCTCACAGCGAAATCGCTACAATCTATACAGCATTAAGTAAACAAACAGCAGTTCGCTTTTTAAAGCTACAAGTATAACAGCAACAACAACAACTGAGATGAGTTGTTTCACCTCGGCTTTTATAAGCTTTTTAATTATCAGTAGAACAAACACGATTTTTCTAGATTTTTCTGGATGGCAACAGTAATTACGAGATATTTATTTATTAAGCATTAAATGCACGCGCTCTTTTATTTTTATTGTTAATTTTTTTTTCGACGTAGCTTTCTCTTCAAAAATCGTCTGCGTTGCTAAGGCAACATGAAGCAAATCTAATTACAATTCTAAATAAATAGCCAAATAAATGTGAAATTCGTAACAATATATTTCTCATTCAATTAATTCACTTCTCATCTCATGGCATACATAAAACTCAAGATATCGTCATGAAAAATTGTAAATTACAGAAAAATATAAAACACCAAATACAGTTAAAACAGTTAAGAAACATTTTTTACAATTAAAATTAGAGATCGTGCGCAAAAACAAGCAATTCGGGCAGCGGACAAGAAAGCAGAGTTTCGGTGCACAAAACTGAAAGTTTACGTTTGATCCCACTCTACAAAAAGGCATTGATGGTGCAGAACCTGACTTAATTCACTAGTTTACTGAGTTTCAAATGTAAATATATGGCGGTTCGTTAAGATTAACTCGCCAATTAAACTTTTAAATTGTTGATAATTCTACAATTATTGCATGGACATAAACTAAAGACAAAAAGCTTAACCGGAGCATAAAAACAGCATAATTCAATCACATTTAAAGCAAAAAAAATAAGCTCACCGAGCCATGTAACAGAGTGGGAGTACATGTATATAAATTTAGGTACTATTGGTGCAGCAAATTGCAGCGAAAAAGGGAAGTGCACAACTACATGTTATAACAGTCCCATATATAAAATTTCAATATTCTACGGCTCCTCGTTCTTGAGTTATACGAAATACATACATAAGTACGTATGTACAAACTGCCATAGACCGACTTCTGCACTAGCAGCTTAACCTTTTAGGAATCAGCATTCATACTCCGGCGAGCATGCGAGCGGGCGCAGCCTCCGCGGTTCCCGCGAGCCCGCAAAGACATTGTTACCGGCCGCAACCACTTCAAACACTACTTCAGAGCATTAACTATTTGTCACTTTTGATATCTTAAGCATCATCAGTTCAGTTTGGTTGTTATTTATAGCACTTAATTATTAATTTCTCTGTACGTTAATAATCTATTGAACAAAACTCTAAAAATATATAAATCTCTGAGTTCGTTTTTAATCCTTTGCTGACTGATGTATGGAATTGTGTTTCTCGAAATTCTATTTAATAGGCAAAATTAAATCCTTCGCGTTGCCTAGCTAATTGATGTTCGAGAATTTAGTATATTCATTTCGAATTTAATGAATTGAGATGAATATAGCCCTTTACTTACAATAAAATGTGAATCAGAGATTCATACACTTTCCGTTAAGTAGATTATTAAGTAGCTTCGCTAATCCAAAATTCCCTTGAATAGCTTTTGTAGGCTAAATACTGAAGTTTTCTGTCGCAATGGGAGTACAGCTGTCTAGACATAGTAAACACAATTACAGAAATTTCCTCCTATAAAGTTTGGTATTCGTTTCTGAAACAGAGGAGCGATTTTTAGCTGCAAAACGTGAACTTAGAATGGAGTTCTTCATAGATATGATAAAAAAAGCATTTACATTATTTATGCCCTTTGGGTAAATAATTAGTTAAATTGGAAATTTGTTGATTTCTAAGTATTTATGAAAACAAGTTCTCAGATTTTACATACATAAACCGATGTTATAATTCTATGCGATTTCTAAATCTCAAAATGTAGAGTAAAATTTCTCCCTGTAAAAAACCTATTTTTAGCTCCTACTATTTAAAAATATTTCAAGAACAAATCAAGAAAAAAAAACACAAAATTTTTTGTAGGCCATTTAAAAGTAAACATATGTATTTCTTTTTAATTGTTGTTTAACACGTCTTGAGCAAATTTAAAAAAATTCTTCAGAAAGTCCTTTAAAATTTCCTCTTCGAATTAATTTTACCTTTCTGAAAACGAACATAAAAATTCCAAGTAAACATCAGAATAAAAAATCTTAATTTTCTTATCGTACGAAGTTTGCTTCTACAATTTTCTGTTAATTATCAATTTCATTTCAAATCAAAACATTTCAAATAGTTTTGAAAAAATTACGGACTCGGTAATTTTTTTAAACTGCTTTTTCAATGAAAGAAGTTTATTACAGCAGACATTATGTTGTAATAGGATTACGGCTTCTTTGTGAGTTAACTTTAGAACTGCAGATAATGGTCAGTTGCTGGTCAGAATATATAATTGAGGACGCAAAGAAATAATTTGCTCTGTCTTTTTATATTTACAAAGTATTTAAATTTTGAAGATTATATATTTATTTGATTTTTCTTAAAACTATACTTAGCATGTAAAATTTCTAAATGGATAATGTTTATATGCCTAGTTTCAGGCATCAAGTTTATATTTGCCTATAACTATAACTGCGACAGTGATCCGTTTGACCTCTGTTATGATTCTAGGTGACATATCATTTGAATTTACAATTTCTTATATCACAAATCTATATTTTCTGACTTTAAAATTTAAATTTTCTAAGATAAGAATAAATTGTTTATTATCGATACAAAAAAGCTTTATCCTTTTCCTCTAAACCATTTTATGTCTCCAATGAAGCTGAACAGTATTGTCTTACATATTAACATTAAACTTTACAGCGAAAGAATGAATTACAAAAAGTAAATCTTTCACCACGACAAATTTTACACTGTAAAACAATGCAACAAAGTTTTCTATCTGCATTTAAACACAATTTTTCTCTTACAGGCCTTCATTATCTTAGCAAATTGCATTACATTATAAAAGATGTACGTATGCTTTTTCTAAATAATAATATTGTACATTTCCAATGCAAGTACGGACGTTACATAAAAAGCTTCAACAGATAATTTAAAACAAACCAAGTATATTTTCAACATTTAATATTTTTTTATTTTATGTTCATTTATATTCACTTTTAAAGCATCCATTTATTTCAGTCTTAATGGACTTAGCCCTGCAATCCTAGTTTTCCAGTGATAACATCGCATTCTGATGGCTTTCCCGTTTCAAGAGCTACTACAATTTACATAAAATTTCACTAAATTATTTACATGCATACAAAATTTGTATTATTTTCCTTTTCTCACGGGCCGTACGTCCTGCGAAGTATAGTCTCGAGACAAAATGTTTTGCTAGGGAAACTCAATAACCGAATACTAAATGCAATACTAAAATTATAATTTCAATAAATAACTTACAACTAGTAAAATATAAAATGAATGTCACCCAGACGGTACCGAAGGACCCGGTTTCGTATCGCGGAGAAGACATGGATGTTTGTAAATGTATAGTGTCTTTATGGTATGGGGGCACTCTAAATATGTGACTAGCGGAAAGCCCTCGCTTGGGGTTTGGTGGTAGGGAAGAGGGGTGGAAGACTCTCGGATCCGCTCGGGGCGCTCTGGCTCAAAACTGGGGTGGAGGTAAAATCCTTGAGGCTGCTTGAGGCTCTGACAACCATTCTTCCATGAAATACATGGAGGAGACAATAACAACAACAATATAAAATCAACAAATAAATGCATAAATTTACAAATTTATATATATAAGACCATCTCTTATGGCTGCTTAGGGATACTCTTAGGACTATGTCTATTTATATTATGGGGACTATGACCTATGGCCATATGTGGATATGGATATGGTGAAGTGTGGTGGACACCCATTGTTTAACCATTGGCAATGTGGGTATTGTCCAGGCACACTAATTATCCAGATAATTACACCTCACTGGGCTCACAGAAGACTTTGCCAGGCGTTGCTTGTAATGCTTTGTATTGGTACCATACCGCAGTTAGTGCCTTTTTCCATTAAATATACATTGATGTTTTCACAGTTGGTGCCTTTCGCACTTACATGCTATGGAGGACAGCTCCAGGTCTGCTTACATACAATATTTTAAATAATAGCTATGTTATATTATTCTATGCTGTGCTGCATAACTCAGTGCCTCTTGTGGACAGGAAGTTCATTATATTTATGATTTTTTTTCTGAGATGGTTGTTCTTGGTAGCATATCTTATGAAAGGAGTCACATCACTTTCTGAATTCGGGACTTTTAAATGATGTTCAGCTGTGAGGGAGCATTTAAATAAATAATGTTCGGGACTACCTCTTTCTCCACATACACACTGGTCTGATCTAGCTAAGTTCCTTGTATAAAAGTACGTGGGAAAAGGGCCATGCCCTGATAAGAACCACGTTATTTCTCTTGTTATTACACTGGGTGCAGTGCCTACTTTTGGGAACAATTGATAAGTTCTTCTTCCTTGTTCGGCGTTGTCCCACCAGTTCTGCCATTCAGTTTTAGATTTGTTGCTTATGATTTTTTTAAGGTGCGAGCCAGGCCATGGTACTGATAAGTTTTGTGCATTTTGACCCCTAGCTGCTTCTTTGGCTAGGATGTCAGCCTCCTCGTTGCCTTTTGTTCCTGCGTGTGCCTTCAACCAAGTGACAAAGAAGTGTTGATTTTGTGATGCTGAAGCTCTTTCTGTAATCTCTTGGATTAATTTTGATCGGTGGTGCGGGTTTGCGATGGCATGCATCGCTGAAAGACTGTCTGTAAAGATATATGCTGTTTTTAGGGAGTTTGTGATGCTGTATTTTATTGCTTGGAGGAGCGCTACTGATTCCGCTTGGAATACGCTATTTTGTTGATCTAGGTGGAACTTTTGTTCTGTTGTCGAATTGGGATCTATGTAGATTTTGACTGCGCTGCCTTTACCTTCTTCTACGCCGGAACCGTCTGTATAGAGTTGAGGGAATTTCTTTTCGTTTACTTCTTTTTTCATGCTTAATGTGATATTATTTTTCTTTCCTGGGTGGTGTTCATATGGATGCGCCGGTGTCTCATATTTCTCTGCTAAAAGTTCTAATGATTTGTAATGGCTCTTCTTTCGTAGTTGTAGTACGGTTGTCTTATGGAATTCTTGTTCAGCGCGTATAAAAAGTGGCGTGTTGTTAGCGATTTGGAAGAGGGCCGCATTTGATGTTGTTCTATAGCTTCCGGTGTAGTTGAGAAGGAAGGGTCGCTGGATTGTTTGAAGCTTTTGTTGCTTTCGTTTTGTCATTGGTTCTGCCCATACGGCTGCCCCGTATAAGGCAATCTTCTCGATTACTGTATGGTATATGAGGTTTTGGATTAGTCTGCTCATCCCCCATCCTATTCCGTTCATTCGCTTTAGATTGGTTGCTATTTTGGAGGTCTTGCTTTTGATATAGTCTAGATGGTCTATAAAAGTTGAGTTTTTTATCAATGATGACACCCAGGTATTTCAGGGAGTTAACTATTTTTATTTTAATTCCTTCTATTTCGAATCTTGGAAGTCTTGTTATCTTTTGTGAGGGTTTGTGGATAATTAAGGCACGTGACTTTTCTTAAGAAATTATTAGTTTTTGTTGCTTGCAAAGAGAGTTGAAAATTTCTAATGTGTTGTTTACATTTCGTTGTAACTCATTTCTGGAGTTACCGCTCACGACGAAAGCTACATCATCCGCAAAAGCGGTGCATTTTGAGTGTTGGGGCCATTTGTGCTTTATGACTTTGTCAAATGTCAGGTTCCAAAAATCTGCACTTAGGCATGAGCCCTGCGGGCAGCCTCTGACTTGTACTTTTTCAACTGTACGGTTGTTACTTATAATGACGCTTCGTCTGTTTGTGAAGTAATCTTGAAAGATTTTGTAAATGTTTTTTGGACAGTTCATGTCTTTCAGTGTACCTAGAACCTCCGGCCACCAGAGGGAATCGAAGGCTTTTTGGAGGTCTAGGCACAGTACTGCCGGGTGCAAATTCTTTACTTTATTTCCCCTTATTTGCTCTAGAATATCACTGATTACATGTATAGTGCTTATATTCGGGGAGAACTCGAACTGGTATGGGCTTGTTGTGTTGGACTTTCTTATATGGTGCCTGAGACTGTTCGCTAGGGCTCTCTCAAGTACCTTCCCTATTGCAGGAAGAAGGTTTATTGGACGATAGGAACTTGGGTTCGATGCATTCTGGCCACTTTTATTAAAAAGAACTATCTGGCCAATTTTGAAATTTGTTGGAAAGAGGCCTGTTTCTAGACATTTATTCATTAGGCTAGGAAGTAGATGGGGAAAGTTCTTGTGCAGGATCTTGATGAGTTGATTATCGATCCCGTCCAGACCAGGTGCTTTTTTGTTTGGTAGAATCTTAATTATTTTTGAAATTTCAAAAGAAGAGAATGGAATATCGTTACTTGTTTCTGGAGGGTGGGTATTGTTTCTTCTAATACTTTGGAGTGGTGAATCTTCATCTGGGGAATCATGAAGGAATACAGCATCCATTATTTTCTTGATGCTTTCGGTTGTTGCATCTTCCTGTGAATTGTTTTCGTTGATGGAGTTTGGGATAACAATTTGACATGGTTGGAAGACTTTGTTGGTACATATTTTGTACACTGGTCCGTACAAATTTTTGTTGTTGGTTAAATACTTCCTCCAGCACTTAATTTTTGTATTATGAATCTCTCTTTTGTACATAGCTCTTTGTTTTGCATACAACTCGTGAGCTATCTTCCTTTCTTCCTCAGTTCTCGCCTTTTTCATCTTTCTTTTTAACGCTCTAGTCTTGTTTCTCTCACACCTGAGTGCACTGGTCCACCAATTGACGCGTTTGATGTCGCTTGGACATTTCATCTTGAACGAGCTTTCACAGTGCTTTTGAATTGTGTTTTGCAGTTTTGTAACTATGTTATCTAGATCTGCTTTGTTTTCTGAGCAATTTATTTCATTGTCGATTTCTTGAATAGCATGTGTAATGGACTTGATGAATTTTCGTGCTCTTGATTGGGTAATTTGGAATCTTTTGGTAGTCTTCGTATTGAACCGAGAAGAGATTTCGTATGAAATCAGTCTATGGTCTGAGATATCCTCTTCGACGTGGACTGTCCAGTTCTGGATATACTGAGCTATCAGTTGGTTTGTGAGCGTTATATCTGGCCATCCAGATCCATTGATGGTTTGGAATGTTGGTTCAGATGGATTATTGTTGATCACTGTGAGGTTCTCACTGTTAATTAAATCTTCTACCTCTTCACCTCTTGCATTCATGCGTGGGTAACCCCATATGGGATTATGCGCATTGAAATCTCCCCCAATCACATGAGGAGATTTTGGAAATCTTTGTAGGATGTTTGTGAGGATATTCAAGTTATCTGTTATTTCTTCAGATGGAGAGGAATAGAATGATGTGAATAGTATTTGTTCATTTTCTAAATTGAGAGCTATTGTTACAATGTCTCTGGATGAGTAAATTATTGCTGGAGACCAGTTTTTGTTTTGGCAGATTATTGCTGCTCTTACCGAAGTTTCATCTTTGTCATGGTGCTGGAAGATATTCCAGCTAGTTGGCAGTGCTCCTACTCTCCCTTTTACGCAATACGGCTCTTGGATCAGAAGAATGTCTTTTTTGTTTTCAGAAAGGAAAATTTCTAATTTAGAATTCGCTGCTTGCGCTCTTTGGAGGTTTATTTGGGCAATTTGGATGGGTTCTTGTTGCTTATGGAATTTCCATACAATTGATTGGTTTTTATTGGCTTGAGGTGCATATAGATTATTCATACTTTGTTCTTGCTTTAATTTTAATTAACTCTATCTGATAACTGGGGCAAGCTTGGGAGTATGCTGGATGGTCGATTTCGAAGCGGGTCTTGTTGATACTATTGTTTAGTTCGCAGTTGATGCAAGACGGGAATTCTGCTTTGCACTCTCTGGTGGGATGCTTTGCGCTGCAAAAAGCACAGTAATTATTATTAGGGCAGTGTTTTTGCTGGTGTGAAAAGTCTTGGCAGATGAAGCATCTGCGGATTCCAGTGAATTCTTTGATTGTATGGGAGCTCCACCTCATGAGAAAGGATTTTGTTTGAATACATTTGTGAAATGCTTTTGTAGTGCATTCGAACACCCACCTAACACAATTAAGGGTTTTATCACTGAGGCGGAATTTGGGGGTTATGTCTTCTGGATCCAGTTCTAGGATGGAGCTGATTTCTTGGGTGATGTTGGATTCTGAAATATGTTCCGGAATTTTGTCAATGATGATCTTCGGGGACCTCAACGAGGGGCGTTTTACATCAATATTGCTAATTACTGGTTCAGATGCTTGCAGGGTGCGTGAAAGTTCGTTAATGTCTCGTTCTGACTCGCAGGTTACTGCTATTCCTCCTTTTTGTAAGGGTAAAATGTTTTTGATTTTCGCTGTAATTTTGTGAATGGGAAGGACTTTTTCCAAATTTTCAGAAAGTGGCCTCTCAAGGTTTTTCTTTGGGAAGATAAGGATAGTCGGCGCGTCTACTTTCTTTTTTAGAGCCTGAGCATAAGAGATCAGGTTTGCTGATGGGCATTGGGTATTCTTGTAGCAGCAAATCGCATCTCTTCTTTTTTGGTGTACTACCGCAGAAAAATTGCACTGATGGCTTGATGAATTGGTACGGCTGGAATCTTCTTGTTGTTCGGAAGTAGTGCTTCTTTTTAGGACGTGGTTAACAGGGTGCTGCTGAGAATCTGATGTATTCTGTGATGAACACTGGATTGGAAACATAAGTAATGGATAAAGTACTTCTCTGAGGTTGTCTCTTAGTGCCTCGGGGATGATATAGTGGTTTCCTCTTCTTGTGTTAGTTCTAGTATTAATTAGTCCAATAAATTTTGAGTGCAATGAATGAAAGTCAGCAGGTTGAAGGTCTTGAAAGTTTGGAGTGGGTTCTTCAATGACTGTAATTTGTCGTGTGATGAGAGACTCTCATGCAGTTGGATGGAGTTACGTTTTAAGAGGTTAACTGTTGCAGGCGGCTGGGAAAGGTCGTCCATTGTTGTTGACATGTAAGAAATTTCTTGGCATACTGATGCCATTCTGGAGATCAGAAACGAATTCTGAGAACAGGCAGTTGCTGGCAAAGTGGCTGGATATTCTGAAGTTGTTAAATATGATTGCGTCGTCAGGTCTCTGCTACCCTTTTATTTGTGGGGGGGAGGAGAAGGCAGAAAAAGTTCTTCTAATTTAGTTACCAGATAAAATTGGACTGCATTGAGTCGTTATGAATAGTAAAGATTTGCAACTTAATAAATTTCGATCAACAACTACAAGCAAGCTACGTGCTCTCACTGTATGCTGTAACTTAATTTGGTTCACTAGAGGCACTGAGTTGAAAGTCCTGGGAACTTTTTGGTAGCGTGCAATTGATATTAAGCTGTGATCTTTACAGAGTTCTGTTACTGTTTAAGAGAATGAGTAGCACACTGGATAATTATTCGAAGAAATCTGAGAGTAAATGAGTAACGGTATACATTAAGGTACTGTGACTTAATAATACTGATAGAAAAACTCAATTAGCATTCACAGGTATAGTCAAAGTAATTGGGACATGCATAACATAGTAATCAGTGAAACAAATAATATAGCAGAACTACCAGTGTGTAGCCGGAGATTACGAGTGCACAGTTTGCTATATTAAGATGCTAAGTTAATTAATATAAAAAAATCTTGCAGTTGGACTGATGGATGCACAAAATAATCTTAAACATACTGATATGAAATACACATAGGGACCTATGTGTATTTAACTAATAATGCAATTAATAATGACCTTAACTAATAATGCAATTGTTGATAATTAATAATACAGCTGATAATGAATATTAAAATTGAAGAGAAAAAAAAGGATTAACCTGCTTAATTGCCAATGCTATTATCTTCTATGTGAAAAAGTTATTAAATGTGTTCAGAGAAATAAAAAAAAATTATTTATTTATTTATTTTTTTTCCTTTTGTATTACAATCTAAGATTATGTTGAATGAGGAGGTAGTTAAAGATAGCTATGCTTAGGCTCACTAATGAGTACTATTATCAGAATAAGATTACAAAGTTGATATTGAAAAATAATACGTGAGCAATGAGCTTTAAACGATTACTGGAAATTTACTGTAGCTGGAGCTATTATATTAGCTTCTGTTATTAAAGTTTCAGATATGTAACTGAGGGTACGTTAAAAAATTTAGTGAGTTATGGAATAATCCTACCTTGTTGCATTATTTCATTCGTGCTTCTTCTGTGAGCTTGAGATCTAATGAGTAATCCAATTTACGTGCACTTAGTAATGCTGAACTATTTGATTGATACACTTATTTAAACACTTAATTGTTATTTCCACAGATATTCACTTATCAAAAACACACTTATAATGTTGAAGTTAATCGCTCGTCACTTGCTGAAGTTCGAAAAATAAAAAAGTAGGAAAAAAAAAAGGTAACTTGTAAGCTAATGGACCGATTTTCTTGAAATTTCGAAATTAATGTTCCTCAGTTTCTGCTAATAGATAAGGTCTTTGTTGCTAAGCTCTGCTTGAAGATCTTGTGAAGTTCTTGGCCTTTAATGGATTTTCCCAGTGCTTATTGTTCATCTCCCTTTCCGCAAGTCCTTTTGTTGTAATGAGTCGTCGTGGTAGTAAACCGCTTGACCGGAAGGGGGAAGTTAATCCGCGTCCCCGCACTCACCTACTGCTAAAAGTAATTAATTCAACTTCTAATTATCGAAATCGCTCGAATAATCAACTTCTAATTATCGAAATCGCTCGAAACTTGCATCAAAATTTTCCTTGAGATATTGCGCTTCCAATGATATGAAACATGAGTGAAGTCAAGAGGCGACGGCTCTGCTAGATGGTTGCAAGCTCAGAGAACAATGGAAGTTTGTGAAGCACAACACTGAAGTTACTAAAAAATTAATAACTTTTTCCTCCTTAATCGTAGCGGCGCAGATCATATATCAGAATGTGCACAAACTTGTGCTCTATTCAATTGTATAACTTTCGATGATGTACATATGAAATTTCCGTATTTGCGGGACGAAAGAACGGAGCGCTGCAGATGCGTACTACTCTGAGGGACTAACCGGTCGTAATGAACGACTTAAGGCTTAGAATTTGATGACTTACAGACCCGACTACTATCTTTCAATCTGTAGGCGCTGGGTAAGGACGTCAAGGGTAACGCAGTATTTTCGAAGAAAGTCCTCAGGTATCTCCAGTTTGGCACCACTTTTGCATGTCAGCCTTTGTAGTACTACCAACACTAGAAGCGATCTCAAACTACACTGGTGTGCAAAAATTAAGGACGAAGTCGAAAAATTAGCATATCAGCTGAACGAAGAGGCAGAGTGGACAGAAAGACCAATCAGGAGATTGGTTATTATAAGGTGATGTACGGTAGCACATGCGCAGATATGCAGGTAGACGTAATGGGGGAGTGTCTGAGTAGTATAAAGCATGTTGTCGGTGTAAGATCAGTATTTCTGGCAAAGAGATTGCACGCCGTATAGTAGTTAAAATCACACCGAGTTGCTGCCTCAGCGAGAAACGGCGAATAATCAATCCGTTAGACAACATCTGGATGCTTTTACCCTAGGTCGAATCATTGGGAAGTTGGAGGAAGGCCGCAGTGTGACAAGTGTGGCTGCAGAGTTCGGAATTTCTCACAGCATCGTTTCACGACTTTGGAGACAATTTCAAACTACAGGAACAACTATCCGGGGGTTTAGTAGTGGTCGTCCACGAGGAACCACACCCGCAGATGACCGGTATATTGCCTTACAGGCCAGAAGAAACAGGCGGCAGACAGCGGGAGAAATCGCTAGACACACGACACAGGCGACTGGACGACCGATATCGCGTTTTACCGTGGCCAGAAGACTGCACGGTGGTGGTCTGTTTGCACGACGCCCTGTACGGTGTGTACCTCTAACGCCTGCCCATCGGAGAAGGCGTTCTCTGTGGTGCCGGGAACACCGGAATTGGAGAGACAATGAATGGGGACGAGTAGTCTTTACAGATGAGAGCAGATGTAGTCTGAGTTGCGATTCTAGACACATACACATCTGGACAGAGCGGGGAACACGCAATAACACCTTCAACATCATCAAAAGGGACTGTTTTGAAGGTCGCGGAGTTCTCGTTCGAGCAGACATAATGTTTAATAGCTGGACCGACCTTCATATCTCCCTAGGAGGTTCGTCACCTGGGACTGCTATTGTAACGAGGTTCTTCTTCCTTACATGCGTCATTTCACAAGGGCTATGGGTCCTCAGTTCCTCTTGATGGACGACAACGCTCCACCTCATCGCACAGTTACTGTCGAAGAGCTGTTGGAGAGTGAAGATATTGAACACATGGATTGGTCGGCAAGGTCTCTGGATCTAAATCCCGTCAAGCATGTACGGAACTTACTAGGGAGACCCGTGGCAGCACGTAACTTATCGCCAGTAACGATTCCGAAACTGCGCTTGGTGCTACAAGAGGAACGAGCAGCAGTGTCTCAGCTCATTAACAACCACATATCCAGCATGCACAAATGATGTGAAACCTGCCTAGCAGTCAGGGGATCTCATATCCCCTATTAAAGACCGGATGTTTCTTGCTGGACACCTATCACAGGGATGTTCCGGCCTTCAGTCGCATTGCGCTCAATGCTACGTTTTCAATAAAGCTTCTTTTTATCTCTCTGATTTCTCTTTTAATAAGTGTTTCTTACATTACTCATTTCCTTACGTATTGAGGATCTTACGGTATTAAATGTGTTGATTTGGAAAGCTTTTGTACAAAGTTATATTGAAAAAACCGTCTCGTCCTTAATTTTTGCACACCAGTGTATACTCAAAGTCTTCATTATTCCGAAACGGTCTTTAACAGATTGCTACCTAGTTCTTCAAGGAAGTCCGGGATCTGGGATCTTGGAAGTACAGCTGTCACTGGAATGCCTTTCCATCATTCAAGTCGAACTTTCTGTACAAGACGCCGTTTCTGTATGGAACGACTCCCACAAACCCCAGTAATTGTTTTGTCGCAGGATTATAGATCGAAAGTTTCTGCCAAGTAGATTTTTTATTTGAAGACTACATTACGTCATTTATGGGTTTAACGCCGCCATCTTCCAGCTGGTCTTTGCTGACTTCGTCCCTCCGTGGGTCAGACTATGTTCAAGTTGCAACGTGATGTATGACAGGATTAATCAGCTAGCATTTCGCTTGGAGGAATATCGAAATATTTCTGGATAGGGTCTTCTAGCCTTTTCGTGTGATGATGCTTTCCAATGCCGGATAGTGATTCCATATTCCTGGAGTCTCTGTATCAAACTGGCTATTTGGCCTTCAGGGTTCTTGAAATTAAAATACAGGTCAACAATGCATAATCTGTGCAAAGCAGGAATTTTCTGCCATAAAGATAATGGTAGAAATATCCTAAGATTTTAATTATGGCGAGCAATGCTTTCCTAAGCACAGAGTAATTCTTCTCCGATGTAGATAGACACTTTCTCCAGTATCCTACGACACGTTCTTGACCATTTATTTCTGGGACAAAACAGCACCCACACTCATAGCTCGCTCTTGTGTCTAGGATTAATTGTTTGTTAAGTTGAAGCTACATCAGTTTGTCGCAGGTGTTAAGGCCGCATTCAGTTTGTAAAATATATCCTCAAGTATTTTTGTCTACAAGAAAGATAGATTTGTCAGTTGCGAATAGGATCTTGGGATGGAAGAAAAGTCCTTCACAAATTTCCTACAGTAGGTGAATAGCGCCAGGAAACTTCTCAGCTGATAGACATTTTCGGGGATTCTCCAATCTTTAACTGCCAGCACTTTTCTGGATTCGTACAGACGCTTTCGGCAGAGATAACATGTCCGAGGTAAATCACTTCCATTCTGAACAATTTACGTTCGGCAGCATACAACTTTAGATTGGTTTCCTTTAATTTCTGAAGCGTTTTTTAATATCTTCAAAATCTTTCGCAACTCTTCAAAAATACTCTTCAAAAACTTTCGCAACAATGATGATGTCATCCAAGTTTATCAGAGAAGTTTTCCTAGGGAACACCTCTGAGGACAGTCTCCGTGAGGCGTTTAAATGTTGCAGGCGCATTGCATAATATAAACAGGGTCACCTTAAACAGACAAGGTTCTTGTACGGTAGTAAAATCCGTCTTTTCTCGGTCATCAGGACGCATCTCTACCTGCCAGTATCAATTTTATGCCTTCCAGCCGGGAAAGGGATTAGCGACTATTACTGCCGTACCGAAAAGTCCTGGCTCTAATCCCGGCGATGACATGGATATACTTTGTCCGTCCCTTCATACTATGCAATTTTGGCCCACTTCTTCGGTGCTCCATAATAAATAGACCACTGCTTCACGACTTATTAGTGGCTAACACGTATAACCGGCTACAATTTGCCATTAAAAAAGAAAATTATATAGTTTTTAAATCAAGCTCCAAATACATGCTTTAAGAAACAGTATCCAGAATGGCGTCAGTTCTAGGAAGAGAATATCCGTCTTTCTTCGTGACATTGTTCAGCTGGCGAGAGGCTACACAAAATCTAGTTGAACCAGCTTTCTCTCTCACCAGGATGATGCGGAGGCTCGAGGACTTAGCAGAGTTGGATGATAGTTAGTGGAGCTGGAACTGATTCAAAACACCGATTCACTTTACTTAGCGAATGATCAGGGAAGAGTTCTTGTGTGGAAGTGAGCCAAAAATTTAATTTCTCTTATGTAAATCCTAACATTGTTTCCTTTATTAGTTATCGGAAACGTCTCTGAGCTTTTTTATGTGTGTGTGTGTTATATGTATATGTGTGGGCTTTTGGTTTGATTGTCTACCATATGGTTTTTAAAAAACAAACGTTGAATAAACACATCTCAGCAAAACTGACCACTCCTATTTGCGAATGGGTTAAGTATTTTTTTCTAATCTGACAATGCAAGGATCTGCTGAAAGTTCTTAGATTATAGGCATTCAGTTTCCTCCTCGTACTCCCAACTATCATTGCTCCAACGCTCCTTCTCTAGCCACTGATCTGCATTCTGCGGAGTCGTGATTATTTGCCCTTTTCGCTTCTTCGGAGCTCTTCTTTTGAGTTTCAGTTCGATTCTTCGAATATTATATCATAGTATAGCTATGTGTATTACGTATTACCTTTGTAATATACAGTATTATTGTAACATTTATGTAAAATAATATATTATATTTTTATTTATTGACTTAAACTGCTAACGTCTTGTAGTCAGGCGCTGTGAATTTCTCCTTAATCGTGTTTAGTATATATTTATAAACATAACATTTTTCCAACTAATGTACTTTTTCAAGGTTGCAGAACAACATATCGAACCTACCGCATAGAAGAACCTTGAGCTGTAGATAGTATTATGTTGTCAAATTAGACAAAAAAGGAAAATGCCTTGATTATCAACAGAGAATTTCCTGTTCCTTCGAATCTGCCTCAGATCTAAAATTTTATTGTTACACTGTGCTTTGCAGTAGCAACAAAATATCAATTATAAAACTAAAATAATGTAATTTGTAACAAACATGAGATTAGCTTTCATTATCTTTCCACGTTTAGAACATTTTTGTATTCCAGAACTTCATTGTTAGTTCCATGTGGAAAGGTGATGATAGGGAAGCTCAAAATTACAAAGAAATCAGTTCACGGAATGAATGGTTTGATTGTGTAGTTTCCACCGATCCCATTTTCCTTGCTCGATTTTTTCTGCTTTCCCCCCATCTTTGCACACCGCTCTTGATCCTCTCCTGTTCCAAGCGCACTCATCAAGATAATTGCTACTGAGCGGTGCATCATAAAAAAAACTGATTCACTTCAATGAGCGAACGGTTTTGATTTTATCTCTTAAAGGAACGTTTTTAACATCTCTAGGCTCTATAACGTCACTTCCTTGCATCGTCTTTAGAAGTGTTCTTTTCTTTTTCTGTTTAGGAATCTGTAGACGTCTTCTTATATACTGATTGTTTGGCGGATAATCCCCCATATCAGTTTTATGCTATACCAAACTGGTTCGATCTACGTCAGCAGATCCGAGGTAGAAACGTTGTGTATTTGGCACTAACGTTGCTGCTAGGCTGTCTAAAGTCACAGTTACTGGAAGATTGTTGGTTCAGTTAACTCAAGTTACTGAAGTATATGCTGCAACCACTTCACCTTTCCTAATGACTTTCACCTTATCACTTACTCTGGTAACTCTCACGGGATGACGATCACAATACAACTTTTACCAAATTATTTCTAAAAGCCGTATCTTTTAAAAAGTTCGGAAGAAGTACAAAAGATAAGAGCTAATTAAAAAATGTAAGTGACAAGACTTATTATTTATACGAATGCTTCCTGCTAGGAATGACATCTAACGAGGGCCTTAGTAGCAAATTGCCTGCCTTGGTACAAAACACGGAAAGAAATAAAAAATAATCCATCCAAGAATCTCACCTCTCTATAATGCGTATATTTATAAGGTGTATTTTAATTTTAAAGCAGTTATTTTTAATTTTGAAATCCTTTCCTTCCAATTCTTGTTTCCCACTTACAACTGCCTACCAGAATGAGTTTTTGTATCGCGTTTTATGCAAATGAGTTAGAAGAGGTACTTAAGAAAAGTTCAACTTACTTCGAGACAGCGTACTAGGAGTCCTTAGTGGTGCGTTTTTGCCTTCTGGGTAATTTGTTCTCGAATCTATTACGCTCGGTCGTATTGTATGTGCCGGCTGATAATCGCCGGCAAGGTTAATTTAAAGGCGAACTAAGTTAGGCATTTGTGTCTAGCTAAATTTGTGTCTAGTTTAATATTAGATTATTTTCTTATTTTCTTATCCTGATTTAAAGGCCCAAGTAGAGTCTTTCCTATAAGCCCGAAAAGGGGCGATCTCTTATTATTTCTTTGAGTAAATAAAAGGGTATTTTAACCCTAAAGTTTCTATAGTAACTAGTTGAACTTAGTGATAATTCACTACTTAGTTCACTAAGTTCCTCGACATTATATCTAGACAAACTACTGAGGAACTTTGTAAACTATAACGCTTTGAACTTGAAAACATCATATTGAAGGGTACTGTGATACTTATTTCGCAACTGAAGCAAACTTCAATGATGGAACACAGGAATAACTTTATTTGATACTCAAAATGGCGACATACAAGCAAGAAGAAAAAACATATTCTAAACTATTTTAAAATAAATATGATTACATTCTTCGTACGTTTAAAACGTTGCCATTCAGATGCATATTAATGTTCGTCTATTTAAATTGCACAAAAAGTACACAACCAGTATCTTACATATCTGTTAAATAATCTCACACGATTGTTTAATTGGTATTAAAATAATTCTTATTTAGTTTATATTAAATATTCATTTGTTTATTTTTATATTATTTTTATTCAGCTATATTAATGATATTCTCGTTTTTTATAAATTATGCTACACTTTGGGTTCTTACTATATACTGGAGTATAATAACTATGCTCAGGACAGGAAAATGTGGGTGAGATAACAGAACTTCAACAAATAGTCACCCAGATTAGTTGCGTTCCACTAACTATATAGTTCCGTCTCAGTTTTGAAGGAGAAAAACTTGGGGTAGGAATAAGTTGGTCTCCCACCCTTCTTTTCCTAGGAACAAACCACTCCATAAAACTTTCAGGTAGCCAGTATTTTAAGTGCCTCTCTGTCGCAATGTCAATATACACACAAACATCCAAATCTTCTTCGAGATTCGATCCCAGGTCCCACGATACGGGCAGTTAGTCCCACGATAGGCCACTATACTTATATATTAATTCTTTAGTAATTTGAGATTTTGTAACTATTATTACATATTGTATTGCAGTGGTTCCATCAAGCAATCAATTCCTACGTAAGAGCTATATAATTTTATGAATAATAGTAATCACTAGAAAATAATTCGTCATAATGATGAGCGAAAAACAATTATAGTTAACTATTATAATTCTTACATAATTAATTATTATGTAAGAACAATTATATTTTATACGGCGAACTACAGTTATAATAACAAAATTATTTAGTGCATAGTAAATTCATTGGAAAGCACTGTTTATGCTTACGTTTAGAACTTTCAAAGGAAAATGACAACTGTATCATGCATGTGAAGAAAGTTCCTAATGTGATTAGGAAAAGTGATGGATATTAAAATGGGAGATTTTCAATTTCTCAATTAAAACTTAAATTGTTTATATGAATAATTGGTGGCATCTAATATTTTCTTAGTATGCAAAAGAACTGAAAATATTCGGAAAATTTTTTCCCAATTTCTGGAAACCAAAGACTATCCAAAGCTCAATGGAACCCCTAACAAACTATTAAAATAGAAAGTTACATTTTGAACACGTTTAATAAATATATGTAATTTAATTCTTCTTACTTCCTTGTACGAAGTAAAAAGAAAATATTACAATCGCGAAAAATTTCGGGTACCATATTTCAACGAAAATATCCCTTTTGACCCCTATCGAATGCAATTTAACAATGTTTAACAATGTTTTTGCGTGAAATCTGTACGTAAGCACAAGATAAAAGACTCCTTTTATTCCCCCAAAAATTATAAAAAATTATTTAAAATGGATTCTGAGGAGAATTTTTTGTGGCATCTATACGTACTTACGTAGGTATGCATTTCGCATAACTCAAAAACGAGTAGCCTCAGAACGGTGAAATTTTGTATATAGGACTACTATAACATGTAGATGTGCACCTCTTGTTTTGGTTGCAATCGGCCGCACCAAAAGTTTTTACTTATATACATATATATATTGTTTCAAAAGAATATATTGAAACAATATATAGGAAACAATAGTTATATATTGTTTCAAAAGAATATAGTTATACATATATATTTATTTCCACTCTGTTACTCGGCTCAGTGACCTCATTTTCTTTATTCTTATATGTTTGTAAATTCTGCTTTTTTTTGCTTTAAAATGATTGAATTATGTTATTCTTATCTTCCGATTAAGATTTTTATGCATTTAGTAAATCTGCATGCTAGATTTTTAGAATTATCAACAATTTAAAAGTTGTTTAATTGCGGCTTAGCCTGATCATTTTTCATATGGCAGCCATATTTGTTTACATTTGGAACTTAGGAGAACAGTAGATGTTTTGCCAATCTAGAGAAACTAAGCTTCGCAACAACAAAGATAACGCCTTATTTTATTATTGCGAATCAAATCATGCTTAATCCATTCTGGAATTTATTCGAGGAAATAAGTGTTTAAGATTTACTTCGTAATTTTTAATATAGATATTTTGAGTTTTTATGTATTTTTGCATTGTAGCGAAGTGAGAACTGGACTAAGTGAATGAGAAATACTGAATCGTCTGTGAAAAACGGTTTCTTTCTTTCTTTTTGTTTGTTTGTTTAATTTTTATACATAGTTTTATATTTATTATAGTATTTGAATAGAACATATAGCAACGATTAGATAATTCTTCAGGTGATGTAATTTTTGTGCATTCTGAGTTTTAAAATGAATGAGATATGACGCTGTTAAGCGAACCTAGCGCCAGATTGTCGCTATGGTAAAAAAGTATAGTGAATTTTAAAGTGTGCATTTATTGTATTGTGATTTACACGCTATTGACGAAGTAGATTTAATTCAATCCAATAAGTTTAAATGAAATGCAAAAATGCGTATAATTTAATTTTCCGTACAAGAAAGTCATGCGGTGTACACAGCAGATTGAAAAAAATGTTAACAACTACGTTTCAGTATGGATAAAATGTTATGTACATAACCTCGTGCATAGGGATAAATGTATATAATAATATAAGTGGAAGTTTGAGTTGCGGTTTAGGAAAAGAAATGCACGAAATAAAAATTAAGGAAAATATACATTAAACATAGGACACACAAGAATATTTGAATAGTGCATTACACTATCATGCTTGAAGATACCGGAACTGCACGAAATTCTAATTGCCATTACACGAGATTAGTACGGCGGGCCTTGAAAATGATTGAGAATCGACGAAATTAGGACAGAGCATAGCTCGGGCGCATTCGGAAAATGCATGTTTAAATGAATCTTGACATAGCGTCTGCCTACTGACAAATATATTGAAATGCGCGGATTTCTCACGTCTCTTGCTCATTATGAGATGGCACTAATTTCTTAACTTAAAGATGTCTGTTTCACCAATATGTGTAGCGAAATTATAAGGTGTACGAGCGATGGCTCAAGACATATTTAATCGTGTTGGCTTTCAAACACCAAACATTTATAGGTAATACAGAATTTATCACAGTAAGAGTTGGACATGTTCAATTAAAGTAGTTAAAGCTTTCCGAAGCAATAGATGATTTGATGCGAAAACGAACAAAAATTAGGAAACGAAATTTGCGCAGTTTAATATATAACAGTTTTGAAAATCAAATTTACTATTTCTTCTCCGACAGCGAAGACAAAAATAATGCAGAAGAACACGTGCTTAGGTGTGAATAAAAACCATTGTATATGTTTCTGGCCAAATAACTGGAGAAAACGAAAGTGCTTGCTCTATTTGCTGCTCGAAACATTAACGCGAAGTAATTCGGAATAAAACCACTTGAATCGTAAATATAAATAAGAGTTAAAATAAGATCATTAACGGATATAGAAATGTTCTAAAATGTAACCAATAAATATGCGCGAATTTCAAGGGTCGTCTTGTTTAATGCCACTACAGTAAGGAGAACTATATACACTGTATTTATAAAGTCCTCGCGGCTTTATTTCCTCAGCCGTTTGTCGTAAAAATATATTTAAATACAAAAATGTTATAAGCGATGCAAATATTTACCTTTTCCATTTTTAAATTTAAAAAAAAACAGTTTTGTAAACATTATGAATTTTTCTATACAGCTGGCTTTGGTAACACATGTTCATGAGCTCTAGAAAGATTGTAAAATAATTATCCTCTTTAATTATAGGCAGACAAAGTCAGAAGAAAGGTATTAGCCTTTTTCTTTATTCACAAAGAAGTAACAATGACCCAACCTGGGTTTATAAAAACTAACACTTCTGGTTTAAACGAATAATGTTGAACTAAAATCAGATCTAGTTAGATTAAACTAACGGTTCACAAGATATAATAACGCAAAGGAAGGCTCTGGTTTATAGAAGCCGGCGAGACAAGCCTAATGACTAGAAGCAAACAAAGCCACAGGATCAAATAGTTATTTAGTCCCGTTAACAGCGGGGCTTCATGCAGGCAGAACACACTCTAAATTCAGCTAGGTCATAGGTCACAAGTCATATCTTATTTAATTAATTTTCAACCGATTTTGTTCTTACCCCTCTATGTTGCTTGTACCAATGGGAATCATAGAAATAATGAAAAAATAAAATCCAAAAATTTGGAAATTACTTGTTCACCAGTTATGTTGCATCTCCAATAGCAGAACTGGAACTTTTAGCAATTATATAGCAATTTTATGGCATATTGGTCACATCTTTGAATCTCTGTGGCAGCAGCGTCCATCTGTAGCAAAGTCTCGGCGAGGCCTGGATATCGTAATGCTGTGCTTGAAGTATTAATAAGCTAATCAGAGAATAACGTTTCAGTACACAAAGTTAATGCAATAAGTCTACGTTCAGGAATAATTAAAAGTAGAGTAATGAAGAGATAATGAAAATAATAAAGTAGAAAATAACTATATACACTATTTACATCGATCACCACTTAACATCGTAATGTGTCATCCTCGGTCACTTAAAACGCTGACTAAATAGTCGTAATTTCCAATATTTCTCACAGTCTCATTATCGTGATTGTCATATTTTTTAAAGAAATTATGAAATAGCTTGAGTACTTCGCAGTCTAGAGGCAAAATTTTAATAGTGGTGTGAATAACCGTGTTACGTAAGAACGACGGAGAGTTTGTAATTATGCGTAAAAACTTATTTTGTAATTTCTTGCAATATTTCCCTGTTTGATCGTGCTGTAGTGGCCGAAGCCAGCGCTGTGGATAGTAGGATTGGCCTAATAGTCTGTAAGTAAATTATCCTTTTAGTATTTAGATGTCATTTTGAATTTCGTCCGAGTAATGCATAAATGGCCATAAAGGATTATGCGCTTTGTTTCTGATACATTGAACGTGCGGTCTAAAGGTGAGTTTCTCGTCCAGTAGGCCTCCTAAATGTTTTATGCATTTTTCTTTTGGAACTGTAACGTTATTAATCTGGATATTGTCAACTTCTGATCGCTTGTATCTGAAGAAAATAACTGAGGATATAGTAGTGTTAATTTATTTTTCCAGGCTTAGAACCATTGGATGAGGGTGTCAGCTGCCTTTTGGAATTTTTCTTTAGCGCGGTGTGAGTTGATGGAATTGCGTAAAATAGCTGTATCATCCGCGTAATAAGCTAAAAGCGAGTACAGGATTGGAGGCATATAATTTACATACAAGTGGAAAAGGATAGAAGAAATTATGCTATCTTGAGGCACTCCGGCATGAATAAATTTGCTGATAGATAGAATAATTTTGATTTTAACCTGGAAGGTCCTGCTGTATAGGTTGTTTGCAATCATGACAATTAATTCAGGTGGAAACTGATAGATGATAAGTTTAATAAGGAGGTCATAGTGCCATACCTTATCAAACACGTTTTCAATATCCAAGGAAAGAGCCGCGACCTTTTCTTTCCTGTTTAAGCAGGCTCCGATGTGTTCAAATAATCTTGTAACTTGCTGAGCAGTGGAAAAACCAGGTTTGAAAACAAACTGATAATCCCTGAGAAGATTTGTACTTTCTATAAAACTTTTAATTCCAGTAATGCTGATTCTGTCAAATACTTTCCCAATGGCAGATAGCAAGCTTATAGGTCGATAGCTGCACGTGACCCTTCCCAGGTTTTTCATAACCGTGAAAATTGCATGCTTCCACATTAGTCGAAAATAATTTAATTTAAGACATGCATTGAAGGTTTTGATGATTAAAACTATTCCTCCCCTATTTACGTTTCTGGGTGCTGTATTTCCAATTCCATGGAAACCTGCAGCTTTCTTCGGGTTGAGCTTGTAAGGTTTATCCTAAGTTTATTAACAGTTATTTTTAAGTTTTGTATCTTTCCTATCTTAATCTAATTTCAGCTTACAATTTCCTGCCAGAATGTAAATTCAGAAACGCAGTTAATGCAAATGAGAAAGAGTACTATTTAAGTCGTGACTTCACCGACTTCGGGAGAGAGAGTTTGATTCCCTGACTATCGCGCGTTTGCCTTTTGGCTACGTCTCTCTTAGCTGTTACTACGCTCGGCCATACCTCAGGCCCTTGCTTGGCTTCGCCGATTTAATTAATACTTAGGGGCCAACTAGTTAGATCTCTGATAGCTTCGGCTATACCTTTTAAATAGCTTAGTTAAGCTAGTTTTAGTTTACATTATTATTATTTTAAGCTCAAGACCGAGTGGCGTGTTTGTGTAAAATTCCAAGTAGGAACTGATTGTAAATATACTGAAAAATAAAGGGTTGTAAACCCTCTTTAAGTCTTGCGTGTTCTATTCACACACTTAAGCGATTATTCGGTTGTTAGTGTTCGTGGGGTTCTAAGTTAGAACTTAAGATTTAAATAGTAAAACCCCACAAGTTGATTAATGATTTCTTTGACTTGCATTGGAGTGGTGGGAGTGCAGTTAAGCTAAAATCAGCTTGCGAAACTTTCACTCAAATAAGACTTCGTTCTCTCTTAATCTGAATAAACGCGGGCAATCTAATTTACATTCTGGCATGAAAAGCGTGGGTGAAAAGGAGAACGACAGGAAAGTTGCTTTAACTCAAAGTTAAATATTAGTCAAAATAAATAAATAAACACCCTGACTATCTGATTTGTGAACGACAAAATTTGACTAAGATATTTTATTTTAAAATTTGCGATTGTATTCAGGAGCCATACGCAAACTCAATAGCGAAATGTTTGTATTTTTACTTGACTATACAATATCGTACTTACTCAATATTTTCTCCCCTTTTATATACTCATTTTATCACAGAAATCAACCGGAAAAAATTATGTGAATTATTCAATTTCGGAAGGACGCGATTACAGTGGGAACAAAACAAATGCAAAGTATGCATCATGTATAAACTATTTATAGCTTCATATCACAATATTACCTGTTTAAAAGAAATCTAAATTCCAGTAAGAATACACAGGAATATGAACATTACACTATCTGATAAGATATCTTCACTTCTACTTCCTTGTATCTTGAACCTTACCCGCCCTTCATATAATCTGCTGCTAATTCAATGCTGCTGAAGTGCTGTCTATACCGTCTCCTAAAGCTTCAAAGCTGGCATTTTTTGTCATCATTCAGTCTGTCTTTACACTTGCAATGATCTTCAGAATCATCTAAAACATTGGATATCTCACATTACTTCAGATTCTTCAGCATTATTGCTAACATCAATCAGATCCCATGGACCAAATAACAAGCAAATCAGTTACTAAGACGAAAAAAATCCCTACATGTTTGAATCCATTTTCAAATTAAGGTAAACTCGATTTCTTAAGGTTTTAAAGATGGGGAAAATAACATTAATACTTAAAAAAATTCAGAATATTGTGCTAAGGGTGAGAAAATAAAAGTTTAGAATCATTTTTCTGATTTTGATGGATTAAATGACGAACATTTATATACATACTGTAGAGAAAAGTATTGATCAATATAAAGTTTTTCAAAAGGAGATTTTTTCGTAGAATTTTATAAAATTGGTAGTCTAGAAAAATCCTAGCAGGTTTCAGTATTCTCACACAGTCATCTCCTAATACTATTTGCATGAATTAAAACTGAAAATGATTTCTAGTTCAAAACGCTTTTGCATGATTATTGGATTATGATTCTAAAGTAATGAAATTTCACGAAAATATCAGAAATATATTTTTAACATTTGAAAACTTAAAAAACTTACAAATTACTTTTGAAAATTAGTTTGACGTACCAAAGGAAATCAAATTTTAAATTAAGAAATATTACACACTAGTAAACCGCACAAGTTCATAATTGAATGACATTTAATGAAAAAATCAATTTCCAGTTATTCTAACACATTTATTAATCGATTCCGCAAGCCAAGTCGAAAATAAGGTCAAAAGTTTGAAATTGTGCAATTAAATATCTCGGGCAATCTTTGTCGTACAAGTATCAATTTTTCATGTTTTAGTTTCCTCGCAATGGGTATAACATTTTTCTGAGTGCAACGTGTGATCGCATAAAAAATTACACTTCCTAGTTTTTACAATTTTTCTAAATTTAAAAATGTCAAAATATGAATATTTACGTCATTTAAAACATTTTTATAACTGGAAGTTTACATATACACCTAAGGGTTGAGAATATAAAGTCCGCGTAAGGCCTTTTGTGTTATACTCTTGAGGTTCTTCTTGGAATAGGGTCTATAAAATCGAGCTATGGATTCTACTTGTAGAGGGCAGAACGACGTGAAAGTTAGACTTATATGTAATACGTGCAGTTTCTAAATAATCGATAGAAAGAATGGAATAACGGCTTTATTCCTATTAGCTCTCTGAACGAAAAATGCTTCCTCTTGGAATGAGATAAAACTTTTTTAATCGCTTACTCAATAATACGAGATGGAAAACCTTTGTGAGTTTCAATCATCCCTGATTATTTATGTCTCCAATCAATGGCTGATTTAAAAGAAGTCACTCCTTGATCAGAAATTGTATTATTCAGTTTCCAACTATTTAATTTCGAAGTTAGTTTTGCGTTAAGAACTAAACTAGCCAAGAACGACTATAATTGAATTTGGTCTAGGACTAACTCTATTCTACTTTATTAACCAAGAGATTAAAAAATTTCCTCTCATTGAAAAAACGTAATTTTTTTCTTTTGAAGTGAATACGAGAATTTAGTGACTAATTCATTGTTTTCTTCGATAAATTACAAAACTTTGAATATTTTACATAATCTTAACTTTCACGTCTTTTACTTTATTACCATAAAGTCCCAGTGTCCTAGTGCTTAAGAATCCTATTCTATATATGAACTTCTTTAATTATCTAAACACTTTCTCGTCAGTATTACAAAATATACATTAGACAAATTTAGCATTAAATTTTGCTTCAAAAATCATGAAATACATGTTTGGGTAAACGGAATTAGAAAAGTAGACAAAGGTACATTTTTCAAAAATTATGAAAGAATTAACAGGTTGAAGATTAGCGCTTAGTGCTGCTAAATTTTATAAATGAATTTAAAAAGTTAGGTTTCAAATTCTTCATATATTCTTCATGGCCACATCTTATTTAATGATTAAGTAAGTAGATTCTTCCTGATTTCTCCTTCATTTTTTTACCAACGACTAATTTATTTTATTTCCTTCCATACAGCTGAAGACAAAGGTATGCATACGAACCTCGAAATTCGAAATTAACGTGATTTGCATTACGCTAATTTCGAATGCTATCTTTTCCTATTTCAGATTAAATCAATTTGATATGCCTGTATGTCCTAGATGTTGACTTGACTTTCCGAAACAATGGACTTAAGATATATAGCAATATTATCAAAAGCAAGCAATGTTTCTAGCAATAATTCATTAATTATATTGCAGGGTTTATATTTATTTTAACTAACATTTATTTTAATTTAATATTCCTTTCCTGCTTAGCCTTCATTTTCCCCTAGAAATGCCAGTGGCAGAGTATGTAAATTTTAGTAGCACGCGCAGTTTATTCAAATTTAGCGGAAGCTAGTTGAATTAAATAGTAAACGAAACCAGAGTTTGAGAGTCTTGCTTTGAAGCTACGCTGGAGATATCGCTCGGTAGAATTTAGATCAGCGCATATCGGCCTGTGTGCCTAGCTTTGCAGAAGTGCTAATTTTCAACTGTTTAATCAGAAACCTTGCTGAAATCTCAGCAGTAATTAAAAACGCGGTTAGTTAGGATCTCAGAGCCTCGTCGATAGTGTTTGATATTTGTTCATCTAGTTCTTATTTTCAGTTTACTTTACTTTTAGTTGTACCGCCGGGTTGGCGCAGTTTGTGAGCGTTGAGTAGACGCAGTTGTAATTTTAAAGGTAGATACAATAAAAGGGTTTCAACCCCTTCGCATGATTTTGTGTGACTTCCCGCATAGCAGCACTCACTATCTCAGTGTCTGACAAGTTGGGCCAGCGAAATCTTACAATATGTAACATTAATTTTAAATTTAATGTCTTTGATAAATCCACAGTTGCAAATGAAGTTTATTCATTAAGGAAAGGCAAAAGAATGTTGATCGTATGAGGATTTTTACACATGACAAGAAATAAAAAATGATTTTTCCAAATGTCTTCATAATTTAAATTTCATGAACATTTTTTTTTCTAAAATTAAAGCAAATTTAACTTTAAAATCTCATGAATAAGCCAAATTCAGAAAGAAAAATGATATAGTGAAAGAACAAAATACATAAAGAAAACAGAAATTCCATTATCCTTCCCTTTCAGAGTTGAGTCTTGTTATTCTAACATCACTTATTTCTTTTATTACCTTATTTAAGATTTATTTTTTTTACTGCAGGATATGATCTTCTTTGGCTTTCAGCGTTTTAAATTAAAATAAGCAAGTAGTTATGGTTAGTAGCTATGCCATTTAACAGTTTAAGTAGATAATCAGTTAATAGCTTCAGCTTTTGAACGATAACAGCTATACTAACACCTGATAAACTGATTCAGAGTTTCAAATAAAAAAGCAGAATGAAATTTTTGGGGGTGTACTTACTTTAACTCGTTGCACTCGAGGTCATTTTCGCTCTGGAGAACCGGCAACTCGAGACGATTTTTCGCAAATTTGATGAATTTCTTACAGTTAATTTAAAATGATTTCACAGAAATTAATCGATCTTTTATGTCTTAAGTTACTTGCAGTCCTGCGGCTCTCTCACCGGATACAAAAGGTATCTTTTGCGGTATTTCTCCGGATTCTGTGCACATTATCCATTCTGAATTTTTTATCTCTTCTGCGGAATCACTGTCTCTTTCGCCTTCATTATCTTATTATACTGATTTTTTTTGCATTCTCACGCATCTTACTTCATTGCTATCTTCATCACTGTTGTCCTCACTATGTCAAGTAGTCTATGCAAAAACGCAGTTTCGTTTTTTATCATCAAACAATCGAATTATCTACAGTTTAAACTGATTTCTTAATCGTATTCTACGCTTACTGTGCACCTTAACTTGGAAAATAACATTCCTATTGCCAGGAATGTCAAGTTCAAGCTAATATCGAAGATACATATATAACAATAAATCTATAAAACGTATTTAGCATTAGAGAGTGGCAGTTATTTTATATGCATGCATTGTTGAATACACTCACGAAGCGATATTTGCCCAAACTAAACCTAAATAAACATCGTTACTGCTCGAATTATTGCTTCAAGCCAAGTGGTGATCGAGAGTCACCTCTCTAGTTGCCGCATCAAAGCAAGTGGTTCTCCAGTGCAAAGGGTTAATTTTCTCAAAATGCACAACTAAAAGATTAATGTTCTCACACCCCACCTGGCATGAGAGACGAAGATATGCGCTACTATTCACTGCTCACAGTTCAGTTCACTAGTCACTGAAGCGGCTAAAAATAATTGAAGGTTGGTTATTTTAGATCCCTCAAATGAGCTGGCTGCACGGGGTTTTTGTCGTTTCCCCTTTGTAAGCTAAATACTCAGTAGTTTTCCTTAAGGTCTTCCACAAAGACATACTTATTTCACCAGACAGCTCTTGTCTTTAATTAAAATCAATCAACTGCTCACTGTTATCCCACATGCTCCTGAATCTGAAGTGTTATGAGAAATATAAGAATAAAATTTCTCTTGTGAAGATCTGTTGACATTGTTACACATATTTTACCAAAGCTCAGCTCTTCAAACGAAAATCAACTGTCAGTATCTTCGCATCATGACATTTACCTGTGTTTCTCTTGTTGGCACACTGAAATTACATTAGAGCATCTACAGCTCAGTCTTCGTATTTTTCCTGTCATGTTTCGCTACTTTTTAAGTTGCTTATTATTACGTGGCCTAGCAAAATTTGCTTTTACGTAAAGTATAATATTGTAGAGACATTAGCTTTTTGAAACAGAAGAAGTGAAAATGCCCAATGTCCTCTCCGGGATTCAAACCTAGACCTCTCGAATACGCGCCGAGTGTGCTACCGTTACACCATGAAGGCATTCTGAAAGGAGGGAAAATACCATATATACCCCCTTTAAAAGAGTTAACTAAGACTAGGGGACCCAATCGCCAAATCCTGGTGGTGACGAATTATCGCCCACCATTTTTTAGTTCGGGCGCCACTGTAAAGTCATTAGATTATTTTGAAGCAGAAGATATAAAAAATGTGCAATGCGTGCCGGGACTCGAACCTGGACCTCCCGAATAAGCGCCGAGTGCGCTACCGTTGCACCGCGAAGACATGCTGAAAGGACGGGGAAAATACATTATAATATCTTAAGTTTATCATCTATGCAGACTTTGTAATACTTAACTAAGCGAGGGATTTTATTGCAATGTACATGTTTTAATACTTTATTCTTTAGTAAAAGCTCTAATAGATATGATTTATAAAACATTACATCTCGAGGGGAATAGGCAACAAAAGGGAAGTGGACGTCAATTAAAATAATAAAAAATTAACTTCATTCATTTGCTCAAAAGTTTTAACGACCAATTTGGATAATATCCGACATCTCATGCTCCATCATTAAGCAAAACGATTTCGCTAGCTGATTGTGTCCCGAACTGAAGATTTCATTAAGGTATTCAAACATTAGCTGCTCAGTCAAAGAATCTCACTAACCCCACTAATTATGAATGCATTAAGATAATGTAAATGTAAAAAAAAAGAGTGCACTCTTTTAGGATTTACAATATGATATAATTAACTTTCGAAAAATAAGGTGAACATACTTTATCTCCAAAACTGTACAACAGATTTAGTTTTGAAGTATCAAGCGATAGTAAAGAGTCACGTACCTCTTTTCAAGAGATCGATTTTTAAAAGGTTTTTCCTAAATAGCTTTTAAATGGGGACACTTATCACCATTTTTTTCTTATAATTATGCTCGATTTATATCAACAATGTTACGCATACGTTATTTGCTTTCATAATTACGTCTGTAAGCAATAAAGTCCTTTCAGAGATCTGAGCTCGAAGACACATTTTCTTGAAAGAACTTCGACAGAATACACATTGAGAACCGGAGGGTTAAAGTTATATTCTTCAATAAAAACAAGGGATTAACTCAGACATACAAAAGAATTCGAAACATATCCAAAATCTACTTTTGAGGATTGAAGCCGCAACTTGAAATGTCTCTCAGAAAGCCAAAATCCTTAAAACACGAAACAAAATCAAATGTAAAATTATAGAATTATCATCACATCATAATTATGTCGCAAGAAAATTTAAAAAAGAATAAAATATACTTAACAGAAATCAATTTGAATTTTCAAGTTTTTATCAAATGTGGTTTTTGATATTTACTAGCATATTAATGAAATTCTAATCATTCAACGATCCTCAAATTTTATATTATATAGTATTACTTACCAAAACATAGTGTGTAAATATATTTATCTCCAAGAAGAAATGTTTCCAAATATTTGTGTTATATATGTTAGAATAAAAGGAGTTTCACTTGAACTTCTGAATTTACATATAAATATTAATGCATTCAAACTACTTCTTGTGCTGAAAAAGCTTAATTGCACATATATGTCAGTATGTACCTGAGGCCTATCGTTTCGAGAGTTTTTTAAGATTTTTCTCTTTAAGATATACAACTGAGAATAAAAATCTATTTTTTATTTTAAAAAAGTAAAATTGAAATTTAAAATAACAATTGGCGTTTCTATAAGCAAAGTATTTTAATTATGCGGTCAGTTTTAGGAGGGAAATAGATAAGTTATTTATATTGAAATTTTTCATACTTTTAGCTGTCGAAATAGTCTTACTCCCCTTAAGCTGATTAGCAGACAGAAAATATTGAGCAAATGTAATTTATTCCTTTAAGAAACGTCGAAATGAAAACACAGTATCAGGAGTTACAATTTTATTCTCGCAATGAAATGAAAATTGAAAAAATAAGACGAACGAAAGGAAATAGAATTATTACTTTTTTATTCATTAATAAAAAAAAGATAACTAGGTATCATTACAGATTTTATTATTTTTTAGCGAATCTCATAATCAAAAATGGAACGTCCTTTTCCGAGACATCTGTCGTTAGTTTAGATAAAATTTTATAAACCTCCACTGTTTGCAAAAATTTGCTGTCTCATCATTTTCGTCCACATTCTACATAACTATAAAGCAGTTTCAAACAAATATACATGTGACAATTTATCACGCGCCTTTAGAAAATAAGGGAATAAATTGAAGACAAGTTTGTAAATGATATTCATGTTATTTAAATTCCTCCTTCGCGATGAGCATCGCTAATTTTCTGGTACCATACAAAGCTGCTAATTCTTGCTACAGCGATCAAAGTTCAGTCGATTACGGTTTATCGTCCGATTATACGAACATGCCCTATGTTGTAAGACGGGACGTGCTATATGTAGCAAACAGTAAATGCACATGTAAATCATGTACTAAAATGTAATTATTACCTTTATTGTGCGGTACACACTTTATGGCGAACATACATGCACAAACAAGAACTACAATCGAACTTTTTTCATTGAGAAAATTAGTTTAGAAACAAACTCTAAGAAACGATCTTCACGATACTCAGCATGCGAAGCACAATAACAACAACTTCTTACCAAGTTCCAGTCAACATTTGAAGAACTTATCCAGTGTGATCTGACGCGTTCTCTTAACGGATTGCGCGCGAACGAAATCGCCACAAATATCTAACTCAGCAATGGGACTGCCTTTCTTTCCCTTCTGCATGAAATACCGACGCAAAGTTTCAGTGCATTTCCTCGCATCCTGTGTTGTCACTTGCACCAACTTATTAGCGGCATCATCATCATTGATCCTCTCATGTGTTTTGCTGCAACTCGAGCAACAATTGCAGAATCGTAATCTTCATTTTCATTGTAGCATTGAACCTCGTTGTCGATGGATAAAAATTCTTCTCAATTTTGCACGTGTTGAAGTTCCACATGTCCGTCATCATTTTCACTTTCAATGAGCATGCCCATATCCACCTCAGTAACCAAGTGCTTAAAGTCACAGACAGAAAAAAAGTTCTGAATTGTCTCCCTGCTCACTTTTCGCGAGCTGTTGGCCACAAATGTAACTGCTTGTAAGGTGTTAGCCTTTTCACTGACTTCGCTGACTTTTGACGATGAGATCAGCAAACTTTCTTCAATTGCTTCAAAGATGTAATTAACCAATCTTGTACGATAAAGGGTCTTCAAATTTTTGATGATGTCCATGTCCATTGGCTGGACCAAAGCTGTGGTCCTAGGAGGTAGAAATTCCAGTTGGATGTTCTTCAAGCAATCTAAATGAGGATGTCCTGCACAATTGTCAAGAAGAAGCAGCACTTTTTTGGACTGGCGTTGTAGCTTTCTGTCCCAATCGTTCAGCCATTCTTTAAACAGTTCAGAGGTCACCCACGCATTTCTGTTCGCACGATACACAACTGGTAAACTGTCCATCCTATGTCCTTTAAAGCAGCGAGGCTTAGTGCTTTTTTCTATAACCAACAGCTTTCTCTTGTCCGTTTCTGACATGCTTGAGCAGCACAAGACAGTTACGCGATCCATCGCTTTTTTGGAGCCAGAGAGTGCAACATGTTTGTAATTAACGAGCCGTCCGGTGTAGCACGATAATACAGCCCAGTTTCATCAGCATTGTAGATTTCATCTGCTGAACAATTTTTAAGAAGCTCGGGCAGTTTTGTTGATTTCCACTCTTCAGCAACTGCACTATCAGCACTTTCTCGTCATGTGCTTTCTTGAATTTTATGTCATATCTAAATTTTCATCGAGACAACCAACCGTCCGTAGCTTTAAAGCCATCGTGGCCCAGCTTTTTAGCGAGTTCTTCTGCTTTGCATTTTAACCACTTTGCCGTCCTAAATATCGCAAACATTTCGTGTCATTTTTTTCTTCCAAAAATAAACTTTTTGTGTCTAAAACTGGCCTCAGAGTATTTCTTTCCCCCTTTCACCAGCTGTGAAAAACTGTTTAGAAGTTCTATTCAAATCAGCCTGAACGGCGTATCTGTCACACTGAAGGACGCTGAATAGCGACCTCCTAACGAGGACCGTCAGGCACAAAGGCGTTTGTATCCCTTTGTCCAGACATTTTCCCCTTTGACCGCACTTCTTGCACTCAACTTCCAAATCTATTGCAATCTGTTACAATGTAAATGTAATTTTTAACTATCAAGTAAAAGCTTTATTTAAAGTACAAATAAGTGCATTAGCTAGTATTACCTATTTGACATATCCTTGAATTTTATTTTGGTATTTTAAAAAAACTAGTTTCTTTGTGTGAAAAAAAATCTTCCTTTAGCTTATATATTTAAGGTTCTTATTACAAATCGCAATTTTGTTTTTAATTTAGATTTTTTTTGCTTATTGTTCTTTTTTCTACAGCAAAGAAAGTTTTAATTATGTGAAGTGCCTCTTCCAAAGAATAAGAAGAGAGTAACCATTTTTAGCTGTTCTCGTTGAATAGATTACTAGAGGAGTGACCATTCTTTCGAATAATGGACTGAAAATTCAACAATATTCATAATGAAATTAAGCAGCAAATTTTTTATCATTTTAAACTTTTAAAATTAAAATTGCTGCAACTATCTTTATAATTCCATTAATATTCCCTTAAAATCTGAAAAGTTTCAGATTTCAACGGTCGCCTAAAAGGGTTAAGTTTTTTTATGCTTCCACTGAGCTCGCAGTCTACCTCTCTGCTGCATTTACTCCTACTAACGCCTCTTCTCCTTTTGTCTTATTTTCCCTATTTAGCTTTATTATTAAGCAGCATTTTCTTCGCACTTGAGCCATACACATTACAGCTACAAAATTACAAAAATTATAAAAGCTGCATAGCTAGTATTACAAGATATTTTTAAGTACCATGTTAAGTGTTGGCATATTAAACTATACATATTTTTGGTGCACTTCAATCAAATTTATTTAATGGAATTATTCTAACTTACTTAACTGATCCCTCAAGGCTAATTGTAAATGACACCAAAAGTTGCAAGTTTTCAAATTTAATATCTCAATCAATTTTTGTTGCATGAGAGTTAAATTTTTAATTTTGTTTGATAAAAAATATAGACGCACTAAAAGCTAGATTTCGTTATTTGTCGGAAAAAAACAAACTACTTCTTATAAATTTATTTTTTTCATAACGAGTATAGAATTTTCCCAAACGTAAGAATGGAAACCGGGAGATCGCTTTAAAAGTTAGATTTCGTTATTTGTAAAAAATATTGTTTTCTTTTAAATTTCACATTGCCAAAACATGAACATTTTTGTCATTTAAAACACTTCTGTATTTGGAAGTGTATGGCTACGACCAATAGTTGCGAACATTAAGATAGCTTAAAGACGCATAGCCTTACGCTTGCTAAGGCTAAGGATATACGTTTGGTATGGCCGACTGCAGTCAAAAAGAGAGGTGAACAATTACATGTTATAATAGGAGTCCCATACAAAATTTCAAAGTTCAGTGTCTGATCGTTTTTGAGTTATTTGAGATACATAAGTATGTACGTACAGACCTTACGAAAAAATCTCTTCTGAATCCATTTTACATTGCATTTTGAAAAGAAGAAAAAAAGGTCCTTTGTTCTGCCCTTACATACAGATGCCATTGAAAAAATTCCACCAAACTTATTCCGGAGTAGTCAAAATGGATATTTTCATTGAAATATTATACCCGAAATTCTTCGCGATTACAATAATTCCTTTGCTTCGTACAAGCGAATAGAATTAGTAAAATAACGTGGAAAAGGATGAGTACTCTCAAAGTGAAATCGAAAATCTTCACTCAAACAGTAAAGCTAAGAAATTCCTGACGAAATCAAAATTAATATAGAAAATTCTTTATTTATATTATATTTATCATGAGAGTGTAGGTTATGACTTATTAGTTATTACTGAATATGATAGGGTATACGAGAGTTTGCCTGAGAGGAGAGGCGATTTCGTAGAGTATTTTCTAACGGAAACTGGCTCGTATTTAGGATACACACGACAATAATAATAATAATGTATATCATTCGTTTAGTGGGATGCATTGTTTGTATACGTTATTGAAATTCACGAATATGTCGGTCCTTTGCAGAATTTATGGCAAAATATTTACTGGGTACCTTGGTACTATTACAACCACCTTGGCGCAATTAGGCAATTTTTTGAAGAGTAAAATGAATGATAATTTCAAAACGGAGAAATATATTTATTTCATGTCATGCATATTATATATATATTTTAATTTCAGTTCGATATTTATCTCGCAAATCCGTTTATAAAATTACTTACAAATAGTTTTTTTTTCCATCGTTGTATTTATTTCGCATATCTCCCACATGTAATTATTCCAGTCTACAACAATCTTACCGGCCATTTCTAACTCTTCCAAGCAAAATTTAACATTCCTTAATTCTTTAATCCAGTAGTATATAAATTTGTCTCCTATAGGAAATGGCATACGACTATTCTCGAACCAAAAAAGTCCATATTGTCGAAAATGTTTTACACAAAATAAAACTATACATTTAGGAAGGAACTAAACAAAACAATACAGAAATCCAAATTTCATATATTATTGTTGTTTCTTTTAAAATTCCGGAACTTTCAATGCTGTAGTTTTCTCAATTAATGAGATTTTAGAAAACAGAAAGGTATCGATTAAAAAGTAAAATAAAAAATATTAATGTTTAATATACAAGTTTTGAAAAATGAAATGTAACTTAAAAAACTTTAGTTCAACAACATCATTCATAATTGGTGCAACATAATCATAATGAAATTAAAAGTGAGCATTATTTCCATCTGTGTAGGTAAAGTGATAAAACAAAATGCGTATATTAGGTATAAAATTTCAATGCAATTCATACTTCAGAGAATAACATGCAGATCATATTCGTAGGGAATCGTTAGGAATTGAAAATATAACATTTAAAACCTTCAAATCCCTTTGTTCGTTAACAGGAGGGAGAAAGCTGTTGTGAATCTCACAAGAAGTGTTAAGGGGTATCCACTCAACGAAAGTGATCCCCCAATCCTTTACTTTCCTGAAACAGCCCCACTGTAATCCTAATGCACGCCGCTGAGAAGATAAGTGTGACTAACTAACCCATCAATCACCTTTTTCATTTTCGACTCATTCTGTAGGGTTGGAAAAAGATGCTGCGACGTAGGTGTCTCGGGGGTTACGGTCTAGACCAAATTTCATCCCGACGAGTCTGCCGTTACTAACGGATGACGATGCATTTTCTGTGAACGTATCTCTCTCGGGGCAAACGGGGAACTGGTTAACATTGGGCCGCTTACTAGCACAGCTCGTCTAGTAAAAATGGCAAACCATTCATTAAGGGCCTCATCGACATCTGGATCCTTGCCTTCACGCTTCTGTTTTTTGGAAGTTCTTCCTCGTCCATTGTGCCCATTCTTCTCTCAGCTAATTCTCTTGTTTTATCAAGCGCGAAATTGTAGTTTTTGCCAATCCGGTAATATCCACCAACCGACGCTGACTAGTGTTTCGTGGTTGTTGCTTGATCTTATACAGGAAACCATTTTTTTCGATAACGCCAAGTCCCGTCGTGGCATTTTGGCAGGACACGCGCACAATTCACTAACTAAAGTGGTCCGAAGAAACCTTGAGGTTTCTGGGTCAAGATGTTGAGATCGAGAGGGAGATAAATGCTCGTCATTCAAAGCTTTGGTGCTAAAATCATCCCAAAAGGGTGGTGCGCGTGTTCACCTCTCTCTGGTTTTGCTCTTGTCATGCACTTTAAGGAATACCTGACCTTTGATAAAGCATTCTCCTGGGGAGCGCAGCCACAGATCCTCCCATACGTGGCGGACCACCTGTACATCCACTGTACGCGGCCGACTTGTGGCTTCTGTTTCCTATTCGCTCTCACGTTTTTTGATCCGATTAAACGGAATTTTGGTCCAAATAAGAGAATAATATTAGGCTTATGTACATAGCATTCGTTTCGGTTCTTTAGAATTCGGTCCGAAAAAGCGGCTGGTTCGATTATCCAGTGGTCCAATTACCCGAATTCGACTGTATTTCATTTTCGTTCAGATATTGTGATGCATTTAATGTTATTTTATGCGAAAGAATTTTTTTCCATTTTTTTCCAGAAATAAGTCTTTAATTAAATAAAGTCGAAAAGAATATGTTGCAATCTTTTCAGACAAAAAGCAATATTTCATTTTTTTCGTTCTTATCGTTGTTCTACTTTTTAGCACATTTATTTGTTATTGATTTATTAAAAATTTGCATAAATATAGAATCTTATCTTCGGATTTACTGAATAACGATGGTTTATCACTATTAAAATTTTTACTAGTAACACATGCTTTTATCGATGTTATTCTTTTTGTGTTATTTTGAAATGAAATTTTTTCATGAAATAATTTTCAATGGATTAACATATATAGTGTGCATATATATATATATGTGTGTGTGTGTGTGTGTGTGTAAGATATAAAATATCTAATCTATCTTTCAAATAATAAATTTAATAATAGCCTTTTAACAGCTTCAATTTTAAAATAACAAAGCAATTCTGAAAAAGGTCCGTCATGTAAACTCTGCTGCGCATTTATCGATGAAGTCTGAACTCACATCTGGACATTAATCTGTCATATGATCTGAAATTTAATGCGGTATAAAAGGTAATTGCGTCGCTGCTCTTCGCTCTTCTCTTCTGCTTCTTATCGTTAGATCGCCTTGCCGCTAGCCGCGCAGAGTTTACTTTTCTAATTTCGTCCATTGTTGAAGAATATATAAGCTGTAAAAAATTGTGGGGTGTAGAGCGCGCCCACAGTGAGGATGTGCATTATCATGGAATAAAATTATGTTACCAAACGGCCACGTCTGGAAATGTTTGGGCTTATGCACCCATTTTTCTAACTACGCAGCAAAAACCTCTCCAAAGCCAAATCCGTTGCAACTTACTTTCACCAAGTCATCTTACTACACCAAGTGTGTTAATTTCTGCGAAAAGCAATTTTTCCTAAGTTTTCCTAGATTCTGTTCGAATTTACGATAATTTGCTCAAAAAATAAAATCTCTTTCTTTAACACACTGAAGAAATGAGGATCTATTTCAGTTTAAATTTTCTTCAAAATGACTTTCTCTAAGAATTTTAAGGATATTTTTATTAATTTTCATAAGCATCTTTCACTAATCATCTGCGGTGTAAAGTTGGCTCATATTTTCCTTTATTGCTTTTTTATTGTATATAGGAAAATGTAATATTGTTGCGTTTTACGGGTTCGTGGATTTGAGAGTATCCGATGAAAACACGATGCAGAACAATAAAAAGCACAATTTATTTACAGGAATCACTATTTACAGCACAGTTCCAAAATTACCTTTAAAAGCGTCGGAAATCTACAATAAATACGCTGAAACAATCAGCAACACAGCTTCAGGCTGTAACTGTAAAGGCAGCTTCACGGCACACTGAACTTACAATAGACACCGTGGAACAATCACCAATACACTGTCAAGCTATAGTGTAAAGTTAGCTTCACGGCAAAGCACTATTTAAAGATAGCTTCACGGCAAAGCACTATCTCGATTGCTTTCCGTTCACAAAACTCTCGCGCAGCTATTCTCACAATAATCACAACGCTCACACTACTTCACAATCAATCTGCTCTCAGAAACGCAAGGGTTTATATAGCTTTTCTTTAAGTTCCACACGTTTCGAGAAATATCTCGACAGGAAGTTATTCTAGAAGCTTCCCGATTGGACCATGAGATATCGCCAATTTGGTCGCCAAATGGGCGATAAAGTCGCCAATCTGGCAACCCTACCATACACTGTTTTATGGCAACCCTAGTGCTATGCCGGAAAGCTTACATACAAGCGCAACCGCCGAATTTTTCATAACAATATTAAAAAAATTCATTTTTATAAATCATCATTCATTAAATGCACCCGATGTGACATTTTTTTGCTTTATCATAAATTAATTCTAAATAAACTTAGTGTGAGCTATTAAAAATTTCTTTTTGAACAAAATTTCTATAGCAATTTATCTTTTGCGTTACTCAAAATAACGAAGTGATTTCGAACTCAAGAATTTTGGATTCGCATTTGAATTTTTGTAAAAATAATCTGTTATAAAAGTCAAATTAATAAATTACTAAAAATAATGAAACAAAAGAAAAAATATTTTTTTTTTAAATTAATCTTTTTTTTAATCTGGAAGAAAAAATTACATTTTGAGCAGAAATAACTATGAGATTTATTTTATACAGAAATGATTTGAGTATGTGTAGACAAGTGGTTTTTAAAATATGCCTTAAAAATATTAATATCAATTGCCTTTCTTGTATTTAAACTCTAAAAATTAAAAGGAATATACAAATAATGAAAAATAGAATTATGTAGACTCGATACGTTACGTAGACAGGTTGACTTTGCAACATTAAAATAGTTAAGAGTTTCGAAGTGTTTCGAAAATGTGTGTTGTGACATTCGTATACAGGGAAGGCCATTTAACAAGTTTTATTTCACGCATTCATTTCGAAAACATTGTTTCTGGTATTTTGAGAATTTGCAAAATACAGTCTAGACGAATAATAAAAGGCCTTCTTTTGGGATTCTTCATGTCATTACAAAGCTCATTCGATCGTTTAGTTAGGTATCACTCTCATGGAAGCTACGGTATGCGTAATTTCGGTTGCTGAATATTTCGAAAATAATACCAGCCTTATTGCTGTTCTAATATTAAATTCAAGACCTTAAGGACAATGACGGGACTTTGGAAGTTATAAGCATTTTATTTTTATAAAATGGCAATATTTAATTATGAAACTCTACAATTCGTCATTTTGAAGATTTTTTTAATGAGGAATTGTGTTTCTTATGAATTATCCAAGCAAATATTTTTGCTACAAGTAGCAATATCATAGACGTGCTTGGTAAAATCTTCTGTTTCTTGTTAATTCACTGATTATGAAAATGAAAAAAAGCCAAATACATAATTTTAATATTGCTATATTTTTAGAATTTTATAATAAATTAAACACAGAAAATATTCATATGGAGCACAGTAAATATGAAAGTAAAAAAACAATAGCACTATAAACAGTAACTTTATAAAAGCTTGCATTTTACACAAAAAGCGTAACATATTCCAGAGGGCTAAGAGAAATGACAGTAACCTCTATAAAACTGCAAAATAATACCATTTAGATTTATTTACGACTTCTTTCACGTGAAAAAAATTACGTACGGTTAGATTTTTCGCAAAATTGTATGATAAGGTTTATATTAAAAGCAATAATCCTGGGGCTCTTTTTTCCCTGCGAATCTAAAGCAGGCAGCTGATAAAAAATGTTAAAATAAAAACGTTAAAAATAGATGCCAGTTGAAACATAAATCAAAGTGCAATAAATTTATTAATTAAATACTTAATTATTTGAATCAAAGCACATAACATATTGATCACATAACTACATTTTAAGAAACGTGAATGGTAAATGAGATTAATGAAGCTTTATTCCAATTTCATAGGAACTTTACTAGTGAATTATAAGCTTTCAATTTCAAAAGCTTGTTATTGTAAGTTTGTTTTTTTCTCATAGAACACAGATGATAATCCTGCGACATCACCATTCAATCCTAAACATTTATCCTGAATTTGAGAACAAAATTCTCATTTCCAAACTATTTTCAAGTTAGAAGTTTTCATTAAATTCATTCATTAGTTTTCATTAAAATTCGTAAGTTCTTTCATAACTAAGCAGCATTCAGCTTTAAATTGACTTTGAATTCAGCTTTAAATTGAAATGCTTTTGCACAAGCATTTTATGCCAATATTCTACCTCTCGAATGAAACTCCATTTTAGTGAGCGCATTATATTTTTGGTCGTTAAAGAAGATTTCCATGGCAGTCGCACTATATGAAAAGCACAATGTAAAACTGTCAAAGGAGTTTTATCCAGAAAATTTCATGTTACTTCATGTTGCAAACTGTCTTTTGCTAAACAATTTCGAAAAAAAAACTACTAAGGTGGTTATTGTTTTAGTTCGCGAATTTCATGTGCTGGCATAATAAAAATTTATCACTTGAAATAAATATTTGCTGCAGACCTCGTAAGCAAACTATCTCAAATATAAACCCTTCTTACGGGATTAAAAAATAAACTATAAACAGAGGCAAATTTCGACATACGTTAATTACGATCTTCACAGTCCCTCTTTAATGATTATCAGTACATTAATTAACTGCTATGAGCAGTATATATTATTATTAATTAATGTACTATCATATAATAGAGTATGTATCACTTCGTTTTAAAATCCATCTGAATATATTTCTTTTCTGTTACTTAAAAAGTTCAATAATCAATCCATTTAATTTTCTAATGAAATAATATTCTTTCTCTGAACACAAAAGGATAAATTTGTATATTTATTTCCACATGTAAATATCATATTTATCCCTTACACCTAAAAAGGTAAGTATATTTTTAGTTACCATGAAGAATTTATGATCTGGTAAATTAAAATCCTTGATCATTCCTCAGACTAATGGACGGAAAACGAAAAAGGAATTCTGCGGCTATTGAGAAAGTATAAAAGTAGCGTTTATCATTGTACTTTTCATAAATGTTACCATTGCGCAAAATGTCCAGGCTCGGTAAAATAGCTTTCCCACAAAGCAGGTTTAGGGTTCCAGAAAATGGCAAGGGAAGGCAGGGCTGCCGCATTTGACGAGAAATCGCCCATTTGGAGACAAAATTGGCGATATGCCATAGACAGATGAGAGCATTCTGGAATGAATTCTTACTGGTTTAGCACAGAATGTTCTCGAACACAAGCCAAAAGCTATATAAACCCTCCTAAAACGCGGAGAGTCAGTCAGTGAAAAGTCTATCGAGCTGATAGCCAGTCAGTGAGTGCCTATTCGAGCCAGTTAATAGCGAGTGTCTCGAAGTCTCGTGCCTAGTTGATCGTCGAGTGCATCGACAGTCTGTTAGTGTATCGCGAGGCAGTGCATCGACAGTCTGTTAGTGTATCGCGAGGCAGTGCATCGTCTAGTTTCATCTCAGAATGTGTTGAGCTCCGGGAACGACCGAACCAAGTCAGGACCTGTACTCTAGTATATCGTCGAGTGCATCGCAAGACGTGCTTTTGCACAAAGAAGGCATGCAGCAAGATGTGAGAAAAGCATTGTATTTTTTGTCATTTAAAAGGCCACATGTTTGTTTAAGTTTATCAAAGAACGGAATATGAAAAATATGAACTTCCCTTTCCAGAAATCGAGTGCCGAACCTTCCTATTTATAGCCAGACATTTTTTTAAATTACAGCACAAAAGCAGGCGGTAAGGAGGAAGAAAAAAGTTACATTCCATCTAAGGTGCGTCTGAGGCGACTGAGACCCAATCATAAAATCCTGGTGGGGACGAATCCACCACCTTTTAAATCACACTCTACTGTAGAAGTTATTTAGAAATTTTCGGAGCCAGGAAACGAAAAAATCTCCAGTGCACTCCCCGGGATTCGAAATCTAGCCCTTCTGATTGCCAGCTGGATGTGCATTCCAATTACACCGCAAATTCACGCAGCAAGAACGGAGAAAAATTTTACAAATATAAATTAAAAGACGCAATCTTTAAAATACCCAGTTGATAATTTGCATGAATATTTGTTCATGAAGAAATTTCCCATAATAATTTGTAATCAAAGTGTAAGGTTTTAGTTAAACTAACCAAGTTTTATTTTAATTTAAATCTGTCTATCTCCTCTCTGTTTCAACTTCCTGTCAGAAGAAGCACGCGTTTTCAGCTTATGCTAATTTTGAAGTACAGCGAAGTAGTATTTAAGCCAGAGGTAGAAACCTCTTATTGTGAGAGAGCTTAGTCTCAGACCACGGTCACTCTGCTCAACGTTCGTCTGACCAGCTAGCAGTTTAAATTTATAAGCCATAGTGCTTACTACGTGATTGCATTGTAATACAATTTGAAGTGCGCTAGTATTAGTATATCTTGCTACGCACCCTTTCAGGTAGAGGCCAAATTCCGCGATTAGCTCTGCGAAGCAAAGTTTAATTTAATTTCTATTTAGGTATCTATTTAAATTTATTTGATTGTTAAGTTCGACCCAAGTGCGGTCTTTTACTTTCTGTATCCCTCCCGAGTTGGGAAGTTTGTAAATAATAGTGATTTAATAAAAGAGGATTTCAAATCCCTTCACGTGCAGTTATTATCCAGCCCAGCAAGTACATCAGAACAAAGCTTACATTTCATCAGCTCACTGTTCCAGTTCAGGACCTGAGAAGAAACACCCTGGTAAATATTTCACAATGTCTGCAAAGAACACACAAAGAATACTCACTCCTGATAAAAGAACATGTTTATAACACCATAACACAGATTATTTTCATTAAAATTTTGTGATCCTTTAATAAACTTTATTTTTTAAAACTTTTTAAAGGGGAGTGGGAAAGTTTGGTGATAAACTCTTCTTAGAAATGATAAAATGTACTGTTACTTTTAATCGCTCCTAAGTAATCAGATTTTAATCCTTCGAAGTCTGTAAAACATATTTTTGTATTAGTAAATTTACAATAATAACTGATGCGCAGCAGCTTCAAGTTACATGACTTTCTCAATATCTGACTACCATTCATTTTTATTTAAGTGTCACAAGTGTGGACTCTATTTTATACAAATTTTAGAAAGTTTCATTTTCCCTACCCAAGACTTACAAAACTAATATGCTCAAATTTACATATATTAGAAAATCTTCAAATTTACATATCTGTCTTCACCAATATTCAATACTCTTAAATTTTTAATAAATTGATTCAAATTGAACAATACGGAATTATTTTGACATAAACAAGTCATTTAAACGAGAAAAATAAAAAAATAAGAGCATCAATAAAAACCCTTGAATTTCAAGCTTCAGGGCTCAATTCACGTGTAAAGTTCTTTCACGTGCTGCGTTCGAATGATGAATAATTCAGAGGATCAAGAACTTTGTCGAGCGCACATAGAACTAAATAAATCCATTCTCATAGTTCCAAAAGGTTTCCCTTTCATCCCTTCCAATTCTCAGCGGGTGTTATTTTATACCCCAGCAACGGGTTGGAAAGAATGCCACAAATTGAAGGTTTGAGTTTCCGCAAGCAAAAGTGAATCCTTCTGTTACTCTCTTTTATGTGGCTGAAGAGAAAATATTCTGGAATTTAGAATTCTTTTTGAAATGTCTGCGTTCGTATCCTTGGCTATTTTTATGCGAACTTAAAACATACTTATTGTGTAAATCTACCCATTTCTTTCTTCAGTTGCGACAAGTATTTTGAACATTAGTACTGCTCGTGAAAAGAAACGTATCGAAAAGTACATGCAGAGCATTTCTATAGATAAACATTTCCGTCAATTTTGTGAACACCGCAGCAAACATTTACTGGCATTTACGAAATGTATTTGGAAATGGTAACTCCCATGTATAGGATATTTGGCAAGCAATTTCCTATTTTGAAAGCATATTCCTTGTTTAATTTCTCTATCAGTTTCAAAGAAACTAATATATTGCAGATTCAGTTCCATTTGACATATCATTTTTACTCTTTTTTTCTTTGCAATGAAATATGGCTTCTAAATTGAGCGAGAAAATGAGAGCCCAGGTAAGTCTCAGCATGAAGTTTTGAGATCCGCAGAGTGTACGCCAGGGATGGGCAAACTACGGCCCGCGGGCCAAATCCGGCCCGTCGGAAGACTGTATCCGGCCCGCGGATAGAATCTTAATTTGCCGGTCCGAGGCAAATTAAAAAAATATATATTGAAATATATATTTAAATATTATATCTCCATCTTCTTTTCTACTTTGTTTAAATATTACTTTTTTTCTTCCTTTTTGTTCAAAAGATTGATGATATTTTTACTGTCTCTATTTTTGTTTTACAAAACATAAATCGACGGAAATAGCAAGCATAAACAGCTTTCAGTCGGTTCAATCGGTAAAGTGTTAAACGAGGAAGTACTTTGGTAGTTATGCTGTAGATTGGCTTAAGAATCATCTGTTTTTCGGGGAGAAGTATACGAATCCAATGTAAGTGAATCAGACCTCACATTTGGCAGACTGCGCATTTTAATTTCCAGCCAGCGGTCTTATTTTTTGTCGCGAATTCTAGTATTATTCATTGAGTTTGGAAAGATTGCGGACATATAGCATTATTGTGAATAGTGGTGAAATTGTTAAAATTATAGCGTAGCTAGTGCTTGTTTGGGTTATTCGTAAAATATTTCAACCCCAAAATGTCTACTAAAAACGTAAAGTTGATTCAGAATGCCATGCTTTTAATGATGAATGGACCTAGAAATATTTTTTACAGTTGTAAAAGATAAACCAGTGTGTCTCATCTGCAATGAAGCTGTAGCAGTCTTCAAAGAATATAACATCATTATCGAAAGTGAGTTTCCCGAATTTAATATCTCACGCCCAGAAAATCAGTGCTATGTTTGTTTCATCTTATATATGTGAACAAGTGTTTTGAACAATGAACCTTAAAAAGAATTATTTAAGAAGTAGAGTAACAGATGAGCAGTTAGCCTAGTTTCTTAGAATCAGTACATCTCACTTCGAACCTCATTCATCACTTCGAACCTCAATATAAGAAACTTTTAAAAATGAAAGCGCAATTTCATTCTTCTCATTAACATATTTAAATTGTAATACTTGTATATGTTTTTAAAATTTTAGAAAAATTTACCTTGGCCCGCCGAACTTTTTTTTTTCCGATTTTTGGCCCGCGAACGAAAACGTTTGCCCATCCCTGGTGTACGCAAACGTATTGGAGGACTAAAGCTAGAATTTGTGTGAGATTATATTTGAAAACTATTAAACTATGCTACCACGTAAGTTATTAACAAGGCCAGCGTAACTGATGCGAAGACAAAAGAAAGATTGTAATCTTCGAGAATAAACGAGAAAACATGTGTTGGATAAAAAGTAGAGGAAGCCGGTCAATAGTTCTGAATAAGCTTTATTACACAGATAAAAATAGTTGCAATTTTTCAATATAAACGCCTGCTGTGCCTATAATTTGCAGCCAAGATACTGGATGGCGTCACACATCATGAGCATACCCACTTCTATTAAAGTACTATTGACCTCAGACATTACCTGCGTCCATCAATCAGGAGAAAGCGATGATATTTCTTAGTGACGAATCTCATCATCCTCTATCACATTGTGCAGTGTCATTATGAGAGTGCTGCTATGAATTTCCTGAAACGGTAGCGATGGAAGGTTATACAATTTTCGCCGTACTTTCCGATGTGAATCTGTGTGAATATGATCTTGTAAGATCCTTCCGGTCTATCTTCTAATGTAACAGCTGAAATACGTGTAGGAGAAGGGTAAAAAGAACCCTTTATTAATTCTTTTTTAAATTCATAATGCGTCGACATGACGCTAACACACTACGCCTCATTCGGGTGGTAATTCAAATAACAAGAACTAAACTAAAAATTCGAAGATACTAACAAGCATTAGAATTAAGCTACAGGGCTCAGAATATCCTGGTTTCTAAAACACGTCGAATATCTAGTGGCAGCAAAATAAGAGCTGTTACGCCACGTTAGCCAACAATAAATGCCAAGCAGAAGCTCACGCTACAAAAGTACAGTGTTCGCCCACGCTCTCTGACTTTCTCTTCTAGAACTTAGTGTTTAAACCTTTTTTCTTCAAGGTAGAATTTGCATTACTTCACGTCGCTATGAAATATAAATATGCTGGCATTGATAATTAGAGGAATGAAGGCTTATAGTAAAGAAAGTAAAATTAAATTAAATTGGTTATTTAAAATAAATATAAATCCCTACAATCTCTTCATCAAAATGAAAGAGCCATTGTAGGATACACATTACAACAGTAATGAAGAGTTAACTCGCGTTATGAACAAAAGTTAACGCGCTGAGGGTGAATGACACTTTTCAGTAACTCAGCAGAAGGTGACAGATAGGGCACTTGATTATATTAAGTATTTGTACCTATGATGGTAATTTTTTTCCAAAGATACTGACGCGTTGCCTCTACTCTTTATCTAACCAGTGTATCTACGCCTTAAATCAGGTACTTAGGAGAAAACAGCAGAAATTCTTGCGTCATTAGTCTCATGAAAGTGGAGTTACAGTTCATGCTGCTAAAGTATTCATGAACAGCCGTGTCCCTGTTAAATGGGAACATCTTTACCGTTGTAATCCATTTATGATAATTTTCAATTCTTTGGGAGTACACTAAGTATTAAGAGGATTCAATATTTAACATTCCACCATGTTCCCCGTATACGCATTGCAGACGCCTTTCAAACATAAAATATGTTTATTAGCTTGTTTATTCTCGACTTACTTTGTTTGTTTGCTGTTTTGTCGATTTAATTTTGATTTGACATTAATTATGAACTAGACTCAAGAGTTACAATCCTCTTTTAACCTCCGAAGCAAACTATTGATACTGTTAAGTGGGGAATTAGTTTACTACAAATGTTACCGCTTGTGGTATGCGCATTATTTCTGGAAACCTTATACTGAATTTTAAGAATTAACTGAGTCTCTGCGAAGAGATTTTACATATTCATAAAAAAATCAAAAACTGATAGCATTTTAGAGTTTTAAGTCTTAACTACGTTTCTTAAACCCGATTCTGCTCTCTTTCTTTTGATTTCGAAAGTACAGTAGAAGTTAATGTAACACTGCTGAATTAAGAGGAAATAGGAAAATTAAACTGAGGATCAAAGCTGATATCTTGGCTATAAGAATTATTAAAGTAGAGTGTCCTGTCTTCAAAGAGTTTTTAGAAGCTAGTCGATGACATAACTTGAGTTTTCCAGTCTAGTAAAACATCCACCAGCTTAATTACTCAATTCGTTTTTTGAGATCTAGTTGAGAGAACGAGATTTTGTTGATCTTTGATCCTCGTAGCAAAAGGAACATTTTATGCAAAAAATTCAGAAAAGCAGGAAACGAAGTCGGACTTTATTTGTATACCTTGTAGAGTCCATCATAGTAGATCTTGCAGATTATGATTTTTTGAAGCTGTCATGGAAAATTAACAATGTCCTCGCCGGAACTCGTACCCCGGATCTCTCGAATACGCTCCGACTGTGCTAGCCGTTACACCCCGAAGTCATGTTAAGAAGGCGGTAGGAATACCTTAGATACTCCCCCTTTTAAAGAGCGACTGGGGATTAGGAGACACAATCGCCAAATTCTGGTTGTGGAGAATCGTCATATACAACCTTTTTTTTTTGTTAGGGCGTCACTGCAGAGACATTAGGATTTTTTTTTTGGTGCAGGAGGTGTGAGAAATGAGCAATGTCCTCGCCGAGACTCCGACCTCTCGAATACGCGCAGAGTGTGCTGGCCGTTACACTACGAAGGCATGCTAAGAAGACCGGAGAAATACCTTATAACCGCTAGAGGCTTCTTTTGCTATTTTGGTTGGTATTACAACTAGTGACTTTTTATAAAACGCTATAATTTGTTTTTCAGTTTTGTGTTTTGTTAGTTTGTTGAGGATATTCTAAGTTGAGATTTAAGTGTTAGATGAAAAGATCTAATATATATTTTGAACGAGAAGATATAATTTTCAATAATTTAACTTAGAAATTGAAATAAGAAAATTAGCAAAAGTTTTGCTAAAAAATATGTTATTTTAAACTAAGATAAATTCTGAAGAATGCAAAAGCTTGTTTTAATATTTTATAATAACGAAAACTTTTAATACTCTTATTACACCAAAAATCTGTTTTGTTTAACCAGTAGTAGTTAATTTTAAAAAATTTTTTACTACTAAATTACCATTCTCAGTGTGGTCCGTAAGGTCATTATAAAAGTAGATGCTGTTGGTAATCGAACTATTTACTTTCAACAACTTCTTAGCCCAAAGATTATTCGTTAAAAAGTTCTTCATCTAATATATCTCGATTTGAAGGTTATGGGATTATCCATGAAGCTATGGAGAGCTTTGGATATTACTGAAAGATGTTATCTTTAAATTCATAGTAAACTACTGAATCATTGGCAGACTGTGAGGAAGCAAAACCTTGTGCTTCCGAAAACAATAATATTGTGCTAATAAAACATGTAGAAAGTAAGTCAGATTCTCTTATTTTAATTCGTTACTTTGTGCACTATTTGCTGAAAAAAATATGACCAAAACTAACTCGAATAAAACAAAAAATTGATTTCATTTGAAAGAACTGATCATTTTATGCTCAGTTTCTAGTATACTTATGGATATTTTCATAGTCATTTCATTCCTCTATCCGTCTCTGATTAGATCTATGATCGGTCAGATTAGGAGATAATGATCACTACCCCATTTGCGTGCAGGATTTTCTGCAATGCTTACCACTGTAATTGAACTATATATAAATCAATTGAATATAATATTTATATTATCACACAAGATACAATTACTGTAAGTTATTCTCTCTACATTCCTTTCTAATTTCTCTCGTTCCTGACAGAAGCGTTATTTTTATAACAGTATAACTTATATTCTTCAGTCATTAATACAGCTGAAAAGCGAAAGTTTATAATTTGTTTTCTGTTCATTAATTTTTATACTGTCTAGCTTGGATTCAATTCATTGATGTTCTTCAATTCAACAGCATTAACAGATAAAGTCTGATGACTATAAATTTAAATTTAAGACACCAACCTCTTCAACAATGTACTGAGAATCTAAAACATATGGTGTACTCATTAGCTGGCCATGTCTCTAGGTTTTAAAAGATACTATTAAGTATTTCAAATGAAAATATCTAAAATTAATTTTAGGAAGATAATTCGCAGTCATGTGATCCAGATACTTTGGCTTAGTTAGGTAAAAATATAAGTGGTTATTAGACCGAATCAAATATACTTTCGTATCTTGAAGAGATGGCCATTTCTTCCAAAAGCATTGCAGTACAATATCTTGCACTCGGCCACTTAAATCGGAACCACAAAATTTTAATGGAATCAGTGTTATGTCCCTCAGATCATGATGCACAAGTTAATTTGTGAGGTAAAATCAACAATTCCACAAGGAAGTATGCTCAGGCTGATATATATTATCGTTGCCAATTTTGTTGCAGTAGTTCTGTGAAATGAAGCATGAAGACCAAAGCCATGCCAAAGCTGGGGCACAGGAAGCAGTAGCTTGGCGTAAGAATGAGACTGGAGGAGATATAACACGAGTGTGACATAAATTTGTATTTAAGGTCGCAGTTTTGTCAGTACGATTCTGATAGAAAAAATATACTCGAATGTTCTTAATTTTAATTTCAGCTTTGAAATATTCAAGGAGTAACTTGATAACCAACTAGCCCTTGTACCAGGAAACACAATCAAATATCGACAGTGAAAGTAAAAGCGTACTTTATATGTTGGTGATATGATGTTTGGTTTCAATACCGACCTCAATTCAGTTTCTTAGAAACATCCATGCATTGAGAACCGCAGTCAACCAGCAGAACAGTCAACAGAATCAAAACACAGAGGCTTACAATCTCGTCCACTACACGGACTCAATCATGATGACCAGTAACATTCTTTAGTATCATAAAAGGATTGCTAGAGAACGGTGAAATGGCTCATTGACTAATCAGCGCTTTCACCAGGAAACCTAAATATTGGCAGCGAAGGCAGAAATACACCTTTGTTGTTGGTAGTACGATATTTGATTTCTAAGACCATTTCAATCGCTTAGGTCATTTATCATTCTCAAAGACACTTAGGCAGAAGTGGCACAGCACATTCCAACTTTACTAACAGATGGCGCCAAACGATATTCTCAACTGGAAAGTCCTCAGTTGCTATAAATGTTGAAATTGGCTTATTATTATCTGAAATATTCAATCATAATCTGATTAGCAGTAAGACCAATAAAATAAGTAATTCTTTTAAAACTATGAGAGTTTATGTGGGAGTTTGACATTACTCGAAAGTTCTCAATTTGTTTTTATAGCTGTTGAAAAGTATAATTTTCGTTTGCTTTAGAAGAAACTCTAGGGATTATTCTATTCTTTACCTTCTAATTCCAATACTTGCTTATAGTTATCCTTCCTGATACTCACAGAAAAAATTACAGTATTAGTATTTTCAAAATGGTTAATAATAAAATTATAATCTTTCATAAATAGGAAAATTGAAACAAGGTAAGTAATTTCAAACCAGGAAAGTTACATTCGTAGGAAATTAGTAAAACTGGGCTTAGAAGCATTTATAAAATTGAACTAGCGTTTAAAAACTGAGTTGCTGCATTGAAAATTCTTTGTTAAATCTAAAACTGTCCTAGAGTTTTGCTTCTTTGAATAATGCATCTGTAGCTAAAGTATGTTTTCAATCAGATATCCTTTCCAGTGCTGTCTATTGTTAAGTTCATATAAGCATTAAATTGTTTTTCGGAATAATACGACTTGATGAAAGAAAGATATATTTTATTTACCAACCTTTCAACAAGACATATCTATTAGTTTCTTGTTTTTTAGAAAAATGTCTTTATCTTCACGGAAGAAATCAATTTTAGAAATTTGAGCTGGTCGTAAAAGCAAGAGCCTATACTGTAAGCGAAGCCTCAAACATATTCGTGCTTAGCGAAAGAAGAATTTTTTTCTTTGACTCCGTCTAGAAACTTATTGGAAATTTTTATATCTAACCAACGTTTCAAACCGAAGAAATCAGATACATTAGAAACTTTGTTGCACTTTTCTTTTTCTTTCCTCTTTTCTTATCTGCCTTTAGATATTGGACAAATACTTCTTAAAAAACTTCCAGCATTATTTTTTTATGCTTTTAAGTGCACATGTAAAGAAATGTGGAAATATGTGAAATATTTTGTAATATAGTCTATGAAAGAAGTTTAAAAAAACTAGACTTTATTCAACGTAAAAGTTGTTTATTGGCTCGATAAATCATATCTTTATTTTCGTCTTGTATTTATTTCATTAGCAACATTCACTGCTGTGATACTATGAAGAACATACTGCGACTGATACGCTGTTACAAATTGCTTATTACGGTGACATTCAATATTAAATTGACAGATTCAAACGATTCTGTGCTGTAATATGGAAGGTATGGCAATAGAAATTTCTTTATTAATTACTGTAATGTTGCAAAGGTTCATAATTATCAACCAAATATATCGTAAATTAATTGTTTTTTTAATTTATAACTGTCATTTATGTCATTAAAAGATAAAATATTCTGAAATTATTAAGAAATGCCTTTATTACTTTTCAATCACCCAGTTTATTTATTGCATTGAAGCTTTGTTAGGTTGCTTAAATAATAAGTATAAAGATCTTACATTTTTACTATGATAATACTTATCAATTGCTTCAATAATGAATACCTATCAGTGTTGCCATGCATGGCATGCATGTCAGTATTATTATTACGATACAATCTTTTTGGAAGAGCTTCACTCAATACGTTTTTAACGTCAAAATGTCTCAATCTGATCTTCGGTGCTTAACATCTAAAATTCATCAAAATCTGACATCTTCGCAATTTTAGCGTGTGAAAACTTTACATAAACTAAATCTAATTTTCTTTTATAATAAAAATACTTATTTATTTGCTTTTACATATATTGTACATCTCTTCTTTATTATTGATAATAAAGAATCTAAATGTGTGTTTATTCCTCCCCGCTGAGGAGCTGCACTTTAGAGCTACCAGATTTTGAACACACGTAGTCCTCTTCTCAAACATATAAACTTTGAAGTTCAATCTTCGAATATGTTTTCATACATTTTGTATTGTATGAATTTAATAAATTTTACACTGACAAACTCAGCGATTTAAAAAGAATTCTTTGTCGATGATCGAAATTAATAAGCGATTTAATTTAATAACGATTTTTTTTACATTTTAATCTGATTAGTTAAGTAAAAATGCACAGTGCATGACATTTTCAGCGTCATATGGCACATAACTGATACAGAACCCTTTTAAATGTTTATTCTTTTTTCATACAGTTTGAAGCCTTTCATACAGTTTTTAAAAGGCCGATATTTCTGCTAATTGTTATATAGTAATTTGAAGACCTTAGATGCAGTTGCCTTGTCCAGTGTGCTAATAATTCGTAGAAAATTCTTTAGCACTCATTATGTTTATTCGCCCAATCTATTTTATATCATATGAGAATATCAGTTTAGGTATTTTTCTTACGTTTTTCTAGGATCTTCAAGGAAAATTTGCCAGCCTTCATTCCATAGGGAAAATTTCATAAATAAATATTCTGTAGTAAAAATTCCATGCGAAAAAAGAGGTAATTTTACTACAAAAATAAAACGTATCTTAATTGTTACAGACTGACCACTTGGTCTCCTGTCACCAAGTTCTTCAGTCAAAACAAACGCAAAATAAAATGCAACAACTGAAGTTCGAGCTAATATCAGTATTGGCAGTATACACTGAGAAATAGAACAGCATGCAAAAAATAATATAGTTGAGAAAGTCTGAAGGAAAGAAATAAGCTGATTCATATTTCGTGTTGCGAATTTTATTGTTAAACAAAAAGATGAGTTTTAAAGGGCTGCGAAACAGTTTTCTCCCTTCCAAGCTTTTCCGGAGAGTAACAAAAGACGTTTTCATGGCAAAGAAATTTTATTGTGAACAGCGTTATTTACTGCAACTTATTGTGCAATTTCTGTTGTATCTAAATTCTAGAATCGTTGAATTGGAAAGATTGATTAAATTAATGTATTAGGAAAAGAAATTGTGCATTATTAAAATGTTTAAATATTTCCATGAAATTGTACTAGCTGGAACCATTAAAATAATTATAGATTTCACTGATTTCTTTTTTAAAATAATTATTTCAGGGGCTTCCCGCATAAGTATTTAAAAAAAACTAATGTGGACACCACATGACTTTCCTGTACGACCTATTAATATATACACATTTTTTTGCCCCACTTCATTTAAACGTATTTCCTCAAATTATTCTTACTTAATTAACCGATCTTTCAAATTAAGTTAAAAGCGACATCAAAAACTTCAGATTTTGAAATTAAAACGAAGTCGTTATAAAATATCTTGGGTTACACGCCTCAAAAATCAATTGATCGTTTACCACTAAATTTTCTTCTTTCCTTGAATGTTTTTCGCTGAACCCATAGTCTTCACAGATACCGACAGACTGGATCAGAAAATCGGGAACGGAAAACGTAGATTCATGTAGAAGTTGCTTGCAGGACAGCTACTATCCGGTAAGAGACAAATGTGTTATCATTGATTTTACAATTCCCGCAATTGTCTTCCTTTGAGAAGACATAAATCCCATTTATTATGATTATCAGTTTCAGCTTATCATCTGACATGACGTGACGCTCCTGATTTTTAAATTACTATCAGGTTTCATCTAATTATAATCTTTAAAGTTTAAAACTCATTTAACCGTTGAGCTGTAGGCATATGGACAGATTCATGAGAAACTTTGTGTTAAGAGATCGTAAAAGTTATAATTCTAATTCACGCATCTCAAGTATCTTCATACAACTTAAATGCATGGTTTATTAACACATTTGGCAGCATTGTATACAAATCTAATATATTCGGTCTGTATTTTTTTTATTTATTTCTTGTATTTCTTAATTCTGTTGATTATGAATTTAAATATCAGATTTATTCATTTATTGTGAATATTACTGTAAGATCAGAATGTGTTAAAAACAAAATCGTCTTCCTAAACTAGATGTAAATTAGCTGCTAAAGCGAATTTGAACCCATGACCTCATTTAAATGGATATTTTTTGCTTAGATCTGTAGGTTCCTTTTTTTTTGGTATAATCTAGCACACAAAGCACGTGTCCAGTAAATATCAGGAAGCTCAAAAAGTTAGATATATCATGAATGCACGAAATGTATATAAAATATTAGAATATTACATTATTTACTACCATGAAACAAATATAGACGTTAATTTAAGGAAGGTTAAAATTTGCTACACATTCTGGTCCACAAACATTTGAAGACCTGACACGAAGCCAGACTACAGTAAGGTAAACATAGGCACACTGCCGGGGAAAAAAAAGCATGGGACAGTTCTATCTCCCGTTCTATTGGGCCGATTGACGAAATTCAAACTGCGTTTTTCATGTCTCGAAAGCGCAACTTAGGACATGTATTAGATTTATATGTAGCATTCTTCAAATATAGGTATTTTGACACAAAATCGGGCTTTTTCTAAAACGATATGCCATTTTTTTCCATATTTCGATTCTACGACTCAAATTATGCCAAACTTTTAAGTTTTGTAAAAATCGCACGAGTAGTTTTAAAAAAAAATTAGCTCTTAAAATTTTAGCCCCTCAATGCTAATTCAATTTAGCATTTTTTTAATAACATCTCTTTTTTTATGAAACTTATTTGATTCGTTCCTATACAGTTCGAAATTTAGGTTCATTCCACATAAAATTCGTCCATTTTTTATGATTTATTTTTTAAATTTGTATTTTTAAACAATTTGTATAAATGTTTCGAAAAACATTTTGAATTATAACCTATAAAATTTTTCCAACCATCATAAAGCAGCTGTATTTCTAATCATAGCTGGAAAAAATTAGAGCTTTTTTTTTAAATTCCGAAGATATACGTGAATTTATATATTGGCGCATTTTGCAATTTTGCATATTTGTTGAAAGCGATAATAACGAAAATGGGGTTTACGCACTTTTTAAAAATTATTTGAAAGTAGAAACAATGTGACTTCTTCCGCTCATTAACAATGTGAAGAGGAAGGAGCGATGTGACTTTTTTCGGCTCCTGCACAATGGAAGGGAAAGAAAAATAGATTGCCATATATTAAGAAGTTCGCCAAGTGAATTATTCTTGGCTCAAACTGAATAAAATTTAATATTGAAGCATAATTTAAGTCGTTAAATCGAAATATGAAAAAAAATTGCTATATAATTTCAGAAAAAGTCCAATTTTGTATCAGAATACCTATATTAGAACAAAGTTATATATAAATCTAATATACATCCTAAGTCGCGCTTTCGAGACATGAAAAACACAATTTGAATTTCATCAATCGGCCCAGTAGAACGGAAGATATAGAACTGCCCCCCTTTTTTTGCAGTGTACATGTAAATCGTGTATGAGTAAAATTAAATCCCATATTATTAAAGTTAACTGGGCGATTGGAATTATTTTGCAGCCACCTCTTGTTGCTAATACTGCAGGGAGATCAAGGGCTTTCAGTACCTGCTGAAGACTGTATGCTATTAACATCCTTCTGACGCAGTTCGCCCATCCATTAAATTGGTTATTGCAGTAAAACGTGATCTTTTTACCCTCGTGTATAATACAATACTGTAAATAACAGCATCGGTCACACATGAAATGCCACTAATTATTCTGAAATCGCTCCCGATACCTGAAAGAAGTCATGATATGTAAGTTTAATTTCTTGACCGCAACGGTAGGTAATTTTGATACAGTTATCTTTCCGTTAGATTCCTAAATATGACTGCGAAACAGTAATATATATTACATAAAAAATATTATATAAGCACTAATATGTACTTTAAATTTCTTTACTCTAATACATAAAACTTCATATAGTACTGCTCTTCATAAAATGTTTATTCCTTAACATATTGACTGGAAGATTTAATTTGCTGTCTTTTGGTGACACGCGAAAGCCTGCAGAATGTATTTACCATGATTTAACCCAATAACAACGATAAGTTACAGCTGTTTTGCTAGAGGTGCATGAATCGTTTTTCCTCTATATACAAAAGTTATTCTTTAAGAATAAGTATGCGAAGAACAAAATTAATTCTCTTTCAATCCCCTTCAAAAAAAATTTCCCATGTCTTATATTCATCTCAATCCCGCCGAGACGGTATAGTGGTTAGGAGAGCCTGATTGCGATTCCGAAGGGCCCATGTTTGAATCCCGGAGAAGCCATGACTGTAAAATTGTCTATCGTTTCATAGGAGGTAGCAGTGGCCGCTTATTATGTTTCACAAAAAGTGGCTACCACTTCTGGGCTTAATAGTGGCAAATGCCGTTATAGGCAATTTTCCGCTATTGAAAAAAGAATAATATTTATTTCATGCCCAAGAAAGCATTAACTCTCGTATCGGTAGAGGCCAAAATCTGTTTATCTCAAACATATGGAACGCTTGTGAACACAACTTTTTGTTAGAATGGATTTGCTTCCTCCCATGCCAAATAGTATGCTACAGTGTTAACAATAAAATACTTAAGAAAAGAGATTACTTCTCTCTTCTGGATGCGGTTTCACCCACTTTATGCAGCTTTCTCTTAGGACAGGATTGCAACTTCGAGGATCAATAGCTAAGCATTCACGCTAAGTAAAGGAGAGTGAAGGTGAGTTCAAATAACATAACTAATTTTATTCGCTTCCAGAGAATAATTGGCATGTCGTTTAACAGCTCCCCAAACCAATGAGCCATGCACTAACGTGATGGGTTAAAGCGCCAGCTAGAAAATGGGCACAAACGTTTGGTAACCTGTCGATGTCTGCATGCACGGGCGTTTTGGGGTGGTTTCGCTGAGAAAGAGTTTTAAGAAAGAGCCTTTAATACTAGATTATGATTAATTGGAATTACTTCAAGATTTATTTTTACAAATTAATCTTAATATTACTTCAATATATTTTAATTTAGACATTAAATAATTAATTATAGTTTATAAGACTAAGATTTCCTACCTGGTAGGAAACTTCAGAGAGCATTAGAATTTTTAGAAAAAGGAACATGAATGTTGTATGAGTTTCGAACCTCCGATCTCCTAATTCTAAATGAAAGGACATCAGTTTTACAACTCAAATCAAATTGCGCACAGATAGAAGTGTAGTCTCAGTTGGATCTTAACAGTTAATTAATTAGGTGCAATGACTTCTTCTCCCTCCTCCAAAAATGTATTGTTCTCATAAACATAAGCTGAATTTGTTCGAGATGTTCTAAATATTAACTAACTCAACATTCATTTATCCTGTTGTATAAACTTGATCTCCTTTGCCGAAACTGCAAAATATTTCTAGATTTATTTAAATACATAGTACAATGTCTTTAAGTCTATTTGAGATTAAATCTGTTCGAAATGATCCTGATGCTCCTGAAAGAAAATTTTCGTTGAAGAGCAAATTTATTTAGAATGCAATACTCTGAATGTAGATTTCATTAAACTTCGTATCAATATGAGTCTATATATTTTACGAATGAAACAAAGAAAGGATTATTTTCCCATGTCATTAGTTTGGAAATGTATTAAAATGCAAAATAAATCTAATGTTAAAATTCAAAAGCTTTCCGAGCTTTTAATAGAAAATACCAGATCGTAAGAGCATCTGAATTCTGAAGTAAAGCACGCATTATTAGTGAAATAAGCTTCCTTTAATAAAGGCTTGGAAATAATATGAAAAGACCGTTATAATTCGATTATTTTTAGCAAATTAAAGATGGATTAAAGTATTCTGAAAAGCATTTTAATTATTTCCATTTTATATTAAACACACACATATTAAAAATTAGATTTCTAATATATGATACGCACAGCTTCCGGCAAACGAGCAGTTAACGGAAGGTTTAACTGCTACTTTTTGAACCATACTCATGCTGGCTTAAATGTTATATTTTTAGTACTAAGAATAATGGCTGATTCTTTGATTATTGAGCTGCATCTTGATTTTTTTGTTAAAATAACATTTCGTAATTTTACCATGGGAAGTCTGCCAAACATTTTTGGTTAAGATGTACCCAATCTAGTAGCTCGAAAGCACAGTAGTCCATCGGTGCCGAAATAGGAAACTCTTGGAAACAGCTAAAAAGCGTTGTCGCTTAATACTAGTATCCTTCCCCGTTTTTCCTAGAACTTTATTAGTAGATGCTAATGTGTGACTAGTGGTACTGTTTTGGTGCAGCTGAACGTTTTTTTAAATTGCATGGACAAAGAAAATAAGATTTCGTTTACAATATTGGAGTGAAACCAAAACTTTAATACCATGTAAGGTTCATTTTTATATTTCTTTCGGTGCTAAATATTTGTATTCCATTACGTAGCAAACCATATGTTATTAAAAATATTTTTTAATTTTTCAGATTTTAGGAACAAAATTTTGAAGGCTTTCTTTCTTTTTTACGACAGCAAATTAATCGGTTTCTGTCAGAAATCATTCAGATATAGCCCTGCTTCATAAATAGTCAAACCGAATTCTCATTTTTTATGGCAAATGATTTTTGTAAAGAATTCTACATTTAGTCTTATTAGTTTAGTATCACATGTTTCAAGTGAAGACGACCACTGCATTTTTTAACTTGTTATTTTTAAGTATAATCTTGTTTATTATTTTATTAAAGAAGAGACAGATATTTTACAGATATTTTAAATGCTGATAGTATTGGCCTCTGAGTACATGGGTCCTTTTCCATAGGGACACGTTAATTTATGAAATGTTCTTTAAAGCATTCACATTTATCAAATAAACTTCGATATTCTGCTCCCTGAAGAAGCAGTGATTGTTGATTTTTCTCTTTGATATGAATGATATGGTTCCTGTGCCTTTACTTACTTCGCTTTCATATTTCCTAGATGGTGTATGTTGAATAATGAAGATATATTTCTCCAGAAAGCAGAAATGCATAGTTTTCTATGTAAGTGTTTTTACGTTTTGGACTTAAAAATTTTGGCTGTTACATAATACTCGTTAAATTTTATCTATTTGCTTAATCAAAACCGTTCAAAATTTTTAGTGCAAAATTAATGAAAGCAATACAATGCATTAAATGTGTAAAATTAAAAAAAAATGTTTACTTCAAGAATTCCAAAATAAATTTTCTTTTTTATTAGCGCTTCAGAAGGCACAATGTGAAACACTCATCGAGCGAATGGAATGCACTTGTTGAAAATTTCATTGAAATGCTAATATAAAGTTGTAACTAAGAACAGAGATTAAAGGTATTAATTCCCTTTATATATATGCGGCGAGCCAAAAGTCCTCTGGAGAGGTTGCTGGTAGGGGCAGAGGAGTGGGAGACTCTCGGACCCGTTTTCCCGGAATGCTCCCCATCGAATTTGAAGGCGGAACTGTGCAAAGTCGTACTGTCACCAGTACGGTGTTCAAGGCTCTTACAAACGACAGGGGCAGTCTTGCTCTCCTTGTCACGATGTATTTCGTGGGCTTGTTCTGATGTTACTGTGAGACATGTGAGATATGTCACAACAACAACAAATTTATGTATATAATATATATATATAATTTATATACTTATGTATACATTAAAAAAATTAAACATAAATTCAATAATAATATGGGAAAACATTAATTCATTTAAAACAAGGTACTGTGCTTTTTACTAAATTATACCGAAGTATTTGAAATGAAGGACATTAATGAATGATACATCTTGTAAGTGAACCAGTATTTTATTACTTTTCAGCTCGTCTCTAAGAAAATGAATTTTTAAAAAGATTTAGGTTTTAGTGATACATCTGGTACATAATCGGAAAACATCATGTGTCATACTGGGAATTGCATATAGTAGTTTAAAGGCAATTGTCGTAAATACTTCATGTTTAAGATGGGGGTGTCTGCTGAAAACATTGCGGAAAAAAATGTCGCAACAATTAAATTGAAAACAACGCAGGGAAAATGCATTGTCACAAAGAACATCAGAGTAGAAAAGTAAAGCACAAAGCTTAGGCATTGCTAAACATTACTGAGCAAGATACTGCGTGAGAGCAGCTATAAAACTACATTTTCGTGAATATTTTCAGTCGTATTTTGTTTAATAATTGTACTCAATTATACTTTTGCAGAGTTAATAAGACCAAGTTTACTGCTTGGTGAGCGATTTTCTTTTTTAGAATTTTCTCTAAAATCAATGTCATATGCCAATTTAAAATTGAATTTCGCTTAATTTTACACCCAACTAACTTCATTGAACATATTTGAGTAAAAGGTCATGTTTAACATTTTTAAACAATTCCGATGAAATGAATAAACATTATTTTGTGACATTTTTCAATTCGTGTTTGCTCTTTTCTTTAAAGTACTGCACTTTGACCTCTCTTGCATATAGTTTCATCTACAAATTTTGCTACAGTTCAGCCGAAGATTTTGTTAACGAAGTTACATATTTCTGTATTACTTTTAAACAGTCATATTATTTAAATGCCAACGTTTTTCAAAACAATCAGTTGTTATTTTCTAAATTCAACTGTTTATAACGGTGTAGGGTTTACTTCAATTTTCTAATAGTGGTTTTTATTTTAATACAAGCTTTTCCTTTACTTTCTCATTCCCCATCTACGTTTCCCTAACAGAATGAATTTTCAGGATTACGATTTATGCAAATAAGGTTAGAAACGAGTATTTAAACTGAAGTCTATGCTACTTCAGTTGGAAAGCATGTTCTGCCTGTCGACTATGTTGTTGGTGGTAATCTAAGCTTACCGTTATACGGTTGTATTGTTACGTGTCTGCTAGCATACGCCGATCATCTTAAATAAGAGCCAACTCTGTTAGTTAATTCTGTGCAGGTTTGGCTGGTTTATTTTTGTTAGTATTAAATTAGTTCGTATTTTGTATCTTGAACTAAACCCTAAGTGTAGGCTTACTGTAAGCCCGAGCAGGAGGCCATTTTGATTTTTTCGTTTGAGATGGAATAAAGGGTAATTTACCCCTTGTTTGCAATTGTTACTTACAAGAACTCAACGAATAATCGCTACAAAGTTCTTTAGTATTCTAGCTTTCAAGGAACTCTAATTCAGCTAGGATATTATATCTTTTGCTGTAATATTTGTAAGACTCTTAATAAATGCTTGTTATCGGGCTAATTAAGAGAAATTCTTATAAGTAACGCTGATGATTCTTGACCAAGGGGCAACACGGATTTTCGTTTAATACTGTCTAGGTATCTTTCATGCTTTGTTCATATTTACGTACACTCTCATTTTAAAGAGCGCTACTTCTTCCCTTCCGAGGGTAATGATTATCGTCTTAGCATGGTACTTTTCAATGTTTTTTTCTACACTACAAGTTGACAAGATTACTTGGTCCACAAATTGAGTTTTTCCGATAATCGATTTCTGGCGCCTGCTGACTTCAGTGAGTCTTTCATTGATTTTGTCATTGAGTAATTTTCATTGATTCTGTTTCACTTTAAATTAACATCCTGAATACCAACCTTTCGAAATAGAAAATCTTTGAGAATCCTACGCTACTGCTAATTAAATACAACCTATAACGTGTCGCTCTTTGTTTATAATCTGCAACTACATCAGGAGGACTGTCATGTGATATTTATGGTCTTTACCACTAACTTCTCCTTTGTTATCTCTCAAATGTAGTTCAGGTTCTGAATTATTTCATCGATCAGTGAGATAAATATCTAAACAGAATAGTGCTCTGATGCGACATGGGTTCAAATTTATGTTCAGATAAATCTGAATCGCAATCTTTAGCTATCCAATCACACTACAAGATGTGCTATTTTTAGCTACAATAGCTTTGCAAGGAATCATGGAATGCCTACCGTGAGCATTTTTGTGGTACAGAGATTAGTAAAACAGCTAATAATTAGTAGATCAATTCGACTTTAAACGGCGGTATAACACGCTTTTCCCATTTCTCGCTCCATAAACTTAAATAATGCCTACACTTAATTTAACTGGTACATTCAACAAAGCCTAAAGAAACAATTGAGACATGGTCAGTTTAACGCAGAACTGTGAGTTTTTTAATCTCTTTGTATCAGTGGCTGATTTCAAGATTCTCTATTATTACCGTCAGTTGAAAATTAAACAAGCCTTTTGCAAATCTTGATTGTGACTGAAAAAATAGCAACTGTAATTTTTTCTCAACAATCTAGATCACTAATTGCTTTGCACAGGTATTCAACAGACACATTTTTTTTTCGAAATTGGTTTTCCTTTATTTGAAAAACTATCTTTGTAATGGATTACTTTCGCCTTATTTCTGTAAATATTCAATTTTTATTTCGTATTTTTTTTTACATTTCCTGTTCCTTTTGATTTATTTTTCTGTTTACGTACATTCATAAAATCAGATACATTTATTTTTTTTTTAGATTTATTTTCCAGTTTTGTTTGTTTGATTGATAACCTTGTCAACTATAATCAACAATTTCCTAAAATGCTTTATGTCATTTTCTAATATTATTAACACGTATGATGAATTTAATATATCTCCAAATTTACTTGAAAATAATAGGCAAAAAATTATTTTAGTTTTCTTAATGTTAAAAACAACCTCCGACATTTTATTTAAGATTCCAAAATAACCACTAAATTTAAACTGTTGCTTCTTTCCTTCATTATAGCATCAGCAAATGATTATCCTGAGTTGAAGAATAAATTATATGATGAGCATATAAAGGCTGCTAAATCTGCATTGAAATCTTTAATCGTTTAGCATTCATCTTTTTCCAGAGCGCAAAATGTTTGTTAACTTCATAAAATACTTTAAATTTTATAAATTAGTAATAGTAATTAACAAATATTTCCTCTCAGATAAAATAAAAATATTTAAGAAAAAATGGTACAACCTTCAAAATCATCTCTTCGGGGGGGGGGGCCGACGATGTGTTAATTTAGCAAAGCGCTTGAAACATAGAAAAAAAAAAACAATGTGTCTTCCAGATGTTCTACGTGTTAATTTTAGTAATAAATCATTTGAACCTAATTTTATTCAACAATTGATTAACGTTTTTAAAATAAATTAATTTGAGTTCAGGTATTATTTTTTTAAAACTCATAAAAATGTTGAAATTGCTGTTAGAGAAAATAAAAGCGTGCATAAATATTAGAGCCATTGAAGTTATTTTGAAGCAGGAGATGTGAAAAATTAGAAATGTTCTGGCCAGGACTCGAACCTTGGATCTCTCAAATACACATCAAGTGTGCTTCTAGTTACACCACGAAGGCATTTCAAGAGGAGGCAGAAAGTACCTTATATACTCCCCCTTTAAAGGGCTACTGGGGATTCAGAGGGAAATCCATTAGGGAATCCAGTCGCCAGATCCTAATGATGATTAATTATCTTTCACCACCTTCTAGTTCGGGAACCATTAGTTGAGTCGTTAGGCTATTTTGAAGTAGAAGACGTGAAAAATAAGCAACCCTTGCCGGAATTCGGACCTTGGATCTTTCGAACACGCGTCAAATGTGCTTCCAGTTACACCAGGAAGGCATGCGGAAAGAAAAAAGAAAATACCTTTTAAATATGTTATGAAAAAATTAAGTTTCTTAATTTAATACTTATAACTCTCTTTTCTTAAATATATTTTAGTAGTATTTTCAAAATTAAAATCTTTATCATCCCACTGACTGTGCTGACTGTATAAGTTTTTCTATCCTTACCATTAATTTTACAACTTATTGGTTGTTAAATTATTAGTATTCTACTTCATCTCTTTTTAATTTAGGAATATATTGTCCGTTAGATAATTCAAAAATAATTTGTCAACTAGACATCGAAAAAGATGGTTTTAAATCTCTGTGTTTTGCTTTGTTAGCTTTTCATGATTGCTAATTTCACTTTCCTTGCAATATCTTGCACTTAATTCATATTTATTTACCTCATCATTTGTAACTCAAGAATGATTAAGTAAATCTTCTTGTATGTATTGGCTGAAATATGGCCAAATGGTAGATATATATGGCCGCCCAGACGATATAGTGATTAGGGGAGCCGACCGCGATACCAAAGGGCCTGGGTTCGAATCCCGGAGAAGGCATGGTTGTAACAGTCCGGCCCTTCATAGGAGTCAAAGGTGGCCCACCTATTGGGTGCCTCCATAATAAAGTGACCATCACTTCTCGGCTTTCGTTGTGGCCAAGCCGAAGACGGCCATTGGAAAAAAAAATAATATTAATATTTCCAATCTGCATGCGAAATAATTTGTTTATTCACATTCTGTACTTTACTGCCATTTGTACTAAAGCTTTCCTACATTTAAACATTACTTTCGAAATCTGTTTGCAAACTTTTTTTTTACTCTTTGATAGTTTCACAGTTTTAGGACATTAAATATACACATTCCTTTGCGACACATTTTTCTGAACTTCTCGGAAAGGCATAAAATATTCTTTCTGTGACTTTCGTCTTGTGTAACTGAAATATTTTCCGAGAGAAATTTTCTACATCAAGCATGTTTTTCTGTTTTCCGTATGTCTCAAATTAGATTTGGTTAATTTGAATTTTTAGTAGAATTCACATATTTACTACATGAAAATCTACTTCCCGTAGACTGTAAATGCGTTTTAAATTTTCATGCAATTCCAATTAGATATTTTTTACAGTATTTGTTTCGTGATTTGAAATATGACTTTATAAATCAATATATTTACAAATAAAGACAGTTTTCTTTACAAAAAATATTACTACAAAACCTTTTTCAATAGTACATTTTAGCTCAATTTTTGTGCAACTTTAAATATTTCACAATATGATAAAACATTTTCCGTTGTGTATGATACCGGTTACTTTGGTGCACAAATTTCTGATAAAATTTTGTTAAAATTCTTTACATGATAAATAGAGGAAAATATAGTAATAATTTTATAATGATATCGTTTAAGTTGAAGACAAAGTATCTAAACTCAGAGTCTATCCAAAACAGCATTTCCTGTATATTTTGTTCTTGCAGAATTTATGAACTAATATTTATGTCTCATTAATTCCTTTCTTATTTTTTCTTTCCTTTTCATTTTATGTACAGAATTACTAATATTTTTTTTCTCTTATAAAGTTTATAAAGATAGCAAAAAAACGTTTATTCTAGTAACTAGATTAGATAAAAATTAATTACATTTTACTCCAATTGGCTGAAATTATAAGGTTAAAAGAGAGAAAAAGGATGATAAAGAAACTACACAATTATGCACTCATGTATATACTATTACGCGATAAAAATCTTTTTTATTAATTAAAATACTGCTGTAATTTTCATAATTATCAATTAAATGCTAAAAATTAAATGCAACCATATATATAAAATATACGGCTACATACGGTACATTAAAGAAGTTGTAGGGATTTATATTTATTTTAAATATCCAATTAAATTTAATTTGAAACTATTTCCTATAAGCCTTCATTTCCCTAATTGTCAGTGCCAGAATATTTAAATTTGGTACCGCGTGTGAGGAATGTAAATTCTACCAGTGGGAGAAAAAGTTTAAATATGGAGTTCTAGAAGGGAAAGCCAGAGAGTCTGGGAAAACTCCGTGCGTATCGGTAACGCAAGCTTCGGCTTAGCATTTATTGCTGATTAGACGTGGCTTAACAGCTATTATCTTGCTGCCACTAAAACCATCTACGCACTGTAAGATACAAGATTGTCTGAGCCCTGTAGTTTAATTCTACTACTTGTGAATATCTTCAATTTTTTAGTTTGATTCTACTGTTTCAGGTACCGCTAAAGCAAAGACTTAGTATGTTAGCGTCGAGTTGACGCATTGTAACTAAGTAAAGAGTGTAATAAAGGGTAGTTTCAACCCTTCTTCTGTGCGGTCATAATTCTCCAGATTCCACACAAAAGACAGACAGCAGAAATTTGCAAAGTAAATATTCAATTATATAAAATAAATATGTACGATTTCGCCAAATGATAAAGCGATGACGGCACTAAAAATTTCTTTCACGAAGATATAGAATAATCATTCATTTTCGAAAGTATTTATGATCTTACTGAATTTTTCAAGAGATAAATTGGCACGTGATTTCACACAGCGAGGAATGCGCAATATCTTGACCTGTAGCTTTGAGTCTTTTCCAGTTGCATGTTGGGAATTTTGATATAAAATAGAAAGGTCTATGAATTTGGAACTAACGTGAGCTTTGTTCTAAATTAATCATTTTTAATTGACATTCCCGATTTTGAGCTGTGCTGTAGTGGCTGAATCCGCTACCCAGAGCTGCTGTTATAATCCAGGGGTGAAATAAACTAATAACTCAAGTTCCAAAATTATAACATAAACTTAAAAAAAGAAAACCGTAACAAGTGCGGTTCATGTCGATGACGGACTTTGATACATTCAGTCAAGTAATTTCAGAAATTTATTAAACAGGAATGTGCGCGTTCAACAGCATATACGATAAGTCGTGTTTCTAGCGGGCCAAAATTCCCGTCTCCCCAGGAGGAAGGTCCTAGTTCTTCTCGGAAAACCACCTTCCTTCTCGCTGCCAAAACTTTTCTAACTCACGATGTCATTACCTCCGCTGAACAGCGGGTGAAAATTCCTCTCCTGGGTCCATAACAAAAGTGTCCACATTCTGAGCCCGATGAAAGACTTTTTTATCTCCCTAGTCGGAGTAACCTTCGAGGGTGAAACTAAAATCGTTAAAAAAGGGACCTCGTTGTAACAGGATTTCTCCTCTGGTGTGAAAGAGGCAGCAATGCATTCGGAATTCGGTCCCTTTGGACGACCAGACAAAGAACATCTATGCGACCTTATCACAGCGTCTAGTGAACATTATACAAGTATATGACAATGCATCTTTCTGAGGAGGGTTACTGAATTTATGTTGCTCATCTTAATATTTGAGATTCAAGATGTGTCTCAGTCTTTCTTCAGAAAATCTAACTTTGACACATACTGGATTTTTAATTATTTCCCTAATGCAGAATTTCAGGCATTAATATATATTTTTGTCTAGAAGTGGCAACAAACGCTTAAACCGATTTTTTTTTTCCAAATATCAAGCAAGAAAGTATTGTGAAATACCAGAATACAAATACTTCTTTAAATGGATTTTAGATAAGAGCTTTTCAGGAATAAAGTGAATAATGCATGGGGAAAATACTTCAGTCCAGTCCTGAGAACGAGATAGTTTGTAGAAATATAAATTTAGTATCTGGTTAAATTAAGGAAAAAAAAAGGCTTCCACGTGCCTATCATCAATAAGAAAAGATAACGCGAAAGCTAAAAAGAAACATTAAAAAGAAATTTATTAAAAAGATTATTTATTATTATCTATTAAAAAGAAACAAATTTCTTCTAAAAATTGAAATTTTAATTTTTTTTACATTTTCCTAGTAGAATTCTAATGAGGAGGTTATTTTTCCCCTAACTGATATTGCACCAACAGGCATGGACTTATCCTCCACTCTCGAATGAAGACAGCTTCCCTTTATCCCAGCATCTGCAATCATAATAAACAAGTCCCAAAGCTAACCTTTTAATGATGTGGGCACTTTTTTCAGAGCACCAATGCCAACTTACTTTTTAAAAGAAGTAAAAGAAAATTTGGAAAAATGTGAAAGTTAATACTTGGAAGATCCATTTACTTACTTACGTCGAAAAAATATTAAGAAAAACAATGTGTTTATATATTTCTCTATGTATAGTGAAATATTTAATCAAAATGAAATAAATAGCACTAAGTAAATTTTTGAGCAGAATTTTCTTTTTAATACCGCATTCTCGATCTTCAAGATCACTCTGCAGTTGCTTCGATTTTTAGTTTCTGCAGTTCAACTGTAAAAGTAGCAAACAACATAAAGGTAAGAAGTTCTTTTCGTTGAAATTACTTGGACGGTGGAACAGGATTCTATTTAAACTAAAATACTTCTCTCAAATCTTATTATAAGCTTAAAACTTTCCTGAGATAAAATTGTAAAAGCATTTATGTAGGAGAAACCCCAGCTTAAATGCAACCAAACTTCCATCTATAATAATCCAGTTCTTCAAATCACTGCTTGAAAAGGACGTTATTTCGGAAGCTTGAAATCTGAAGACATCGAGTTGCAAAACCTACGAAAGCAGCAACACTAAAAAAAGGGGGTAGACTATGCGCCAAAAGAATTTTAAAGCATCTCATCTTTTCGCTTATATAGAAAAGTTGTGAAAAACACTAAGGATCAGATGTTAAAGAAAAATGAATTCTGCTTGAATGTCAAAAAACCTTAGTAGGAAATATTTTTGGAGCAGAATATTATTGTTGTCTTTACTGGAACTAATATTTTCGAATAAATTTTAAAAATGTCATATGTATTACTAAAATTTCATTGCATGAAATTTGTATCCAAAATGTTTTTCATGTGTCATGTATGAACATTCGTAATTATGATAAAATTCGATACCAGTGCTCTTACTAAATTGTATGATCTGTATCAAAAACTATCTATGGAGTCCATTTTTATGTATGTCACTGAAAGTATTGCTATTTATGCTTCACAACCATACAATAAATAGTTTCCTAGTAAACTAGTAAAAGATTTTCACATTTATTGAGCAGATGCAGTTCCGATCGAAATAGATATATTTTTAGTTTGCAGAGTGGCAACACACAAAAAATGGCAAGCCGTTTTTTTATGATTATAATAACCACTGCTGTGGAAATTATTACTCGTACATGCTTTAAACATAATATGGAATAAAAGTCAGATTGTCAGAACTTCAATGTAGAATCAGGTTTATTTTAACATTTTATAGATAAAAGAAGCTTCAATATGTTTTCGTTTGTAGACATCGATAGATCATCAAATCACTTTTATATTCCAAAGAATTTTCTTAATGTTGTGATTTTTAGTAGTTAACAATTTTAATAAAATTTTATAATTACTTCATTTTCGTTCTTCATAATGATATTCCTATTCAGATTAAAGGTATGCATTTTTGCAATCATCACAACTCTGCTGACAATGCGGAAATCTCATACACATGTTTGTCATTCAATATGCTAACTATTTCAATTTCGGGTCTTTTGCAATTACTTTCAGATTGCTCCCGCATCCTTTTCTCTTTCAACTTCTTCAATTTTTTTATATGTAATATCTATAACTTCTCTATAACTTATAAACTTTTTCTTAATCTATAACTTATCTATAATACATTTCTATGCTTTATCTGCAATTTATTCTATAACTTATCTATAATACATTCTGTACTTTATCTATAACTTATTCTACCCGCCCACCGTATTTAATGTCTATAAACTCATAAAACCTCTTAATCGAAACAGATATCGTTTCCTTATTTATGTTCTTGAGGATTTCCAAAACCGCTGTCTACTTATGTAACACCCTTTCATCGAAAGAACACTTCTCGAGAAGAGATCTATTTGCTCATCCTTTGAGACTGCTAGCTCAATCAGAATACCTCCATAGCTACTGAATATCAGTTTTACTTTGCAGTTTTTATAGATATTTCTCGAAATTGCTTGTAAGTTATTGATCATAAAGATAGTGCAGTTATTAGGTCTTGCTCACATGGATGTAACGACGCCATCTTATTTGATGAGATATATAGAAAACTTACGTTATTGACAAATTCGGTAAAGCCAGGTTTATGAGCAGAGCAATTATATCGAACGAAAAATACATATTATCGAGATTGTTTCTTGTACAATATTGTTTTCAATAAAAAGGACTAAACTCAGAGAGCTTTCAGAGTTTTTGCAGTAAGAAACCCCAAAAAATTAGGAATGAGATCTCCGTACGGATATTCCAGTTGCTAGCCCGATGGGCTACCAATTAGATCACAAGAGCATGCAGGAGAAGGAAAACCTGGATATACATTTTGATAAAATGTGCGTGCAATATGTAATGAATGTGCATGCATAACGTAAAATCGATTCTTTTCAAATCCTATGGCTTTTCTGTGCATTGACCGAGATTCAAAGGTAGCATGATCAGTAATATTAATAATAGGCCTTCCTTCGGTGCTGTATGTGATAGCTTGCTTTGTAAAATCAAATACCACACTTTTTTAAATGAGTTACATTGTTTTGCAATTAATTTTGTCAAATATTTTGAACTTAACAACTGCTTTATTATGATCATGTAGCATTAGTATTGACTCGTGTGAAAACACATCAAACCAACCATGATTACTCACAAATTCTAATTTCAGAGCGGTTTCTTTAGCATTGATTAATGCTTTCTGCTTTAGCTCATTAAATGAAAGAAAATTCTAGAGCAAATTAACGGAACACTACGATTTTGCCCTATAAATCCATTTAGCCTAAAAATTTTCCAGTACTAGACTTACGCATAGCTTTTCATGGCGTTTCCATATAGGGCGTCAATATCACGATTAAAATGCAACATGCATTGAACTTCTCGCAAAGACCATTTCTTCTGGGCATCTGCAGAGGATTCCGTACCTCTAATACCATTGCATTAAGTGTATTGGCTGGGCTTTCGCCCCTGCACTTGATAGTACAGAGAGAGAGTGTTGCGGTGAGAGTGATCAGACTAAAACAAGACATTACTATTTGGAGTAAGACTTGTGCATCCTCGGACTACGAAAATCACATTGCCCATTCTCCTTGCCACCCTGCAGACTTCGATATAGAAGCAAACTGTAATCCTCCAAGTGCACTACAATTCTTAGCCTATATACTGATGGCTCCAAAGCTTAACTCGGGATTGGCAGTGCCTGGTGTGCAATGGAAGGTGATTACATAATCCATTCCTGGGCTAAGAAGCTTCACCCCAGCAACTTAGTGTTTCAGGCAGAACTTACAGCCCTAAAGGCAGCTCTGGAATTTACTGCTAATAATAGCGGGTATAAAGTAATTTACACAATGTCAAGCTTGCAGGCCATCCAGGGCGGCCGCAGTAGGCATCCAATTGTCAGAGACATACAAAAACTATTAATCTCCCAACCCATACGGGGATTAAAGGAAACGAAGCAGCCGATATGATTGCGAAAGGCGCAGCCAATGAACCCCACGTGAGTAGCATTGGTGTGCCCCTTCCGCACTCATATCTGAAAACTACACTCAAATGTGAACTAATGAAGCAGTGGCAAAACTACTGGGAGACAAGTACCACAGGCAGAAGACTGTATGATTTCCAACTAAACGTTAACCAGAATTTAAATAGCAGCTCCTCGCACCTCACACAGTATCTGACAGGGCATGGCCCATATATGTCAAATATTCACAGATTTCGCCTAAGAGACAGTGACCAATGCATTTGTGGGAGTACTGGTGATCCAAATAACTATCTGTTTGATTGCCCGCGCACAGCCAATACACATTTAAAAAGATCAGCTGCAATCAATATGCCGGCATGGTTCAAGAACACAATTAAGAATAAATATGCGCTCAGCCGCATTAGAGACTGCACTACCATTGCTAAAAGCATTGCTGACAGCCTGGAGTGATTTCTTTCCTTGGACACCGTGCCGTCAGCAACCCGCTCTGTACCTATATTAATTTACTTAATATCTTACTTATTATTATTATTATTATTACTTTTTTGATTAATCCAACTTTTAACGTATCCCTTTTAACGTATCCCACAATTTGTAATGCATTTGTTCATCTTTACATCTGTTCCTGATTATATAGCATATTCTTAATATAACTGTATGCCTAACATGTACCATAATAGTGTTGCCTAACACGTACAATCTATTTGTTCATCTTTGCATCTGTACCTGATTATACAGCATATCCTTAATTTAACTGTATGCCTAACATGTACCATAATAGTGTATGTCTAACATGTACCGTAACTGTATAACTGTCTACTTAACATGTACCATAATAAGGGTTCCTTTTAATCTCAGCAGTCCCCATCAAGCACCTTCTTTCCATGTTCTGGTCCTTATTTCAATGTTCCTCGTTTAGCGTGGTCAATTGTAGGAGGACACACTACTAAGCTCTTTTTTTATAGTTATTTATGCTTTTTTTCTTTTTTTTCCCTTAATTTTTATCGACGGGATCCAACAGGCTGAAAAGCACGTAACCCAGTGGGCCAGCTGTTCCGTCGATGGCGAAAAGAAAAGTACTAGACTTGGCCTTCTGTTTAATTGAAGACACTTTGAAAGCTTTAAAAATTCATTCTATGTATAAGTGTCATAATAAGTATTCATGAGTCCATAACAATAATCTATAACAATATCCACTTATCCATTCATTGAAGAATGAAAATCATTGTAAAAATTTATCATCGCAATGTTATGTGAATCAATTCGCTGCAATTTGTATACTTAAAATATGAGTAGGAGGAAGTAGAGAAATATTCAAAGTTTCATTTTCTTGCGCTTAGGTATCATGTGGCAGTTTGATAGCAGAAGAAACAAAATTAAAACTACAGAGTGACTGAGTCTGTTAGGATAAGAAAATTCTCTGAAATCGGAAAAATTTGAAATTGAATCTGAAAATATGAACAAACTTGATATTTTATTTCAGAGCTCAAAGACGATATCTCATCCCAAAGGATTATAGGAAATTTAGAGAAAGGTCTCCCAATTATGAAACTTGAAATGGAGTTCAAGTTAACCCAGGATGCTTCTCTAAGCTCTGGGAAACTTTAAAACCATTCGAATGCATTCCAAACGTACCGCAGAAAATAACCCTTGCTGTACGAAAAGATCTATAATTAGTGGCAACGGCTAAATGCATTTCAAGTTACATGGTCAACCAGTTGCGAGTTGTCGCTATTGCAGCACAAGAATGAAGATATCAAGCCATTGTGTCTTGTCCTTTAAATCAAATAAACATTTATGTCAAATGTCCAATTGTGCATGTTGTACTATCCAGACAGCACAGTATCTGAACCATTTGCAGTAAAACCATTTGCACTAGGAAACCGTTTGCAGTGATGTCAAAGTACCAAAATTAGATGAAGTAGAAATGGCTCAAAAGCCTTTTTTCTCAGATGATTCAATATAGGATCTTATTCCAGAAGTCAGTTAATCCGGTGAGAAAGTGTTAAAGTCAATAAGCAGTTTTTTAATGTATATGTAAAAGGTATTGTTATGATATGACTAAGCATGAAGACAGTTACAAGTTACAGGCACATACGCAGTTACAAGAGCAGACAATGTTGACAACATGAACGTACACAGACTCCATTTCGATATTTCCAAGGTGCCGTTTCTGTTTACTAATTCTCTTATTTCGAATCAAATACGTATGACATCAGACATATATCAAAGTATTTCCACTTTCATTTATTCATCACACTTTGCGTCTTTATTTGATCTGAAACCGAAATTTTTACTGAACGCGGAATTTTATGCTAAACATGATATCATTTTGACTTAGGCTTTTCTAACTTCTTATAGTTCTTTCAGACCTTCCTAAAGGGCAAAGAAAGGAAACATTTACACTGTACTTTAATAGCAAAAGAGATGGAAAACATTCACTAGTTTTACGTTTCCTCTTTTCTGGCGAAATGAAAATTCTATAAGACTTTTACTGCGTAAGAGGAAAACAATATTAGCGAAGATCTGTTTAGAGCGAAGTAACAATATTTTGTAAGGAGAGAGGCATCTGTAATTTTAATTCAACGGAAAAGGGTGGAATTCAGTTAATTTACTAGATCAAAAATGGAAACGCATCTGCAGTAAATCAGTAATTATACTTGTACGAAATTTTTATCTTAAAACAAATGTTCTTAATTATAATGGTATTAAGAATTAAAGTTCTTAGAATTATTAAACATATTTTTTACTCAAAAAATATTTATAAACAGTAAGAAAACAAAAATTGTGTCCATAATGCTGTAATATATGGAATCAATTCTTGTAACATTTGTTAAGTAAGAAATATTGTACCCATTAATGATATTATGAAGTTTTTTTTGATATTAAAATAGTGCTTTGTTAAAAATCAAGAATTCCATACCAGCTGTTAATAGATTAATAAAATTTACTGAACCAGAAAATTATTCAAATAGGCGTATTAATATTTTAATTTTATATAAAGACAGCAGCAAGTGTATAATTTGATTGGAATATTTAACACTTAATTCTCCGTAATTATTCATGGTTGAATTTCAGCTGTCTTTTATTACGATAAAAAAGTCCGATATCGCATATTTACAATTTCCTTATACATGCATGAATTTATGACCAAAAAACAATATTTTGTTTTACGAGAGCGAACTTAGCAGTAAAAGAAGAGCATTTGTACAGGAAATATATTTATTAAAAAATAGAGACGCATTTATTATATTTACAACTAAGAATTATTTCAAAAGTGGAAGAACTGGAATGTGCTTAAAGCCTATTTGTAACAATTGTGTCATTATAAAAGACAATAATATTGAATAAATGAATTATTCAAATTTTCAGGAAAGGTAGAATAAGCCTTATTTCCTCATATATTCATTATCGATATATAGTATTTTTATTCACAAACCTTCTTAAAAGATCGTACTGAATTTTATGAAACAATTTTTCTCACTGAGGGTGAATGAGTTCCGTGAATATAAAATTTAACTTCGTACAGGGTATTTCAAAATTAATGAAACAAATTTTAAGAGTTGATTCAACACAACAGTTTTCTCAACGGTCTGTTTTCTCAACAGACCTTGAGAAAGTGCCAGTCCATTTAGAGACGAAAATAACAGAAATTCAGTTAGTAAAAATTTGGTCAAGTAGATATCCACGAATTTTACAAATATATTCTTTCACGTTTTCGAGATCGTGCGTGATGTCTATGTTCGGTAGTAGGTACCAGGGTAAACAGCTTGTCTTGCTTATGAAAATGAACAAGTCCCCAATGAAATCTGAATTAACAGATATTCACCTGATCTCTGAAAATCATTTGTGCGACCAGCAGGTTTCCAGACATCTGACATTCGAAAGTTGGTCTTAGGGTAAAGATGCCAGATGTCGGGAAAAAAAACAATAGTCATTCATCAACTATTTGGGTTCTTTTTTATTTTTTTTTTAAAGAATTACAGTATAATATAGTTTTTAAGAACTACAATATATAAGATTGTATGTATTTACTCACCTTCATACTCATTATATCATTAAGTATGAAAATCGCTTTTTGTTTCTTGCTGCCTACGCTATTCCATACTAATTACTATTTAATGCACTTGAGATATTGAGTTTCATCTGCTTGTCATAGAGCGACCCTCAACTCCGTTCTTACACTATATTACAACATTGTGCTTTCAATGACTTTACCTTCCCTGAGCCAAACTCGCAGCGATATTGAGGGCTAAATCGTCAGGTTCAAGGTTCATGCATAATCATTAGCGATTTGGAATGGATCGGAATACAGCTAAGAAAAAAAACCCACAAATCTATCTTTGCGTTTTAAATGACGGATATGAAAAGCGCCTTTCTGCGCCTTACCGCTTAATGTGCGACCATACATTATATCGTGAAAAGTAGGAATTTCGATGTACTATTGCTTTTAAAGAATGATCCAATAACTTTGATATAACCTGTATGCAATGTGAGCAAAATTCCTAAGCTGCAATCTGTTCATTATCCTTTCGTAATTTATATCAAAACGTTCTATGTCATTACATTTGAAATTGGCAAATTACGATAGTCGTCAAAAGCAGGAACTTTTGTTTAACAATTCATCCCTAAATTCAAATGAAAATGCGGATTTCATTAAACAGTAGAAAATAGTAATAATCAATAAATTCGTTCTTGAATGTCTACAAATTTTGCAAGATGCAGAACATATTGCACTTAATTTATTAAAGAATAATGAATATTTTATCAGCTGTTTTTTTTTCTGTAGAGGAAATGGAAAGAATTCCATTTTTCTGTTTACAAAACGCAATCAACTCTACTGTTGAAATTGTTTTAGTTAAATTCGCTATATTGTTTTTATTTGAAGCTTGTAATTGGAAGTAAATGTCACGGGAAACAAAGATTGTAATAATATTACCAAGTAAAAGATTTCCTGAAAATTATTTGTAAAAGGTCGTGTAGCACTACAATTAACTGAGCACGCTACAATCTGTTTGCGTTCTATAATCAGAAAAGAGAATGCTTTTTATATATTTCAATTAGACAATTACACCGCTAAATGCTGTTCATCAAACTTATTCATAAGATACATCCAAAGTGTTAATTAAAATACGTAATAACTTGCAATACGTATATATACATATATATGAACACCAGTCCACAAATTTCCTTACATGACTTTTGTTTTCGCAAACGTTGACATAGACATATGGTACTTCCGATTACAGAAATTTTTTAAATGACTCAAATATTCATGTTTTGACATTTTTAAAATAGACAACAATTTTGTAAAAAGTATAAAATCTAACTTTTTAGACGTAAATCCCATTTCTATACTTACATTTAGAAACCATTTTACTCATTATTAAAAATAAAACACGAAAAGCTTGAAAACGTGTTCAAGATATTTAATTTCAAAATTTGCAGTTTTTGATGTCATATTTAATTTACATTGAGAGGTTGATTATTAAGGTATTAAAATTATAAAAATATATAGTAATATAAATAAAAATATTAAAATAATAATCATTCGTTAAACTACAAATTCAAAAACTACAAATTCAAATTAAAAAATTTTTTTCGTTTTCAATTAATACAAATAATATTACGATTTAGATGTATGGCTGTACTGAAGAGCCTGCTGCTGTGTTTAGAGTAAGAGCTCTATAAGATCATGTGAATAAGTTCTCTGTTTTGAAAGCATTTATATTAATCAATATTTTTCACATCAATTTGTATGAAAATGCTCGTCACTTAATCTTTTAACATAAGAAACATTTTATTAAACGAATATTTTATTTTTAGTTACACACGCTCTTCAATTTGTGTACGAACCATTAATACCATCCTGGTATTTAATCAACTATTTCGTCAACTTTTGTCGAACGGAGTCACACATTTTTGTTTTAATTCTTGTAATGCACAGAACATTTTTCCAGATATAAATATAGAGTCTGAGGGATTAGATTTCGTACTTCTTACAAAACAAAACTGATACCTTAAAATAAAAAAATTCCGAAACACGAATATTTTCTTCATATGAAACATTTTTGTGACTGGAAGTATATGTCTTCTATCAACAGTTCTGAAAATAAAGGCTGGGTAAGAGCTTTTGTGGATACTTTATATAGCGAGAGCAAGAGGAGAAAATACACTTAAACAGATCAATATAGGGCGTTTAATAAAGATGGAGGAGAGGAGATATTTTCTTAATTTCCGTTCAACTTATATATTTCTTCCTAAACGTTTCCTTAAATTATCTTAAGAATGTCTTTAACTATCAGTATTCGGTTAAAAAGGTAATATGAATATTAATATACTAATAAAGTGCGTATAAAACAAAAATTTTAAAAGTTAAACTTTTTTACAATCTCGTAGAATAAAATTTTTAACAGTAAAAATGTTTATTTAACTGTAATTGGTTCAGACGTACCATATTTTTGCGTGAAAATTTTTGAGAAAAAACTGAAAACTAATTTAAAACTTGTAATTAGTATCAAACTCCTTTAAAGAATTTTGAAAACAAGTTTAGAAAGCACACACGTAAAAAGAGATGTTTATTTGTTCAATGAAAGGTGTTGCCCTGGGTCCTAGGTTCAATTATTTTATTATTAACATCTGTATTTAAGAAACCTCAAATCTGCAATGAAATGAAGCAAATTAATCGGAATGATATAAACTACTAGGATTCCTAATGAAGATTCTTCCAGACAGGCAGCACGAAGAACAATAGAATTCAATCATTTTTTTTCTTCGTATCCTTGGGAATTTCAGAACACCCGCCTATTAGGGATTAACTGAGAGCTGTCAATACTATTGCACTGTGCTCCATACCGTGCAAAATATATAACGCATGAACGTATTCTGCATCACACCTTGCAGCATATATAGCGTATATGCCCACACTATGCAGCACACAGTGCAATATATATTACATGCTGCACTGTGCACCATATCATGTAATTTTAATAATCAATTTTTATATAAGATGCCATTTCGAAGGTTTCGTTTGGGAGCAGATTTATTTTCCTTTCAAAGTCTGAACTAGTTGGATCAGAATTACTAAATTGAGGGGCAGGTTTTCTGCTAAATCCGTATATCCACCAAATATGGTGAGGCAAAGAGTGTGACGTCCCAGTTCTCTTCACTGACAAAAAATGCAAAATTAAAAAGTTAAGCTTAAGCTAACTTTTAAAGTTAGATTAGACTAGATTAAAAAATATCGTTCCTTCTACAAATAAATCTGCAGATGACTCATTCTTCAATATTTTTTAAATGTCTGTTCGGCGTGCCCATCCAAGCTTTATATGTGAAGCTGTGTAAAATGAATTTTTTTAACTAACTGAAATATAGTGAAAGTTTCATTCATTAGAATTTTTACTTTATAGAGATAACATTAAAATAGGTTTCTTCTCTACACTTCTCCTTTCCGACAATACTGAAATTGTTTTATAAGACTATGAGCCACATTTTAAAAAAAGTGTGTAATTGAAAATCTTGTCTATCAGCCTTTAAGAAAAATAAATTCTCTTAGCTTGTCTATGGCTATATAGTTTTTCTAAAATTTATTTGCAAAAAATGGCATTATTGCTTTGATTTATCATGCAAAATTCTCGTCCTGGCAAAATAAAATTCGTTGTTGTTGCGACTTATTTTGCTTGTCTGACAGTAACATCAGAAAAAGTCAACGAATTTTATCGCGAGAGGGAGCTCATGCTTACGTCTGGTAGCGCAAGCTCATTGCGTCTGAAGCGCAAGCTTGTGTCTTGAATACATGGTTGATCAGCTATAGGTGAATGAGCGACTTTGCCCATCCCAAACAGAATCCCCTGAGGGGACGGATCCTAGGACCTTCCACCCTCCTCCCCTACCAGCAAGCTTTATTGAGAGATCTCTTGGTTCTTCGTATATTTTAATATAAGTTCCAATGCCGCCAAATCATTGTATCCTTAAAACAGCCAAGCCTTCTCTCTAATTCGGAGTTACGATCATGTCTTGGAAACCCTAAGAGATGAAAAATATAATCATCATCAACACTCCTTTGGAAGTATATCCAGTGCGCCAAACATAAGACGTATAACTTAACCTGCACTTATCCCCAAGCACCGGTAATTCTCAGAATGATATAAACAGCTACGCTTACGATATGCTACGCTTAGCAAAGCATAGAATCTTGGTTATACTGAAGTACGAAACAAAAACGTGTGCCGGAATTCGAACACAGAAACTCTCGATTATCAGCCAAACACGCTATCCATTTACACTACGAATGTAAGAAGAAAGAAGAGAGAAAATACCTTATGAACCTTTAGAAGTATTCAGATATCTTTTTATGTAAACGAAAACGAAAAGCATCAATCGATATAAATTATTTAAGCATATCCACGCTGTAATTATTTAGTTAAACAAATGAAGAAATGTTTTTGAATTTGTAGTATTATTTTGAAGCAGGAGCTGTGAAAAGTGAGTAATGTCCTCGCCGGAACTCAAACCTCGGACCTCTCGAATACGCTCCGAGTGTGTTCACCATTACACCAGGAAGGCATGCTAGAAGACGGGAGAAATACCTTATATACTTCCCCTTTTAAAGAGCGTCTGGGGATTAGGGGTCCCAATCGCCAAATAGTGGTGGTGGAGAATCATCATCCATCACCTTTTATAGTTCAGGCGCTACTGTAGAGGCATTAGGTTATTTTGAAGCAGGAGACATGAAAAATGAGCAATGGCCTCTCCGGGACTCGAACCTCGGACCTCTCGAACGCGCCGAGTGTGCTGTTCACTAAGGCATGCTAAGAAGGCGGTAGCAATACCTTGTACACTCCCCCTTTCTAAAGGGCGAATGGGGTTTAGGGGACCCAATCGCAAGGTGCCGAAGAATCGCCGATCACCTTTTTTAGTTCGGGCGCCACTGTCCCTGTTCGAGCGCCACTGTAGAGACATTAGGTTATTTTGAAGCAGCAGATGTGAAAAATGAGCAATGACCTCGCCGAGACTGGAACCTCGGACCTCTGGAATACGCGCCAGTCGTGCTGACCATTACATCACGAAGGCATTCTAGAAGGCAGGAGAAATACCTTACAAGTTCACGTTGAAGATCAAATTAAATCTCGATAGTAATGTAAAATGATATAATTGTGTCTACCGAAGAAATGTTAATATTTTTTCTTAAAAACAATGCAAATAAAGCGATTAACGAAATCAACTTGCACTGTGTAATATGTTTATAAATAGAAAGACTCGATCAAATATCCGGTACAGTCGCGAATGCAGAGCTTATTCCATAATTATTTTCTATGAAAATATCTCACTTAATGATTTAATAAAAAGCTGGATTATCGGAACGTGCCCAACAAGTAATTTCTGAAATAAAATGTTTCATTCGACGTGACAAGAGAAACAGTATTGGCTTACAAATAATGCATTATGCTGGTTGTAAATGCAGATTCTTTTTTCAGCCATTACAATCAACACAAGCTTCAGATTTCTTCCGTTAATATCTCTCTTTACGTTTGCATAGGAAATTCTTATTGAATGCGAAATGATTTGCGCAGCAAAAATAGTTTGAGGAAGTTAACCACTTATCTCTCATTGTTCTCTGTTTGGAACAACAATGATATATGATTAATTTAATCGTTTATCAGATATTAGCATAATAATTCACTTATTGCTTAAGTAGAAAGGAATTTTAAAATATTGCGAACCAAAGGTAATTATTAAGCATTTACAAACAGTCTCAGGCATCTCTGATCCCTTTTAAATACTCTGACGTTGAAATTACACAAAGGAAAAAAATTGAATACGATTTCAAGACAATTATTTAATTATTAGTTATACCAATGTCCCTCAAGAGACTACATTTGTGACTGGAAAACACATATTCTAGAGGTAAAGAAATATAACGGAATAACTTTAGAATAATTTAATACATACCCCAGACATTAGCAAAGCGTTTTTCATTCAAAACTATTTAAATATTTTAAACATGTTTTATAAGTGTTGAATAAATTAGTGCAATGAAACTCGTTTTTTACGAAAATTAATCGTAAGATGGAGAATATACATATGTATAAATATTATATATATATTACAGAAACACAAAAAATGATATATACATCTATGTATAATAAATAAACTATTAATGAAAGAGAGTAGTACTGGGACCCCACAAAGTAAGAAAAAATAAAAAAAATCGGTCTGTGGAAAATTTAAATATATGTATTGAATTCATAAATGATATAACGAAAATGAATTGCTCTGAGACATGAATATTTCAGGGGAATAGCCGAAATCAACGGAAGTTCATACTCATTACATTAATCGCAAAAACGCTTTGCTAATGTGTAACTGGTTTAAACTTATCGGATGAATTCAATATTATAACAATACAATTATAATTAGTAAGGCAAATCCACGAACTATATACAAAGTTATGCGCTCAGTTAATTTTTTTTGCTAAATTCTGTTGACAATTTTAAATTTCATCTTGCATATATATATTAGGTTTTATTAGCTTTTTTAAGGTTTTTCAGGTTTTTCTCAGCTTTTTTAAGTTTTATATATCGGCCTTACCTGAAGGTTTTTCTGAATTTAAATAACTTCCTGTAAATGATTATATATCTACTTTTATCTTTTATTAGTAGCGTTGTTGTATATCTTCATTTCCCTTTTAACATTGATTTACATTTTGTTATATATGTCACTTTTAATTTTGATTTTTTGATTTTTACATTACCGTGTTTATTAGCGTTCATATTCCTTTTGAGAGTTGCGAATGTGGGTAGGGAAGAGATTTGAACATTTGAGAGAAGAACTCCAAATTGAGAAAATATTTCCAATATTTCGCTCATTGTTTCAACTGTCTCAGAGGAACGAAACCTACATTCGAAACTCATTGATGAACTATGTACAAGGATTCAAATCACTTTTCCCTTGATAAGTTCTGTTTGAAGCTTTGAACTCGGGAGAACAATATCACCTTCTAAAATATTTTATATTTTTACGTTTCTTTCAATGATTTCCATTTTGTCCAATTTTACTTGTACTACCTTAGGGTGCAACTTTCAGAGGAACGAAACCTACATTCGAAACTCATTGATGAACTATGTACAAGGATTCAAATCACTTTTCCCTTGATAAGTTCTGTTTGAAGCTTTGAACTCGGGAGAACAATATCACCTTCTAAAATATTTTATATTTTTACGTTTCTTTCAATGATTTCCATTTTGTCCAATTTTACTTGTACTACCTTAGGGTGCAACTTTTTTCGAGATTCTAAATGATTAGGACCTTCACAAGCAAATTTACTGTAAACGAGCATATAACTACATCA
>KK115237.1:9758-41117 GCA_000611955.2 Stegodyphus mimosarum | reverse complement strand
GCCACACAAAATACTGATTCTGATCTCTTGTTCTTGTTTGTTTGCTTTGAACATTTAATCATTTATTTGTACCACTACCACTCAACTGTGTATTAAATTGCATTCAATTATGACGATTCCTTCTTGGTGTTGCAATTTTCACAAACGTGAGTGTATATTCATTTGATCCTCTGAGAGATTCGTTTTTTCCAAAATGAATATTATAGCCAAATTGAAGGACTAGCTACGGGTTCATTATGTATTTCGAACTCTCAATGTTTGTTCTTCAGAATCTCTTCTTGGTAAGAAACTCAGTTACTTAAGATCTATTGCCCTTAACCCAGGATTTTCTCCCTAGTCATTGATAAAGCTGTTCAACAATTCTCATCGTGCCATCTAAGAACACATTCTGATGTCAGAAATAACATTAATAACCTTGTTGTGCTTCCATTTCATCCTTCTATCAGTTACAAAATTGCACGAATTTTCCAGAAGTTTAATTTTCAAGTTGTTTTCTCGCCTATTAATAAAATCCGAGGTTCGGCTCTTAAAGATTCTATTTCTATTCTATTCTTGGGGAATGTATAGCATACCGTGTCAGTGTGGCTTAAGTTATATTGGCCAAACAAAAAGAGCATTAAAGTTTCGCATAAAAGAACATAAATCTTACGACCGAAAAGGCGAAATTAACAAATCTACAATAGTTAATCATAGTTGGAAGTTCAATCACAATTTTGATTTGCGTTCTGCTAAAATTATCCAGAAAGCTGGTTCTATTAAGGAATTGGATTTTCTGGAAGCTTTTCACGTTCACAAAAATTTGTCCTGTTTAGTCAATGACTTTAATTCCAATCCACTCTTGCCTAATGCCTTCAAAATTCTACTACTTAACCCTTCATTTTTTGTTACTGTTTCTGCCGATAGATAACGCTATAGGCTCTTCCATTGGTCGCCTGTGGGTATAAATATGATCAAGATTCTCTTTCTCGCTTTTGCAGAGTTTTTTTGCTCCTCATGAAGGGGGACCCGCTTTGCCCTCGAAATCGGGTGAGATTTTACAAAATCTACGCCAAATGCAAGGTTGTCGATTTGTGTGTCTTAACAAACGCTATCATTTTTATTATATTTTATTATTCCTCACGACTAATGAAGCATTTGAAATTATATAGCTCTGAAAATCTGATCTTTATTGTATTTTCTTGGATATTTACACCAAAGGCCTTTTTCGACCTTTCCGGAAAATTCATATTGTAAGGAAAAATGAAGCCTATGTTCTGTTACATTGTTCTCTTAAGTCTGTATTCTGAAAAGGAAATAAAATTAAATTCGTGATTTACATCTCGCAAATAGATTATCTGTGTGCACATCTTGTTTCGCGAGATGCGTAGCAAATTGCCTTCAAAACCTTGACTCAGTGAAATGGTTACAGGCGAAAACGTCGTGGACAAAAACGTCGAGGGAAAAAACAATGAATGACGAAAATGTAGTCGTACAAAACACAGTGGAAGAAAAAAAGCATTTAAAAACATCACAGTAAAAAATATCGTGGTAAAATATAAAGCACCTACAAATCATCGCATGACTTTAACATCGCAGAATGTGTTTTACAGGCTTTAACGGTTGTTAGATGCATATTTCATATAACATTTTGTGAGAGCAAGAAGGAATGAGAAACATTTTTATTTTTATATTTTTGAATTAACTAATAAATTTTTGCTGTAAAATTAAGGAAACTATAGCATTCAAAAACTGGAAATGAGCAAAAAATTAATGCTATTTATAGCGGTTGACAGAATTTCATAATTTGATATTTAATTAACAATTTTATTAGAGATAACAACATGCAGTTTCTCATCTTTTTTTTTCTAACGTTCTTTAGACATTATTTTTCATGAAAAATTATTAATAAAACTTTATGGAAGAGATCAATTAATTAATGGCTTTCATTAGCTTACTATATAGATTTAACATTCAATCAACTGCTACAGCTAACATTATTTTTCTACTCATTCTCAAATATTCCTCAGTCCTTCTAGCACTCAAGAAATCGTTATTCGAATATTTAAAGCCTAAAAACGCATTGTCTGGAATGATATTATCTTGCAATGATTTGTAAGTGCTTTATTTTTTACTGCGATATTTTCGGCTTCGAAGTTTTAGAACTGCAATGTTTTTGAACTGCTTTATCTTCGATGAGAATGTTGTACTATGATGTTTCCGGCGGACACCCAGTAAAGTAATTATATTTCCAAAAAGGCCATAACTAGCTTATTCTATTAACTTTTTAGAATTTATGATTATATACAGTCTGCACCTTTTAACAAGTCATTACGCATACATTAATTTCGCATTATAAAGTAAAAGCGGCATTTGTATAAATCAGATATCTCCATCGTTTTAAGCTAAACTTAATATTTCACAAAGAAGCATCTTCCACTAAAGATTCATTAAATTACGGAATCGTGAATTAGCTTTATATATAATAATTATTACATTGAATTAAGCAACGATTATTATACTTATAACTATATTTCAACCTCTAAACTAACTAAACAGTATTCTAATAATTATTGTAAATTAATTATAAAAATTCTTGAATTTAATTTTAATGTAACTATTAAAATAAAAAGTAAACAGGTTTTCCAGAATTTAACTAATTATAAAATAATCTAAATAACGTTAGTGTATAATACTCATTAACCTAATTTTCTTCTAAACCGTGAAACTATTAATCGTAAAATTAGAGAAAATTCAAACTTAAATTAGTGTGTGTTATTTTTATTCAGATCCACAGGAGTTAATTTAAAAAATTTATTTTTAAAGCAAAAACGCTTTTTTCTTTAAAAGAGGTTGTTATAAAAATTAAATTAACTTTCTAGAAAAAGAGTTTTTTTGATAGTTAATTTCTACAGAAATCTGTCACTTTTCATAAAAAATTCAAGTTTAGTTTCACAAGTTTAAAATTACAGACAAACTTCAAGCTTTCTTCTGGAATTAAGGAATCTGTAAGGCTTAAGTGACTCCTGGAACCCGCAAGGCTTAAGTGAGCCTTAATTTCTAAGTTCACTATTTGATTTCTTTCTGACGGTAATAATATAATTTGATGCATTAATCACAGTAGTGCAAGAAATGTCAAACGAGCTGAAAGTTACAAGCAAAAAAAAGAAAACATTGTTATATTTTAAACAACTTGTGTAACCCAACGGCTTTTAAGCGCGTGGTCACAGCAAGATATAATTTAGAAAATGGTAAATTGAAACATTAAGCAAATTTTTGAATTAAGAACATTTTTCTCTGTGATTTTTAGAATAACAGTAACTGGGAACATTTATAAGATAAACAAGGTTTGAACGATATTGAAGTAGACAGACACTAAAGGCTAAGTATTAACGATGGGATAGGAGTTCTGTGGATATTTTGGCTTGTGGTTTTTGTCTTATAAATGATTGGTAATTCTTTGTGAATAATGAAATATGAATGAATTTTAAACACAGAGTTTCTATTACAATATCAACACACAAATCTTCAGTGCAAATGTTAGGTTTAAAGGAGAAGAGTAGATTATTTAAGAAACTAACAACGCTTAGACTTATGACATTATGGTTATACTTGTATATAATTTTACAAAGCTCAATAAACAAAAACAAAAAAAGAAATTAGCTAATGTTACCAAGAAATTATTTTACGTATTACTAATACTTACACAAGAAAAATATTTACTAACTAAATTCTCCACAAAAGTATTAATATTTTTCTAGCATTATACCAAAACTACCAATGTGCAAATTTGCAATTTCTGAAAACTTTCTGATGCTTACAGCGTACTGCGACACAGAATAGAAATATACTTTCTATGAGTTGATGCTGTAAAAGCTGTTGTACAGAAATCATAATTCGACTTGTCTAAAAAAGAAGCTCGTCCCAACTTTTAAAATACGTTTCCCAAAGCAACAATTTTTAGCAGGCTGATGACATTTTTTTAAACGTTTTGAAAGGAACAGCAAATGTAAGAGTTACGTTTAAAACTAGATCTTTAGCTTATTGTAGCTTTAAAAAAATCTTTTTCTTCGATTTGGAGTTATACTTCCTTTTTTTCTGAAAGGTAAGGAACAGCTTATACGAAATTAAAATTCTAGATAAAAAATAACTTCCTTACACTAAAAGAAAATTATGTAACAGAAACTACTACGTTATAGGTCTGCCCCCCCCCAGTAGTTGAGTGGTTAAGACTGCTGAATGCTGTGAGTTTGATCCTAGATAAAATGGACGTTTTTGCCTGAATGGTTGTTTTCATATGCTATGTGCAATACGATTGCGAACCAGTTCCCTTAGAAAATGCTCCACGGAGACATCGTCTCTTCAGGCAGATGGCCGTAATATGCTTTCTCATGTTCAAACATTGCTCATGTTCAAACAATCTAACCTATGTTAGCCTAAGGTAAAAAAGTATACAGTTAGTAGCAAAATAAAATTTTCTGTTATGCATCATTGAAATTCCATAATGAGGACTGCTACCTAATTTTTTTTCGTCTTATCCCATAGCAGAGATTCATTTTGTAAATTAATCACCAGTATAATTTACTTAATGCGTTTCGACTGAAATTATATCAGTTATTACAGTAGTACATTTAATTTAAATCAATGGTATTGAATCGACTGTTGCAATAACTGGTTTATATCAAAGTGATGTGGTAGATTTTATACAATTTTTAGTCTAATTTTATAACTGGCAACAGCGCATGTCACTTTCGTCTATTTTATATAATATAATAGATTCGTGTCAGCCTTAATTAACTTCACATCTTTTATTTCTGTGTACAGTTTGTTTACTGTCAAACACATCTTTTCAATTAATTGGTCTCCTTAAAGCCCTTTAATCAAAATGAGCAAACAGTTTATTGAAAAGATATATTATAGCATATACAAAGACATAATAAGTTTTAAATTCGTAATTAAATTATTATTCATACTATCATTATAAAACAAATTTTAAACTAAAATTTAAAAATGACACTGTTTTAACAAATGATAAATATTTTAAAATTCATACGCATTTCATACGCAACATGCGATTCTGAGTTTTAGAAAAACTATATTATTACATTATATTTTCGAAGAACAAAAGCTTACCTGAAATAAACTAAGTAGTATTAAGATGTAAAACTTCTTTATGTTCATTTTGGAACTCATAACCATGGAGTACGAATATTTCACCATGGACAAATTCAGAAAGTTCCAGCGAAGTATCTGATCACAGTATTTTGCATTTGCCCAATAAACATAAAAAAATAGTTTCTACTATTGAGAATAGTTAATTTTTCTTCAGTTTCTTGGCACAGCAAATATTGTTTACTCTTGTATACTGTTCTTAAAAATCTTAAATGTACCCCTATGCATTCAGTACTCATAAAACGTTTCTTTCCTTAAAAATTTAGTTTTTTTCATTACAGCTGAAGGCTTTCATATTTCAAAAGATTTTCCTTTTCATAGAATGCATAACTCGATATTTATGCTTACAAAAGTGTTGCATATTCTCATTATATCATTGAAGATAGAAATTAAAAAGAACTGGGATTACAAAGTAGCACTAACTTATTGTCTTCCCTGAAAATGTTCTTTAAACATTTCAGAATCAAAATCAATGTTCTTCTTCATTTCAGAAAGTTGTTGATTAATGCATTATGATAAACATTTCAGCATTAAATTTTTTTCCTCATGTCAGTCATCTTCTTTTTTTATATATATTTAAAAGAAGACTGAAATTTGTTCTAAATAAAAGCTTTTTATTCTGTGCTTCTCCAGTTTTAAATTTCTATAAGCTCGCAACCCGCTTTTACGAATTAGTACGAAAAAAAGTTCGCATAAAGACTAGGGGAAAGTTAGAAATCTTTCTCCGGCGGAATAAATATCGCACCCTACAGCTAACGTTTACGTCTGCCGAATACCGCTTCGCAAAATGATTTTATTCCTTTGAAAAGTTCTGATGAAGAAGACTAGTAAACTGCGCCCCCTGTGGAAAGGTTGAATGCGCATGGCTTGATCACTTCGAACGAATCAGGGCTTGGAAATCACTGCTAGTGTATCAAGTTCGCTACGTAATCTAGTTTAATAATAATTAATTGCTGTGTTTTATTCCGCACTGTACAATATTAGGATAATCTCTTGTCGAAACAGGGAAATATCAGATAATTTTACTTTTTAAGTTACTCTAAAATCCTACGTGATTTATTGACCTTTCCATTGACACCAGTTCATTGACAAGTTTACCCATTAAGTCATAAAATAACTTGGATTCAGTTATTAATGTATATAAATATTCGCTAAGACTGTGAAGAATTAAAAGAAATTCTTTTTTTCTAATTAATATGTTAATTAGTTGTTGGTAATATTAAAATAAGAGTGAAATCCTTACTAGATGAATTCAATAAAACTTCATTAAATATGTTCTCATTAGCATTAGTGATTTAATTCTTTTAGCTCATAAAATTAACATTTAATGCCTTTCATGTGTTTTCTTAAAATTTTGTACTTTTTGTTTCTGCACGCATTACTTAAGCGGAATTTACCTAAAATATTAGCAATTGCCGATCTCTTTCTTTTTCATTGTGAATATAAAGGATATATAATATGCGAGATAAAAAGTACGTAAAAGATAAATTAGAATTTAATTAGCAAAAGTCTCTTTAATCTAAAATTTAGTTCCTCTCTATATTCTAAAAATAGTTATGTCTTTTTCTGCATTGCGTCATTTTGAGACTAATCGATGTCGCATGACTCACATGAATACGTAATACTGATTATGTAAATGGCACTTAAGCAGCCAATAATAATTTGAAATCAGTACTAATTATTTACTAAAAATGCATCAAGAACGAAAACGATCTTTGTCTGAATTAAAGATTTCACCCTAATAACACAACGCCCTTGCTTTCTACACTTCGGCTTACCTGGACTGCAGCCTACTGCTATCGTCTTACCGCAAACTCTAAAGAAGTGTAAGTAGCGTGCCAAATTGTTTGTGGTCGCAACATGTTACTGAAATAAAACTAAATATTTAATCTGCCTCGGCTGCCAGCTGCTATTCATTACAGATTACATTCTGTGCAATCAATATTTCTGCAATATCATTACAGCTAATTCTGTTCCATTATATATATATATATATATAGAAAGGTTATATCCTGAACTACACTTTCTTTAAAAATCTCTGACTTTTCTAAAATTTGGTCCAAACATTGATTGAAAAATATTTTTTGTATAAATTTGATTAGACAAATTTTAATATGTAAACATTGAATTCGAGTAATTATTGCTAAAACTTCAAATAACCTTTCATGCTATGGGCTGATTATAAGACTAATGGGAGATATAATTTATCTACAGTTACTTTATTGGTAATGTAGGAAGCCCTTTTAAATAATAGGAATTAAAATAATAGGTAATGTACGAAGCCTTTTTATTGCCTTTTAAATAATAGCCTTTTAAATAATAGGTAATTTTTATAGCCTTTTAAATAATAGGTAATGTAGGAAGCCTTTTTATTGGTAATGTAGGAAGCCCTTTTTTAAACAGGAAAAGTTTCACTTTGAGGTGACAATAAAAACCTATAATTATTAACTCAAAATATATCGATTGATAATCACTTCTTAAACGCACCAACGTTTATTTTCGCTCGAGCTTTATTTTTGTTTCTCTTTCTAATGATGTTTTTCAGGTAATAAAACAAGTAGTGTTTGACAAAAAATGCTTTGTTCGACTCTACTGATGATAATCCCTGTTCAGATAAACTGTCAGTGTCAGTTTAATAGCAAATTATTATTTTGAACTGAGGTGCTTAAATTGCTTCGAACTTTGCAGAGGCATGAAAATTGTTTTAACAGTTTTCTTGTATAGAACATATACATTACTATGCATTTAAATTTCTAATAAGAAATTTGTATGTAAACTAATAAAATATATCCTCATAAATAATAAAGCATACATTTATAAACATATTTAATAAGAGATCAAAATATGGTATGTAGTTATCATTACTACGAACATTAAGACAAAAATTTGATCCTGGAGATTAAATATCTAAAGAATTCGTCTGTCTCTCCCATTAGAACAACTTTTTTTTTTTAAAGACGTTCCACCACTTTAACCTATATTCAGTTTATGTTCAGAATGCGAAAATTTGGTAAACAAGAAATCTGGAAAAGTATATCTACAGCAACATGAACTCAGGAATGGGAAACCATCGACACGAAACAACGCTTTGTCAGAAAACGCTTTATTTGGAAAACACATAATCGCGTCGCAAAGAAAAAGAGGTACAATTGCAAAGTTAAGCATAATCAGTTAATTGTTTGCATTTTTAAAATTTTTCCTTGCTTTGGGGAATTTTTTTCTTCGTGCTAAATAGAAGTCTTTTTAAATAAATTTCAATAACACAAAGAAGAGGTAAAAGTTAACTAAACGCTTTATTGAAACTTCATACTTTAGTTCAACCTAAAGTTAATTGAACCACTAACTGAGAGATTTCAGGAATCCATGTATTTAAGGCAATAAAACACAAAATGTAATTTCGTCTGCCAATTCGTCTCCGACAATAAGCATTCAAATCTTGTGAGCTAGAAGGTGGAAAGCGTCTCATCTCCAGCAAATCAGCTTTAGTGGATGGTTTCTACGCCACTCTTTTAAACTAACAAATTCTCTAACAGTAAAAATTCAATCTGATTAGCAATCTTGTGAAAACAGACGAAAGAAATAGAAAGTATATAAAAAATAATATAAAAATAAATTATGAAATTTAAAATAAATCTTTCACAAGTACATACCCAGTCGTTACGACTAATTACAAATGTCCCTTTTCCGCGGCTTCTAAACGCGCTCGTGATAAATGGATATATTATTTTAAAGATGTTAAAGGAATATCATAATATTTTGTTCAGAACGAGTCATGAGTTTTATTAAACACTGTTGAATTATTTAAGATACCTTGTAGGACCTTTATGATGAAAATAACAAAGAACATCTGAAATTGATCTTACATTAGGCATTATTTTTTATACTTAAAAGATATCATTCCAAAATAATTGCCCTGCCCTAAATTAGCTTTATTCATTTGCCAGTTAACTGCATTACATCTCTAAACTCTTTCAAAACTCTTGGCTTTTCTAACATCTTTTAAGGTAATGTATTTGAACGTGCTGCTCTAATGCATCATAAATAACGTAGAGATATCGTTGCGTTATACGGGTTCGTGGATTTGAGAGTATCCGATGAAAACACGATGCAGAACAATAAAAAGCACAATTTATTTACAGGAATCACTATTTAAAGCACAGTTCCAAAATTACCTTTAAAATCGTCGAAAATCTACAATAAATACGCTGAAACAATCAGCAACACAGCTTCAGGCTGTAACTGTAAAGGTAGCTTCATGGCAACACTAAACTTATAATAAAACACCGTGGAACAATCACCAATACACTGTCAAGCTATACTGTAAGGATAGCTTCACGACAAAGCACTATCTCGATTGCTTTCCGTTCACAAAACTCTCGCGTAGCTTAGCACTCACAGTAAGCCGCTATTCTCACAATAATTACAACGCTCTCACTACTTCACAATCTGCCTGCTCTCAGAAACGCAAGGGTTTATATAGCTTTTCTTTAAGTTCCACACGTTTCGAGAAATATCTCGACAGGAAGTTATTCTGGAAGCTTCCCGATTGGACCATGGGATATCACCGATTTGGTCGCCAAATGGGCGATAAAGTCGCCAATCTGGCAACCCTACCATACACTATTTTATGGCAACCCTAGTGCTATGCCGGAGAATTTACATACAGGCGCAACCGCCGAATTTTTCGCAACAATATACTATATAAAATAGTTTTGCAGTGGTGATGAGTGTTATGTCGGTGAACTGCAGAAGGCGGAAAAGACTAACTACTTGTATTTAATTAAACTTAAAAAGAGAATACTCCTATTAAAATTCTATTATTTTAAATTAAATTAAGAGAATTTCAATTTGAAGTTTCAATTCCAATTTACAAATTTGTTATTTTTATAGTAATATTAAATTTTTTAAATTATTAAATAATATTAATTGTAAGTGAAACTGACATGGAAATATTGCTTTACTAGCAATGGCCAGTAGTAGGGGATATGCATTAAATTGTGATAGCAACCGATAGGGTAGTGAAATAATACCGACTCTTTAGAAAAATTAGTTTATTTTAGACTCCTCTCAATCGTTCAAACATCGTGTTTCGTCCTTGTTATGCATATGCAAATCGAAAGTAGAAATGAAATTAAGTGTAAATATTTAATTCCCCAAATTTAATATGCACATATGCATGTAAAGAACTCCCCTACAAGATGTAAATTAATTTAAATTATTTGAAATGAAAAACCTTATTTAAATGAAAATATACTTTTAAAACAAAACGTAAGTATCGATTCAATGAGATACGCATAACATGTAAAAATACGAAAATAAAATATTACAATATAAATGTAAATCAAAGTATATGTAATAGATAAAAAATATTCAATTAAATGAAATGTTAAATTTAAAATTAACAAGGTGAGGATAATTTAAAAAACCAAAAGCTTACACAGTACGTCGTATTATTCTTCATCCCAAGGGCAGGTCTTTTGCTTATTGTTTCCAGGTTTATTAGGACAGCATAAATTAGGTTAGTGAAATTTGTAATTATCGCATGGAATAGAAAGTGCGATTAGCTATTGAATTGTATAAAAAAGAATAATATTTTTTAAATTTCTGGCTAAAAGTCATGAAACAGAAAAAAGATAGACTAAAAGTTAAAAATCTTTACGCAAGACGAGCTGTCATTGCAACTTCGGAAAATAAATTGGCTCTGAGTTAGTAATAGCTTAGAAGCCAGAAAAAGAATATTAAAACTTTTAAAAAAATTTATACTTTGTACTATTTACATATACACTGGTGTGAAAAATTAAGGACGAAGTCGAAAAATTAGCATATCAGCTGAACGAAGAAGCAGAGAGGACAGAAAGACCAATCAGGAGATTAAGTAAGGTGATGTACGGTAGCACATGCGCAGATATCCAGGTAGACGTAAAGGGGGAGTGTCTGAGTAGTATAAAGCATGTTGTCGGTGTAAGATCAGTATTTCTGGCAAAGAGATTGCACGCCGTATAGCAGTTAAAATCACACCGAGTTGCTGCCTCAGCGAGAAATGGCGAATAATCAATCTGTTAGACGACATCTGGATGCTTTTACCCGAGGTCGAATCATTGGGAACTTGGAGGAAGGCCGCAGTGTGACAAGTGTGGCTGCAGAGTTCGGAATTGCTCACAGCATCGTTTCACGACTTTGGAGACAATTTCAAACTACAGGAACAGCTATCCGGGGGTTTAGTAGTGGTCGTCCACGAGGAACCACACCCGCAGATGACCGGTATATTGCCTTACAGGCCAGAAGAAACAGGCGGCAGACAGCGGGAGAAATCGCTAGACACACGACACAGGCGACTGGACGACCGATATCGCGTTTTACCGTGGCCAGAAGACTGCACGGTGGTGGTCTGTTTGCACGACGCCCTGTACGGTGTGTACCTCTAACGCCTGCCCATCGGAGAAGGCGTTCTCTGTGGTGCCGGGAACACCGGAATTGGAGAGACAATGAATGGGGACGAGTACTCTTTACAGATGAGAGCAGATTTAGTCTGAGTTGCGATTCTAGACACATACACATCTGGACAGAGCGGGGAACACGCAATAACCCCTTCAACATCATCAAAAGGGACTGTTTTGGAGGTCGCGGTGTTCTCGTTCGAGCAGACATAATGCTTGGTAGCCGGACCGACCTTCATATCTCCCAAGGAGGTTCATTAGCTGGGACTGCTATTGTAGCGAGGTTCTTCTTCCTTACATGCGTCTTTTCTCAAGGGCTATGGGTCCTCAGTTCCTCTTCATGGACGACAACGCTCCACCTCATCGCACAGTTACTGTCGAAGAGCTGTTGGAGAGTGAAGATATTGAACGCATGGATTGGTCGGCAAGGTCTCTGTATCTAAATCCCGTCAAGCATGTACGGAACTTACTAGGGAGACCCGTGGCAGCACGTAACTTATCGCCAGTAACGATTTCGAAACTGCGATTGGTGCTACAAGAGGAACGAGCAGCAGTGTCTCAACAGCTCATTAACAACCACATATCCAGCATGCACAAATGATGTGAAACCTGCCTAGCAGTCAGGGGAGATCATATCCCCTATTAAAGACCGGATGTTTCTTGCTGGACACCCATCACAAGGATGTTTCGGCCTTCAGTCGCATTGCGCTCCATGCTATTTTTTCAAAAAAGCTTCTTTTTATCCGTCTGATTTCTCTTTTAGTAAGTGTTGCTTACATTACTCATGTCCTTACGTATTGGGGATCTTACGGTATTAAATGTGATGATTTGGAAAGCTTTTGTACAAAGTTATATTGAAAAAAGCGTCCCGTTCTTAATTTTTGCACACCAGTGTATACAAATCTTCTAATTTAAACCATCCAACTTTATGTTCCGCTCCTTATTAAAAGTTTCGGATATAGCCCTCATATATCTTATATTAAAAGAATAAAATTAAAATTAATGCCTGCCTTTTTGAGAGAAAGACGAATAAATTAAATGAATTCTGATTTACGCATTTTTGTTATTATATATATATATAGTGTGTGAATATAAAATAAGAAAATAAATCAATAATAAATTACTAGTTTAACTGGCAATAGCTTTTTAATTTCCTTAAAATTTTATATATATGCCCTTCTTTTATCATCTGCAATACATCAAATTTCTCTTAACTGCGTCATTTCTAGAGCAATCCATACATATATACATATCATAGACAAATAAAGCTAATTACCTAACTAACTGGGAACCTAAGCCGAAACTTTGACGTAACTAATTCGGAACTTTGTGATATTGGATAAATGCGCACTTTTGCTTCTACCTTGCTAAGACTATCTCTCTCTCTGTATATATGTATGTTCTGTGGATACTTGATGATGATTTACGGCGTACACAGAATAAGAGATGTGCGTGTATTCATAAGATGACAAATCAGCACATTAATTTATTCTTCGAAATTCTTGATACATATCATTAATCACACATAATTTTGGATGCGAAACAACACCCCGGAGATTTTTTCGCTGTATTTCACATATTTTAGCCAATGGATGACATACAGAACAGAGTAAAGCAACAGCACATCTCAGCATAGTGAAAGGAGGAGAAAAAAGTAACTGTGTATTTCAGCAAAGAGGTATTTATAGAGCTAATGTTTTGTTTAAATTTTGAACGGTGAATGAAGAAAAAATATCCTTAGTGCTAACCTTAGATAATAGCTCAATGCGTATTAATTTTCAGATGCCACAAATAGGAAGGGGACATAGCCAGATTAATATGAAGAATTAAAATGGCTATTACTAAATTAATGGTAATAGTTTACTTTCATATTTTATTTCTCACATATTATGTGAGAATTGAGATGAAGAATTCTTCAATTCAAATGAAAAATTCCATCTCTTATAACACACAACTTGATATTATTCCTGCATTTAAAGAAAGTCATTTGAAAGACTTTCTTTAAATGCAGAAATTTCTTTAACGAGAAACTGATGTAGAGAGATGAATGGCAGAAAATGGAAAGAACATAAATTTTCAACGTCAATGCAGCAGGTGTGCTAAAATGCATGAAAATATTACAGAAAATGGAAATATTCATTTCAACCGCTCCCCAAACAATTTGGACGCCACACGTGTACGTATTGACAAAATAAGGGACTCTTTTTCCAATACGGATTATAAAATGGATTTAAAATGAACTCAAAAGGGATTTGTTTGTGACGTTTGTATGTATGTATGGTATGGATGTATGTATATCGCATAACCAAAAACGATTAGCCTTAGAGTGTTGCAATTTTTCACGTGGGACTGTTATAACATCTAATTGTGCACCTCCCTTTTTACTGCAACGAGCAAGACAAGAGGTATATATATCTTCTCCTTTATCCAACTTAAAAATCTCTACCTAGCCTTTATTTTCGCCATCGTTGGTCGTAGTCATATAATACTTCCAACTACAAAAGAGATTTATAAAAACAAAAATATTCATGCTTTGGCAAAAAGCAAGTTATTTTTTTTCTGCAAATGACGAAATCTAGCTTTAATGTACTCTTCCGGTTCCTATACTTACATTTTGAAAAGATGAGCAAAAATAAATTAGGAAGTTTATCTCTCGTACAACAAAAATTAACCTGGATACTTAATTTCAAAATTTGCAGTTTTTAATGTCATTTTCAAAGCGCCTCGAAGGATCGGTTAATTAAGTTAGGACAATTTGAGAATATAAGTTTGAATGAAGTGCAGCAAATCATGTGTATAATTTATTACGTCGTGTAAGGAAGTCATGTGGTGTCCACATCAGAATTTTTAAATATGTCTTATCATATCATAGCGATCTGATGAGTATCTCTTAAATATAAAATTTATGTACATCATTTAACATAATAAAACTTCTCTTTTATTGCCATTAAGAGCAATAATTATGTAGTACAACTTAACCTTTGCAAAGCACAAAATATTAGCTGTAACAAGGCGATAAATACAACTCTCGATCTCTTTGGCGTCAGCTTACTTTGCTTTCTGGTCTCAAGAATGCTGGCATTAAATTACTTTTTAGTAAGCTGAAGCAAATAAACTCTTCAAGGCATCTTTCCCCCCCACGAGCAGAAGGAAGTCAAAAAGGAAGGAAAGTCGTTTCGAAAGCTTAGTTGGAAAAGCACTTTTTTACAGCTTTAGAATTGGGATTCAATTCCCTTTGTTAGAGCTGAAGAAAGGAAAAAAAATATAATCGTTCGTTTTGAAAGACGAGACGAGTCATGTACATCAATGATAGATCAAGCTAATGCTCTGGTGTTGAAATGACATACTGTTCGAGTCACTCTGATTGATATGCATTTTAAATTCTAAAATTTAAAAAAATCTTGTTCTGGCGAATGATTTATGCATAAAACAAGTACGTTAAATTGAGAAACTGTAACTAATTTTGTCGAAATTTCATTTTCGGTACTTCTTTTATTTACTTGACGTTTTTCGGTCTGCATGTACCGATGCATATAAAATGGGGTGTTAATATAAAAAAAAATTGGCCCACCAGAGGCCCAGCGGTAAAAGCCACTGAACCCTGGTAGTTTGGTCCGGGGCTCGAGTCTCAACGAACAGGCCGACTGCATGGGTGCACTTTCGTGATTTTCCCCATGCGTAACATGGATACGAGCCAATTTCCCTTAAAAAAGACCTCCACGGGGCATACCTCCCTTTTTGAGCAGTGTCTAAAGGAGGAGCCCGTAATAAGTAAAAACAAATATAACAAATTTCAACCCATTCTAAGGACATAAAATTATACCACATTTTACAACATCTCAAATGTAAATAATGGCATTTCTTATTACAAGATACCCAGGAAATCAATGAACCCTAAGGTTTAAATATTCAAAGTTTTTGAAACATCAAAAATAAAAATCACCTCTGACATAATGAAGTGCAAGACATCTCACATTAGAATCCGTGAGTCATCATATTGCACATGGAATATCCAAAATTACACTAATTACTTTTCCCTTTATAATCGGAGTAAAGCTAATCGGATCCGGAAGGGATTGAATTATTTTCCTTTTCGTGTATTTCTTATCACTGAGTATTCTTTTCGTAACTCATGCACCACATTTGAAAATCTATTCCTATTTTGTTCACTTTAACATAAAACATCAGTCGTATTTTGTTTATGGCTTTAAGATAAATGTTCTTTTCTAGGTGAGTTTGTTTGACAGGCAAAGTACGTAATCCAGTAACTCATACGCCATATTAGTTTCTAGTTTTACCAATCCACTTCGATTTTGGAAAGAATAAAATAGTAAAATTAAGTACATGATTACTTACAACAGTTTTTCAATAAAGCTTCCAAAGTTTAGAAGGTTGATTCATGCAAAAATAAATAAATAAAATAGAAAGTTTTGAATTGTCGCAACGCACATTAAGGATGGAGGGGGACCTCTCCTTCTTTACTGTTTATCTCTGCCTGAGGGAATGGATGCCTTCCTGGAAGACATATTATGCTAAGTGGAGCATGCTTGGCATTACAGAATGGATTCATTGGGTTGTGGTAAAGCACACTGCATCTGTCTGCCTAGGAATGAGACGGCCTTCGTTGAAGACTTTCTACGCTTTCAATCATGTTATTTAAGCCGATACCTTCCTTACATTTTAGAATAAATTTTAAGATATAAAAATATGGTGGTATTATGGTTCTGATTAGAATTCATTTGATTGATTAGAATGGAAGTTACATAATTAAATAAAATATTTTACTATGGTAAAGAACGAAAAATAAGGAAACACCAGTGATACATTGATGTATTGTGTATTGCTTTTCGGCCATACCATTGACTAGTATGCTGTCCTCAATTAAATTCGTTGAGTAACACGCGGCTATCATAATTAGCGGTAGCTATGCAGTTCATATATATGATAATTTTTGTCTGTTTTATTTAATATTTCTACAAAAGTATTGTACTATATAGAGCGCACATTTAACGCCTTCATCTCATTCTTCAGTTTCATTTATCAAAATATTGATTATACTCGATCAAAATACTTGATTTATCAAAATACTCGATAGATTCTGCCAGATGTTTAAACCAAAACTATAACAAGGCGGTCTTATATTCGAGTAAATACAGTATTATGTAAGGAAGTTTAAATAGCGCTCTACATTTCTTCTTCTCATGTAATTTATGAAAACTGGGAATCTCTTTTCCAATATTTTGCCGAATCTTCGTTAATACTTCACTTAGCCTCAAATGACCAAGTTATACTGTTTTGTGAAAATATTTGAAACAACTTCAACTGAATAATATTTTAAATCTTAACAATAAATGAAAGAGAGATTTATGTTTCACCAGTTTCAGAAGTTTTGTTGCCTATATTAACACTAACACTATTAGCAGCATTTTATAATAACTTCATATTTCTTACGTTATCTATTCATGAAGATTTTCAGCATGTATCCAAATTACGAATTTTGAGCAGTTTGAATTTTTCGACTTGTGTCTCTCGCTAAGATGTCACTGATAAATCTGTCCTATTCCTAAGTTATGAGTTCCAAAACATTTTATAATTTCTTTCGATGACAGTCGAGTATTTAAATGCGAGTAAATAATGATATGCTAAAAATAAGGCGATTAATTTTAAGCGATGATAAATTTTATTTTAACCCTTACTGTAGTTATTAATGTTAGTTTAAAAATGAAATAAGTCCCTTTGCTTTGATTTCATTTTTAAAAAAGCAAAAAGCCCTTTTTAAAAAGGTAATTTTCACTACATTATTCTGCTAACTACATAGTTTTAAGAATTAATATTTGTTAAACTATTATAAATTGTATTAGGAATTGTTTTTGGATATTGTGAACACATCAGTACACTGTATGACTTGATACCGGATAACTTGCATTCCTAAACTTTAGAATGTTAACTATGAATAGAAAGATGTATGTAATTTTTACATTACTTATTCCCGTACAAGTCTCTGATTTACCTGACTAGTTCGTTTGGCGTTCGTTTTCTGTGATGTATATCATCAGGGCAGTAAAAACGGTTTATATGTAAAATCTCTGTTACACATTTAAAAAGCTCAGCATGCACTTTACGAAGCTAAGTCAGCTATACATACCAACTTTACATAGCATAAAAGAACACTACAGTATGAACTTTTATCTAAAATATATTTGCATAAACAATCCGTGCATAATCGAACTAGTGAATATTGGATATTATGGATAAATGTTTTTAACAAATAAGCGTTTTATTAGGTGCTTGCGCATTATCGCAACGGCCTTTGTAGAAGTCGTCAAATTTTCAGAACGTTCGAATTTGTTAAAATTGTTGACTTTTCACGTATTAATAATATTCGCCGATTTACAATAATTATCGATATTTCGGGAATGTTTTTGAAAAAAGTTCGCGAACCAACCAACTTGCACCCAATAAGTAACTTTTAATTTTCATCTATAAAATATCTCGGAGCTACGTTAAGGTGGTTGCGTTAATACGGATATACCTTTTATTCAAATTACCCGTAACTTATCAGAGATTTGTAAGAGTAAATGTTTATAAATGCGAGAGGCACCAGCTGTTATACGTTTTTGTAAGTGCATAAGCATCTCTTGTTCAGTTGGAATGTACCCCACATTACCTGTGATTAACCATTAGGTGTTAGTGTACTTCAACCTGATCTGATCTGATCTGTAGCATGATCATCAGCATGAAATTTGTCTAATTTTACTTATAGGAGAGGACTTTTAAACTAGGCTCAATGTTATTATACCTTGTGAAGCAAATATAGTTAATTTGAGAGGAAACATATCATCAACAGTCTTACGGCTGCATTCTTTTCCCTGTGAATTTAAAATTAAAGTACACGCGAAATTGAAAGCAAGATTTGAAGTTACGTTAACACTTCACCCCCGCATATATATTAAACTCTTCCCTCTGGATTGAGAACCAATGCTTCAAATGCCATATTGCTAAAGTGCGAAGTAATTCTAATTACCTAAATTGACATTTTGGTTAAAATGCATTTATTATCTTCCTAATAAGAGAAAGATTTATCTTAGCTCCTATAATTATCATAAAAGGGGTAATGTTCGAACATCTTTCAAAAGTTCCATTGACAATACTCATTTACCATAAATAATGCGTATAAATGGAGATTAAACTAATTAAATAAAATTCCCGTGTCAAAGCTATGAGACCGACTAAACCTAGTCCATCATTTATGGTTATATCTTTCACTTAGCTCCAGAATTATCAACCTGACAAAATAATTGATTTTTAACCATAAATTAGATTACATGTTCGTTTATTGCTGGTACCTGACTTATTTAACCAATGTATTATTTTAGACATACATTTATAAGTTCAAATTTTAGCATACTCGAATTAGCAATATTGGAAATACATCAAATTTTATCATTTAAATTCAGATTTAACCATTTATATACTGATATGATTTTTCCCCTGATGATTCTAATGTTGATTATTCTGATAATTTTAATACGCTAGAGTAATTATAATCTTCCTCTTTAAAACGGAATGCAGTTGAGAAAGGATAATGCTAAACTGTTATTGAGCATATGACAAAGAATGTGTGTGTGAAATTTAGAAGATGGAGATGAGAACAAAGAAATTAATGCAATCTCTTAGAATGAGATCTCTGAAGATGGTCCAAAATTTTGCTAATCTAAATCTGGTAGAGTTACTGCAAGCTTTAGTTACACATTCTATTAGCAGAAATGTTGTTTAAAATTAAGAATTTTCTTCTAAGAAGATTCTTGTGTTGGTAAAAAAACGTAATTGTTATTCTAAAAGTTTCCAGAGTAGTAACTGGTTATCAGCTTTCTCTCTCTATATATATATTTTTATATTTACATTAAATTTTTGAAATGCTGTCAAATAAGCTGTTATTCTTCAGATTTTTCAGATTATATTTTAACGTTTGTTCACATAATTTCCATATTTTAAACAAAAATTCTATTGTAAAATTAGTCAGAAAACTAACCTTAGGTTGGTTTTATTGAGAACTCTGTTGATTTTAAGGGCATCAGTCTGCTAACTCTCTTTTCCTTAAACAGCAAAACTATTCTGCTATGCGATTTCGTTTGAAATTGAACCTGACTCTTTTAAAGTTTTTAAGTTTTCGGTAAAACAAAAACAAACTTAGGGCTGGATTTTCTTTTCATTTAACTTCGGCATCTTTTTTTACGTGAAAATCCTCTTCAATGATATTCAGCTTTTCTTTGGCATCTAAATTTCTCATTTTCAAATCATGATCTACAAAAGTAGACTTGTATAAATGAATACGAAAATCTCGCTACGATATGAACTGCCTGAGAATGACAATGGAAGAATTAAGAAAGAGATAATAAATCCAATTTTTAAGTTGTATACATAATTTGAGATTTTTCCTCAATTCACCAAACCGAATCTAGCTACAAACCATAGGTAAAATAAAATTCTGGCTCAAATTACTTTCCATACTCACTTACTGACCTTTGAATAAGTAAAATTGAGGTTTGCAAAGTTTTGTCTCATCTCAAATCCTATACCCTAGATCCATACCTTTGGGATGTGTAAAAGCAGCGGTTAGCCTAAGCTTATTCATATATCCTTTAAATCAAAATTACCAGCCAAAGTATCTATGTCCTGTCAAATGTCCAACCTGAGTCTGTGACACTTAGCCGACAAACATTCAGCCGACAAGCCATTTCACTGACACTAAAAGTTAGCGACAGCTCATTTAGCAAACAGGATATTTAGCCGAAAAAATGTTTAGTTGACAACACGTATATATAGACAAAAAAACATGAGATAATGTCTTAGTAAAATTTATCCATATTTATCTGAGGAAAGGGTTGTTTCCAGGGTACCGGAGAAGAAGATGAATGAAGTATATAATGCATATATATATATATGAAGCATATTTATGAATAAGTACCATATTTGTTTACTTTGTAAGGTTTATCCTAATTTTATTAACAGTTATTTTAAGTTATGCAACTTTCCTATCTATTCTAATTTCAGCTTAATATTTCCTACCAGAATGTAATTTCAGAAATGCAGTGAATGCAAATGAGTAAAAGTACTATTTAAATCGATGTTTCGCCGACTTCGAGAGAGAGAGTCTGATTATCATGACTAGCGCGCGTTTGCCTTGTGGCTATGTTCTCTTTTAGCTACTACACTCGGCCATACTTTAGGCTTTTGCTTGGCTTAGCCAATGTAATGAATGTTTAGTGGCCAACTACTTAGAATCCTGATAGCTTCGGCTATATCTTCCAGATAGCTCTAGTTAAGCTTAGTTTAGTTTAATTTCATAAATATTCAAGTTCAAGCCCAAGGGGAGGCTTGTGTATACGCCGAGTTAGCAGTTGATTGTATTTATTCTGAGAAATAAAGGGTAGTTAATCTTTCTTAAGTCTTAACTTCACGCACTTAATTCACGCATTAAGCCATTATTAGCTTGTTAGTGCTTGTGGGGTTCTAAGGTTGAGTATTGAATTAAATAAGTAAAACCATACATTTGACTCCCGAACTTGTTCTTAACGAATCATGCCGCTAGGCAGTGAAGATCTCTCGTTGCCCCCCACACACACACTTTTCAGTTCTCTCAGCCACAACCGAACCTCATGGAGGGATTCGGATTTATCCTGGAAACTAAGAGAATGGCGATAAAGCCAACAGCAACTTTTGATGGAATAGGATTCGTAATGACCTTCGTGGAGTAGCTGGATCTACACTTCTCGTTATATCCTGTCAACCAGTCGTAAAGAATTATCATCGCTTCATCGAATTTAAAAGGTCAAGCACTCAGCTGGTACAAAAATATTGGCAAGAGTTTGTTGGAGGATCCAGGATCCGACACGTACACATGGAAAAATTTTAAAAAGTTTCTATTTAAAGCACTCTCAGTGGTGAGAGACCGCGCAAGACTGGAATCAGAATTATTTAGTAAATATAAAACTAATGTTGACGAATTAACAGCTTTCATCTTAAGGAAGATCCACATTGTCAAATTACTATATGGGAACAGGCCAGAGAAAGAAATCACCGAAATAATTTTGCCGCGGTTGCTTCCGTGAACGTTCTTGAAGTTAGAAATACGCAGACGCTGGAAAGCTTATTCGAACTAACTATCAAATTTCAGAGTAGACGAACGGCCCAAAACGCGCGTGCGAACAACTTTAAGCAGTATTCAAGTTTTCACGCACAAACGAAACCTCAAGTTCAGCAGAATTCCTATCGACAAGAGGGTAAAGTAGGAAAGCCAGATAAGAAGAAAGGTGGTCAGACCAAAGCATGGGGAAATAAAAAGCAGCTTGATGAAGGAGCGGGAAAGAAAAAGTTAGACAATTCATCGTTTGGGATGGAAAATCACTCAGAAATCAAACTGAATACGGTAGTCGCACAAAATTTGGCCTTGCCAGAAATCCAGATATTACTAAACGACGTCCCTACGAGCGCCCTACTGGATGCCGGAGCTCAATGCAGCTTCCTGTCACAGGATGTTTTTAAAAAGCATTTTCGTCGTAATGGACTGTTTAAGACAACGGGACTACAAGTGATTGTTGCCCAAGGCAAACAATGTGTCTTCTTGGGAAAAGTAGGGCTGCATGTTCAAATAAAAAACGAGGTCCGGAAAGTAAAATTTTTCGTAATAAAGAATTTGCTAACCGCAGTCATACTGAGGGTTGATTTCTCACGCGCAGCTAGCGAAAAAATTAATTTTAAAGATTCTACCTTACAGGTCAAGATGGACAAAATTCAAGAAGAAAAACCGCAGTACCAGAGGTGAATCTAAATCACCTCGAAGAAGGAGAAAAAGAAAAAATTCAAGGATTGGTAAGAACTTTTTCTCAATTATTTGGTGAAAAATATGGCTTCTGCCAGATTGTCTTCCATAGCATCGATACTAGTAGTGAGCCCCCAGTTCGTTTCAAACCGTACAGATATGATCGGGTAAAGGAAGATATTCTCGAGCAACACATTAAGGAAATGCTCGAGGATAAGATAATTACGCCAAGTACCAGCTCCTATGCTAGTCCTGTAGTTTTATGTAGAAAGAAGAGTGGATTGCCACCCGGAGATCCGAACGCATGGAGGTTCGCAATTGATTATCGAAAATTAAATAGCATAACGAAATACCCCACATATTCCCTCCCTATAATAGATGAAATTATAAGAACAATTCGGTCTTCTAAATATATGAAAACCTTAGACTTGACGTCAGGGTATTTTCAAATTGCAGTAAAACCCGAGGATGTCGAAAAAACAGCTTTTATTACAAAATCAGGCCTGTATGCCTTTTTAAGAATGTCGTTTTGCTTAAGCGGAGTTCCGGCTACATTTCAAAAAGTTATGGATATTGTTTTAAGGCCAGTCTTGGGAAAACGTTCGGTCATCTTTCTCAATGATATTATTGTAACAAGCGAAACCCTAGATGAACACATAAACATTTAGAGGAAGTTTTTACACTATTAAATGAGGCGGGCCTGAAAATTAATCCTAAAAAGTGCAAATTTACTGCCAAGAAATTGAGGTACCTCGGCTATAAAGTCTCGAAAAACGCTATCGAACCTGACAACTCTAAAATTTTAGCGATCAAAAGTTATCCACCGATAAATACGGCCAAGAAATCATCATCTTTTCTGGGATGTGTGTATTCATAAAAGCTTTTGCAAAGATAGTTAAACTCTTGCTGGTTCTTAAACGGAAAAATACGTAGGCATGTTCACATGGACAGCCGAGGCGAACACGGCGTTTGAAGAATTGAAACACTTCTTAATTAACGCCCCTGTTCTTAAATTCCCGGAAGGGGATCAAAATTTACATATTGCAGCAGACACGTCAGACTACTCAGTTGGCGCAGTTCTTTCCCAAAATGGGCAGCCAATAGCTTTTTTTAGCAAGACGCTTGCAAGGTTCTACTGTCTATCTGTTGTGTAGAATCCGGAGAAATAGTGATTGAATCGAAGAAGGGTTAAAACTGCCCTTTATTAAACTCTTTAAATTATTTACAATGCGTCAACTTGACACTAACATACTACGCCTCTACTTGGGCGGTAATTAAAAAAGTAGACTCAAAACTCAAAATTGGAAATATTCAGATGTAGTAGAATTAAACTGCAGGGCTCATACAATCCTGTATCCTACAGCGCATAAATGAGTCTAGTGGTAGCAAGATAATAGCTACCAAGCCACGTCTAACGATCAATAACTGCTAAGCAGAAGCTTGCGTACAACGCCGCACAGAGATTTCCCCGACTTTCTCTCTCTCTCTATTAGAACGTCAATATTTAACCTTTCTCTCCAACTGGTAGAATTTAGATTTCTTACGCGCGCTATCAAATTTAAATATTCTGACACTGATAATTAGGGGAATGAAGGCATAAGCCTTAAGTAACTTAAAATTAAATTTAACTGGTTATTTAAAATAAATATATATCCCTACATTTGTCCATCCCAGAAGTTAACAGACTTGGATAAAGAAAGACCTGTTAAAAACTGATAAATTCTATAACTAACAAAACCTAAGCCTCGTTTACATTAAAATACAAAATTTTAAAATTATAACAGCAGAAGACTTTACACCATAGTTCTCTTCCACTTTTCTTCATCATCTTTCAGTTGGGCTTCTGTCATCTACTTCCAGTCCTCTGAAACGAATACTTATGAATACATGAATCTAACAATAAATAAAACTTTAACTTGTAGAAACATTAGGTTATTTCGGAGCAGGAGACATGAAAAATGAGCAACGCCTTCGCCGGGAATCGAACCACGGACCTCTCGGTTACGCGTCGAGCATGCAGACCACTACACCACGATGGCATGCGAAGAAGGCGGGAGAAATACCTTATATACCCCCCTTTTAAAAGGCGACTGGGGTTTTGGGGACCCAATCGCCAAATCGCGGTGGTGGAAAATCATCATCCACCACCTTTTTAGTTCGGGCGCCAGTGGAGGGACATTAGGTTATTTCGGAGCTGGAGACATGAAAAATGAGCAACGCCTTCGCCGGGAATCGAACCACGGACCTCTCGGTTACGCGTCGAGCATGCAGACCACTACACCACGAAGGCATGCGAAGAAGGCGGGAGAAATACCTTATAAACGGTCATCTACTTCCAGTAATCTGGAAGGAATACTTATGAATACATGATTCTAGCAATAAATAACTCTTTCATACTACAATCTTTTGTTAAGTTTCCAACCTTTTTGCATTTAGCGTAGGTTTTTTACAGTTTTGCGCACATTACGGTGTTTCATACATTCACAGTTATTAAATTACATTCATGCTTAAATTTTAAACTTTAATCCCCTTTTGGCTCTCCACAATTTGTCGTGTGAAAACGAGAGTGTACTATGTTATAGTGGACAAAATCTCCACCTAAACGCACATCGACTTGTTAGCATATATCAACCTTCTTAGACACACCCTAAACTCAGTTCTAAATTCTTCATGAGCTAATAAACATGAAAATTAACTAGAGTGTAGGTGGAGAGCCCTACAAAACACATGCATACCAAATATTTTCTGCATTCATCTTAAAAGCATGCAAACTTTCGTTCAAAATCGCATGATTTGATTTAAAATTTCTTTTGTGCGAACTCAATTGACTACATTAAACTTTAAATGCGTTAACTTTTACATTTCGAATTTTTAGCACTAAATACATATTATGTATGTTCTTTTGAGCTTTAAAATTTCATCAAAAGTATCATTTACTTTAACACAACAGATATTTCAACATTTTACAAACAAATAATTTTAAGACAATAGAGAGTAAAATGAAAATTTTATTTGAATGAATTCGACGAAATTGCGAACCTAAAATAAATTTTCATTAACAAGTACTAATACGAAGCTGCTCGTATCAGGCCAGATCTTTCGGCGCGCTAACATAAATAGTCTTTTGACAAACAAAACCGAACTACTAGTTCTTTACATGAACATAATATTTCTATAATACACTATATTTTGTGCTTTCGCTAAATAAAGCTGAAATAACTTTAGTCCTCAATCGAGGCAATAGCTTTTATCATGTAACTTCGTATTTGAAGCCTTTTCATACAACTTTACTTAAAAGAAAAGATTTATAGAAAAATTGACTTATCTCTGTTTTTGAAGCTTGGTATTCGGCTATTCGTTTATTGCAGAATTGTGTCCAAGCCATCTGATTCATGTAGGAGACTTTCCGTCTCTGCTTCCTATACCCTGGTGGGAATAGGATTTTTCTTTTTTCCCCTGATGAGTAGTCTTTTAGGATGCACGGGCGGCATGTCTTGTCTTTTCCTTTTACTGTCCGGGGAACTCGTTCTTTGCACATCGGTATTCAAGGACGCTTGCCTGTAAATTCTAGGTTGGTATGATCTTTGCCCTCAACTTTGCTCTGTGCCATCAACTTCGTCAGGCCTCTTCTTCATTTTACCGACCGGTGGTCTTGTTTGTAGTAATCTTCCTGTGCGCCACCTGCTTGATTTATCCTAGGGCTGTTTACCGCGAGACCTTGTTATGACACGGCGATGCTTGTTTCTAGCCGGGACGTTTCTTTCACCCTTGAATTTTTTTTTGCTGGATCTTCCACAGGTTGAGAGATTCTTTTCTCGAACTCTTCTGCTGATTTGAGAACTTGTAGTTTCTTTAGTTGTTTGCTTTTTGGCGGATGTGGAAGTTGTGGTGTGGTCAGAATTGTCCCTGGGGAAGCCGCCTCTACTGATTCGGAAGCCTGGAAGAAATCATGTAAGACATCGAAATCTTTGCTTTCATGATATTTTTTCAATTGATCCGGACTAGCCTTTATTCTTTCTCCCGATTCTGTTTTTAAGTAGATCATAGCCCCAATGATCTGCTGTACCATGTACGGCAGTTCAAATTTACGGGCGAATATTGATACGACGGTTTCAGGTGCCCTAGACAAAATGAATTTTCTTTTAAAAAATATTTAAAAAATATAAGTTCTTTTAAAAAAAACTTATCCTCCTCTTTAAAATCTGATGCACCGTGTTTTCTATCATAATAAAGTTGCTACGTCGGAATTTTTGAAAGCTTCATCGATTAGCTTTTGAATGATTAAATTTTGGTTCTCGCTCTTGAACAAAAAAAAAAAACATTTGTCTAAAGGAGTCAACATCTTCCTAACCAGAAATAATTCAGGAGTTTTACCCGTTGTATCATGCTTGGCAGTTTTTAAAGCATAGGCTAGTTCATCAACGCAGCCATCCCAGGGTTTATGATAATTTTTAACGTAACTTCTAATTATTCTAACAATGTTTTTATTAATTCTGTACGGGGTCTGTACGGGACCATTTTCATATGACGTATGTCAAGACCTTTACACAGATTCTAAAAAAATTTGACTAACAAATTGCCTACCATTATCGCTTACTAATTTTAACGATTCACCGTATTTTAAAATATACTTATGTAAGAACGCATCTGCAACTATTTTAGCTGACGTTCGCTTTAAGGGAATTATATCTACCCACTTAGAAAAATGGTCTGCAATTACCAAAAGATATCGGTTTTTAATTAACTCGCTTTGGGGAAAAGGGCCAAGAAGGTCTATTTCAAGGATCTCGTTAGGAAAACTCGCGCGAATACTGTTTAGATACACGGCCGGGCTATAATTAACGTCGTTAATTAACAGACGTAACTTACAGGACCTGATATGCGCTGTAACTATCTTTTCTAGTTGCGGAAAATACACCGCCTCGTGTACTCTACGCACCGTTTTCCTCACCCCTAAATGACCGGCCATGGGGCTGTCATGAAGTTCCTGCAAAATACTCAAACGTAGTGTGGCTGGGATGGCTGGTTTGAATTCATAGTTTTCATTATTCGATTTAGTATAGAACAAGAGATTTTCTATGATCTCGTAATTTTGGGCCCTATTTCTAATTGCAGCAGGATCTGCATGTTCAAAATTATTTGGATCCTTTAAGTAAGCATAGATATTACCGAATTCTGGATCCTTCGGCAATACAGCTATAATTGTTTCCCGGGAATCTAAAACTTTAATAGTTAACATAGCACATTTTATTTGATACACGTTTTCATTTAGTTTAATTCTTGACAAGGCGTCGGCCACTGTATTTTCCATGCCGGGAGTGGGCTTAGTTATTAAGTTGTATTCTTGTAACTTTCAGACCCATCTAATTAATCTAGAAGTTAAATTCTTTCCGGAACATAATCTGCCTACGACCGCATGATCAGAGTAGATTGTAACTAGGGCTTTCCCGAAATATACCCTAAACTTCTGAACTGCCAAGTTCTCGTCCCTTTCGGGGAATTTATCAGTGGGGCTCTAATTAGAGCTGTTTTTAATTTTCCAAAGGCGATGTTTGCCTCCGCAGTCCATGCAAACTTGGATTTCTTTCGTTTCAAAATTAACAAATGTTCAACAATATCGGCAAAATTTTGGATAAACGAACGATAATATGAGCACATGCCAATAAAAGAGGAAAGTTTCTTCTCCATATTTGGCGGAGGACAATTTTTTAATTGCTTTATTTTAGAATCCTCATTCTGGATAACCTTAGCTGAGATTTTATATCCTAAATATCGCAATTCCTTAGTTGGGAATTTACATTTTGCGGCATTAATAGTTTAACCTGCTTATTTTAATGATGAAAAAACTTCGTGGAGATCTTCTCCGTGTTGTTCAATAATGTCACTAGTTAGGATAATGTCATCAAGATAAATCAAAGTGGATTTTCCTGGGACGGGACGTAAACTGATGTCCATAGCGCGTTGAAATGTTGACTGGGCCCTACAAAGCCTAAACGGCCTGCGTAAAAATGCCCGATTTTGTAATCACTGTTTTATTCACATCTTCCCTTTTCATGCCTACTTGAAAGTAGCCCGAAGTAAGATCAAGAGTGGTCATATTTTGTAGACCTAATTTTTCGTATTATTTCCTCTATTACCGGTAAAGGCTAAATAGGAAATTTAGTCATGCTATTACGTTTTCGGTAATCGACCGCAAAACGATAAGCTTTTGGATCCCAAGGGGCAAGTTATTTCTCTTTCTGCATAGCACAACTGGGCTAGTATATTCACTATTGATGGGAATAATTATTTTATCCCCTAACATCTGTTCTATTGTGATGTTCTATTATTGATTCTTTCTTCTTATCATAGCGATAAGCTTTGCTTTACAAGGTTCGCTTGATTTTAGTTCTATCGCATGGTTAACAATTTGTATATTCCCTGGTTTCTCAGAAAATAACGTATTAAATCTACTTATTAGTTCTTCCAGCTTGGTTCTTTCATCTTGTTTTAGATGCTGAAGATCGATATCAGGAACATTTACGTCTTCTACCACCTTTGGTACCATATCCAAGAAAATAGAATTTTCTGCAAAGTTTATTGTGGCGTTCGCCGCCCTGAGGAACTCTGTACCTAAAATTTTATTGCAAATTTTTAACAGCAAAAAATAAAAATTTCAAAACTTCGCTTTTTACCTGAACGTTAAGCGATAGCTTCCCGACACATTCACAATCTTTCCCTTGTGCGGCAACAATTTATATGCTACAATTTTTAAACAATCTTATTCTTCGGAAAGTTCTATAGTAGAATATTTGGTTTAAAAAGTTTCCTTCCGCGCCGGTGTCTACGAGTGCTTCTACGGGTACGTTATTCAAAAGAACCTGGATTATCGGTAGTTTTGAATTCTTGACTATCACGGTATTTACATACAACTTAGAGGAATTTTGCGATGTATAGGGGGTCTGAACCCTCAATTTCTCAGGCACCTCTATTCGTTTAAATTCTTCTTTCCTCCTGATGTTTGCTGGGTGTGCTGGCGGTCTTTGGCTTTACCGTTTTCATTCTTACTCTTTGACGGCGTATTTAGAAAGCGTTACGGCTAATTTGAATAGCTCTTGCAGCGTTCGTGGGTTTCTCAGCTCCACGAAATCTTGTACTGCAGGTAATAACACTGGTCCATCATTAATACCACTGCGGCACTGGGCACGGATCTTCGTCAACCGCGCTAAAATGACGCGGTCAGCAGACTTCGGACTCCACGCTCTGGTGTATTGACGATAAGCTCCACCACTAGTCCAATGGACAATTTACAACATCTGCTCATCACAACAGCTTTGTGTGTTTAAGTTCCCATGCCCACCAATTTAAAGTGTGCAATACTATTAATTCACAAGTACTGTTCTTTTCGCGCCTCTACGCATTCCATTCTATATTCAAGCGTGACATTCATCTGTGAACTGCGTGATATTCGTCTGGGAATTCATATTTGTATTCATGCGTTTTAATATGTATGTATGTCTTTTTGTGCTTTAAGTGATTATGTGCATGTACCTGTTTTATGTGTTGTGTGTTTATGTATTTTGCGCTGTGTGTCTTGTGTATTATTTGTCTATGCGTATTTATGTGCTTTTATGTGTATATCTTTTTGCATTTTTCTTTAAGTACTTACCATCTGTAACACCACAGCTTGCCTCTTCAATCTGTAATACAACCCTACTAACGCCCTTGTAAGGCCATGTATTCCCTTTGACAACCTGAATAAAATCCCGGTGCAGCCTTGTGGGGAACCAGGGAGCTATTGCTGTAGTTAAAGGAGGACGTGGGACACATGCCTCTTTACTTCTGTTAGACACCAGGCGTCCCCATCCTCCGTAACCTACTTACCTACCTAATAATCTTGATAATATAATTTCAATTACTTCGTTAACCGTCTTCCTTCCATACAGCATATTCACTAGTTTGACTTTACGCAGGATAAACTCTGTAAGGTGTTCAACTTTCCGTTGATAAAAGCTGTAGAGTTCGGCTTCAAGTTTCGCACGATCTTTCACCATCGAGAAGGCCTTTAGAAGTGTCGGTTTGAAATTTTCAAAATTGTAGGTGATGCTTCCGACTTCCCCCACCAAGACTCCGCCTGTCCTGGGAGGGCACTCGAGGCGATAGTTGCTTTTTGTAGAATCGATGCTTAATGGAACTGCAGACTGGTAGATAGCGAGATCAGCGACAGCATAAAGAGCATTAACAAACCCTTTTGGGCGACCGTTAAAATCTGAAACATTTAAGATTTTTTTAAAAATTCTTCACATTCATTTTTGTTTTCATTACATGTATAATTTGCTTTTACCTGATCAATAAACTTATTTGTTCCTTGTCCTTTATTTTTTATTCAACAACTGGTATATTGGATTCTCATATAGTTTAAGCTTATTGTGTTATACTGCAATTTATAATGTACATTCTTCTTTTTTATTTTTCAACTTTTTAGTCAAATATTTCTATGGCTATGTACATAAAATATGCAACACCAAAATTTCAAAATAAATGGAATAAAAATAAATCAACATCTCTTTCATATGGACAGCAAGTAAAGAAATAAAACATAGACATAGTTTTGCAAAGAATGTTTATAAAATAAGAAAGCAATAAATATTGCAACGAATAAAAATAATTTATTTTACCACTAATAAGTGAAAAATCAAGAGACGAAAAATTATTGGAATAGATTATAGTAATCCAAATACAGCCAGAAAATGAAGATCAAGGATGAAAGCCGATTGCCTTTTGTTTATTTATGAGTTTAGGAAAAATGCTAATGAAAAAAAGATAAAACGCATTTATTACGCCATTATTGAATAGCACCAAAACAAACTTTAAGAAACACTTTTTTTTTAAATCCTTTTCATAAATTGATTTTCATAAATTTCAAAAATTTCATTCAAAAAAGCTCAAATATAAAGAAAACTGCATTATGTC
>KK115236.1:154300-168866 GCA_000611955.2 Stegodyphus mimosarum | reverse complement strand
CTGAAATGTTAAATTCCCTGTTGGGTTGGGTATGATATACCTTTTATATTTTCCACCTAACCGCCCACCATGTACCACTCTGTATTAATTCAAAGTATCTTAAATAAATGCTATATTTAATTTTAACTTCTTGTAATGTTTTCACTTTAATTTAGAACACTGGACCAGTATTTATATTTCACAACGCAAACTTTAATTATTCTGTTGGAGCCCTTATTCCACTATTTACAGTTTATTTAAAACCTGTTTTTCTACCAGAGATATTGTGTTATCATGTGTGTCACAAACATTATACATTCATGTTATTGAAAATTGTTTATCCTAATATTGACTTATGATTGGGTATTGAACTTAAAACCTATACACCAACTCCTTAAAAATTTAAGCTCCAACATTATGTTACCGAGATTGCTTGTTTAGAGTTAAGTTAGTTTTTTTTTCAATAACTCGGCTGTGATTGTGTCATTTATGTTTTTTCTAACTGAAGTTGAGCCAAGCTGTAAAGTCGCGGAATACTGGTAGCTCGGTCCAAGGTTCGAAATCCGTGAACGAAATGGCTGCATGGGCGGTTTCGTGGTTTTCCCCATGACGGTGTATACGACCCAGTTTCTCTTAGAAAGTCTCCCACAAAAGCATCTCTTCCCTTAGGCAGATTGCCCTCGAGTACTTTGCCGTAATCAAATAAATCAACCAAACGAAACCTAACTGAAGTTTCAAAGTTTCGTTTCGTTATTAATTTTTAGCTTATCTTGTTCGTGTAGTAGTACTATATGAATCTGTCTTTCTTCTCAAACCTTCAGATGAAACGCTTGCTTGAATCCATGCAGCTTCTCATGATTAACTACAAAATGACTTCGCATTATTAACATCTTAATGCCAAAAAATACATTTGATAGACTGACTTTATTACATGTTGTAGTCTAATTGGCCGTATATTAATAAATGAGTATCACATATTCTCTTAAATTATTTTGCTTTACCTCTCTCTTAAAAATATACAGAGCTCAAATCTTCATAGCTCAGATAAGAACAGAAGTAAAGGGAAAATATATGCTATAACAATAAATTCATGCTTATGTCTTGACCGGTGCATCTTTACCAATGAGTTATTTTGTTTCACCAGGGTTGCTTCAAATCATAATATAACTTTGGTTGAAATCTGTATAAAAATATATTTTTACTGATTAGCTCCGAAACTATAATTAAAAGTTTGAGCATTTATCAGAATATCAATAATTGATAAGCCTTGATAAGTTTATGAAAACGGTAGCACGTACATAAGCAGTCCCTACCTATATTTTTATAATAGAAATTTTCAAGTCACTCGAGTCACGCTCGGGCATGAACGCTAAGGAAATAATAATATTTTTCACTTTATCTAAGCGTTTGTCTTTATTTGTAGATAAACTTACGAGAAAATAGGGAATCTATTGTAATTGCACTTTTTGCTAATGAATCGTTTTATTTATTTACAAATAAAATCTTGCATGTGAATATCCGTATTTAGTGTTTTTGGATTCTTTGACAAGCGCTCAAATGTATTTATCAAATCTGTCTATCAGAATCAGTTACAAATTTTAAGACCTATAATGAGTATGACAATCAGTATTAGAGAGAAGCTATGAGTTAGGTAGCAAATCCGAGAGTCCTGCTTATAATTCAGCTTTAAATTAATGATTATTCGGTCAATTACTTATTTATTCGCCTTTCCTTAAAATATCTTCCCGTTCCCGAAATGAAAATATTCCTGAATATAAAGTAAACATTTTCTGCCATTCGTCTTTTTCTCTTAAAACTGCACTTTGCGCAACATTTGGTCTTTCTTCAACTCAAACGAAGATTAAGGGGGAAAACATACTAATGATTATAAATAACGTAGCATATCCCAATAAACAGAGAAACATACTCAGCGAAATGGGAGCCTGAGATAAGTACTCCAGCGTTTTAAAATCACTTCGATCATAATTTCAGTTAACGAGCACTGTACAGAAAGCAATTTTTAAGCTTTATTATTTTTTGTCTTGCACAAGTATATGTATATGTAAAAGCCGTATCATCATGATAAAAGAAGAAATGCATCTACACAGAAAATAACCAACCGCCTGTTGATGCGTTCAAGCAGCTTAGCAGTACTAAAATCTTACTACGAGTTTATTTTTGTTGAAACCATATTCAGCATTTTGTTGTGATGATCTAGCTCGCAAAATTTAATGGTCTTTAAAAACAGCACTAAATTTCCGAGACGGAATGGTTTTCTTCTGAATAATGTATCGCTCTCTCCAGCAGACGCTACAGTGTAGCTTTTCAGTCTGCTTAATTTTACTGAAATATCAAAGGTATGTAAACTTCCAGATGGCAGTTCAAAAAACATTTATTTTCAGGTTAATTAATGCATCATCTTTAATTACAAAGTTGTAAATGTAACTTCTGCTCCTCAGTTCATTTTAAAACTCATTTTACGTGATAGATTTTTAATATAAGTAGTGTGTGGTAGTGTGTCAAGCTTTGTATACCTAAGTTGTTTGCAGGATATGATGAGTCAGTTAAAATATATATATGTTACCGCTAAAGTGTGAAAGTCGTTAATGTGCACATTACTAGCTAATCCGCTGATTAACAAATTTGCTCCGTTGAAATGCGAAATCAAACGTTTTCCGCATTTTACATGGGTAATGTGCACATTAACGGCTATCGTAAAGTTCAAACATTTGTTTCTCTCACTTCCTTTCCCTCTCTTTCCATTTTTCACATTATCTACTAGAGTACACAGACTACTACACTACTCGCTAATCTGCACATTGTCTACTAGGCGCTCGTTAAACTGAAAATAAGATGTTTGCTGGAACAACAACAGAGTTTCTGTACGCTTAAATTAACGTAATGTTAAGGTACAATAACAGGTCGAACAAATATTAATTTAGACGTCAAACAACAAAACTACGTTATATTTTCAAATTTTCACAGAAAATTTGAAATATAACGTATAAAGTTTCACAGAAAATTTGAAAATATAACGCTGATTTTTATTATTTAACTTCTAAATTAATAACATAATGCTATTTATTTATTTTTCATATCTAAAAAAATCAAGTTAATACAATCAAACAATCAACAAACTACTTGATAGCATCAATAATCAATCAATTAAAAACTATAATGCAAAACGTAAAACGGTTTAAAATATCCTTACAAAGGAAATGAATTTGTAATGCATGTGATAAAATTATACTTACTTATAAATGCAATCTAAAGATTAGTAACACTTTGAATTACATAGCAACTAGATTTGGGGCAAGCACACCTATTTGTGGTACATTTAGATTCGCAGTAACAATTTCTGAAACCCAGCCCGATCAGCGGCTGTTTTAAGCGTTGCAGAAACGATGCTGTTGTTCCATCAAAGATATTATTTTCTCTTTAACGAGTGCCTAGTAGGTAATGTGCAGATTATGTGGGTAATTTTCAGATTACCTAGGTAATTTGAGAAATGAAACAATTTTCCGCACTCTAACGGATCGCCCTAGTTACTCTGCAGCTTACCAAATTAACTATGTAATCTACAGACAACTGACTTCTGTATTTTTGCATTAACATGTATATATATATATATATATTATAAACAATTCTGTGGTCACAAGGAATTTAGAAACGAAAAAAAAATCTCATCATTTCTAAAATCATTTCTAGTTAGAGGTTTCAGAGATTTGTGATAGTTTTATTTTTTACTGGTAATCTAGGACTGTTTTACAGTTTTAAAGAAATGGGTTAATGAGATATTATTGCATGTTCTGTAGAGGTGGGTTTTCTTAGGTAATATTAGGTAGTATAGACCCAAACTCTAAAAGATTATGTGTGAATTTTCACTATGACTTGTAAATGCAACTGAGACAGGAAAAAGGTGTAAAGGATCCTTTTATTAACTAAAATAAAATTTAACAGTCGGCACCAGCCCGTGCTTACGGAAGCCAATAGTTACAACAAAGAAAGTTACTTAGCCTAACGGCTTCACAATTGGAATAACGTGCAAGCTGGCTCTGGCTTAAAATCGGCATAACAAGCCTAATGGAAATAATAATTCAACGCCGCAGAATACAATTCCCAAGAAAATTAAATTAGCAACGTGGCTCTCAAGCAGGTGGAACATACTCTGATTCCACCCTCTAAAACGTTCCTTAAAATTGTCTGTTATTTCTCAATTGTTCATCATTTGAACATCACGCTTCCTCAAAATTTGCATTCTGATAGGAAAATGGAAAGTAGAGCAATAACACAGAAAATTAACATAAAATGACTGGTTAGAAACTTATACGTGAACTCTCAAGTTCTTTAAAAGTTTAATATTTCACTTTGCCAGAAATGCTATGTAGGGGTAGGGTATGACGCATTAAACAATTTAATTTCGATGCATTGAAACTGAAAGGAGTATAAAAGTACTTCCAATAATTCAAATTGGAGTTAGTAATGTTTTCGGTAAATTGTTTATAAGCAATATACAGGATTCTGCCCAGAAATATATTATATGCTCAAGAAAGCAGAAAAAGGATTTTTGCGTTTACATTAATGGCAAAGACTATTTTAATGCATAAACAAAAATTAAAGCAGAAGTGAAATAAAGGAATACAATTTTATTGCGAAATGTTTACATTAAAAAGTACACCATCTGAAAACAACATGAAAGCAAATAGTTTTGATGGAGAACTTGGGGAAGGCTATGTCTTTGGGGAAGGCTATGTCTGCTTTAAAGTCGTAACGAAAATTAAAAAAAAATAGTTCATTGGGCTTGGATATGTTTTAATTATTGAGAGTAAAAATATTGAATGAATGCAAATGTTCTCTAGTTTTATAAATACCAACTCAGATTGCTCACAATATAACACTACGATGACTAGCTATTCTGGCCGCTAAAAATTTGAGTAGTACCTCAAGTATACCTCAAATAGACCTACCTAACAGTATTACAGAAGGCACTGCAGAGAGCATGAATAACCTGCATTAGCAACTTTCATTTATTAGACGATGTTAGCATAATACATCACAGCTGCGCGATACTGAACAGAATTCAACAAATACTATGCAGCTGCAATCATCAACATCTCATGAACGATAGGACTCGAAGTATACGAAGGATCTACCTACCTCTCTCTCTGTATGTGTGTGTGCATAAGATAAAAATTATGTAATTCATCTTTATGATTCATTTTAATAACAGCCTCTTAATTCTTAATTTCTCGTTTTTAATTCGAGTATTTCCTGTTTATTCTAACAAAATGAATAACATTTTTGGACCGCGTTATTTCTACATCAATCCTTCTTGGATGGCTTGCATAACTCTAATAACATAGCTGATTCGGAATCTATACTCAAAATTTCAAGAACTGAAACCTTTCTAACCTAAATACATGTGATAAAATTATGAAAGTCTTTCTGAAAAGAAAACGTCTTTCTGTTAATGGACTGCCATCTTGGATAGCTGTCACTTTTAGCTTCACCCCTCTGCGCTGTTTGGACGTAATTTCACTGTGCTCTCTTCCTATAGCAATAGTAGTCAAAAATGTAAATATTCCGGAAATAGGCACAATTAGAGTGCCAAGTGAATTGTGGCTACAAATGTCAATTTAAATAAAAATGGAATTTAATCTGCCGCGACTGCGAAGTTTTAATATTTTACTGAAATAAATTCAAATAAAAATGTAATTATATAAAATAAACATAAAAACTAACACAGAACTGTAAGAATAACTCACCGTTAAACAGACGAAGAGACAAAAGATCGAAATTCAAAAATAGACCCGAAGGTTACCTGTTTAGTGTCGCTGGCGAAACGATTGCCGTTGTCAAGTTCTAAATCATCCAAAAGATGAATTAAAAGCAAGTAAGTTTTAATTTTTGTCTTTTTAAATTTTGGAAAGCAAATAGTAAGAAAAAGAAAAAAGAATTGCATTCTGATAGGAAGTTTAGAAAAGAAGTTTAGAAAAGAATAAAGTCTTCATATCATGGGCTTGTTAGGACGACTTAGAATAGAGTAGGTCTTATCTTAATAAAAGCATAATCAAGGAAAAATGTACACTAATACAAATATATACATATATACACTATAAAATCTTTCAAAACGTCCTTCTTTACCCTTCTATATTTGAGCTTGCAGATTAAAAAATTTCATAGGGTGTAAACTACTCCAGCGTTTTTTAAAACACGGTTAATGAAGTTCATTGGATACTTATTTTCTTGTAAAATTTGAGTAAGAGAACAATTTCTTCCTCTCGTTGTTCGTTTTTTGTGCAAACGTTTTTAATTCTTGATGTTCTGGCTCTTAAGTTTCTGTAATACTATATATACATATATATATATATACATAATATTACAGAAATGTTTTACAACAAAACATCCCAAATCATTTCCGTCCAAAATGTTGCAGAACAGTTAATTAATTATAGACAAGAAAGTAAAAAATGTAGAACCAACATCACAAAGACACGAGAGGGATGAAATATTAAAACCATTACAATCCCAAAAACTCTCAATAAAAAGAACACATCGACTCAGTATTTGTAAACCAGGAGAAATCTCTAAAACAATAGAAAAATGCACAAGTAGTTAAAAAAGAAATGGTACAGAAGAAAATTTAAAATTTGATAAAACGTTATCAAGACAAGGTAAATCAGATGTCAACTGAAATCAACTTCCTATGAAAACCACTGCGTTTCTGTTCATTCAAAATTAGCCATTTATGCTTTATTGGTATGTATTTCTGTTGTTTTAGGGCTTTCGTTTGGTTTAAAAACACTGAGTTGATGGGATCTTTTTATTTGTAATTTTAGGGATTCTACTTTACCAGCTTACTATTTTTTTAGCTTTAATTACAGTACTTTCGTCACACTCTATAAGTAACATTTACTTACACTTTATATGGTCTTAAATTTTGCTTTTTTACAATGACGTCAAAAGCATTTCTTTTAAACATCTTGATTTTATTTCGTAACCTTTAGATTCGTGTTCCTCTTCCAACCTCATCTGTGTAGATTAACACTAGGGCAAAATTCCTGAAATAAACAATTTTATTTTGAAACTTGATTAAACCTACGAATAACTGGAGGAATATTGTACATTTGTTTTCAAGTGCGGACACAGATTCCCTTGTCTTTTAAATTTTAATTTTAAATTTGAATATTTAATTTTTAAATTTTATTAACTAATAAAAATTTTGAAACAAAATCATAGTTTTCAATCTTAATTTAATTTAACGAGATAAAATGAATATTTAGTCGCCTTTTTAACCCACATATATTCTGCAGAAATGTTCTAGACTCCGACAGAAAGACGTTCGAGAAAGAAGACATTTCTTCTTAAATTCTACGTATTGATTTTTATTCTCTTCAAAAAGTAAAATTAAATAAAAAAATGTTACATCAAGTTGCAAAGGAATTAAAAGCTGCGGCTTTCTGGAATAAGGACTATTTCCACGAAAATCTTTAAAAATCTTAATTCTTAACCAATTAATAAACTGTTCTTTAACATAAGAAATGGATATTTATACGTCTTTTGTATGTTTAAAGGATTTTGATGTTGTATTTCTTCTCATACACCAATAACGTGAAGAGGTTTGCTTTACTCCTGATGCTTCTCTGAATGCAGTTCCATTATATCCTTACATTTCATGATTATTTAAGACCACATCATCATACAAATATTTCCTGGAAATAATATTTGCAGCAAAAAAAGGAAAATATGATATTATATTTATGTGAATTCCTAGTACCTAAAAACCACTGAGTAAGTCCTTGATTTCTTCTTTTGTAAGTATTTAATCGATGTAATTATAAAAAAAGTAGCGTATAAAGCAAATAAATTCCATCCGAATGTGTTATTAATTAAAATTTCCCAGACTTACATTAGAAACCCAAATAACAAAGATACAAATTTTACGCTAAGGCCATTGCCATACCTTTCCTTAATTAGGCTTCAAATAATCATGGGTGGGGTTATTATGTGAATCAAGCAGTAGAACAATGACACAATTTGGTATAAAAATTTTACCAAAATACCAATTTAATTCAAGTAACTCCACAGAACATTGGTTAAGAGTAAAACTGATGAGAAGCAGTACACGTTAATTGTTTGAGTTCATTATATTAGCACGTTTAATGGCCTTGAAGCAGCCACAAGATCCTGCAATGAAAAAAATATTACGACAGAGAAACATTTCCTCTACATGCCAAGCACGATCCTAGTAACCCGAAAACAGATTTCTTTCGTGAAAGATTAGACACATTTTTACGGGGAAGTGTCTTGTTGTTTGACACATAAAATTCCGTTTAAATAAAGATAACTAAATGTCGTGTAAAACTGAAACATGTAATAGTTTTTATTATTGAAAGAAATAAAGTGACAGGTATTATGCCGCAAAATTACATTAATGGGTTAACCATTCTTTTTGCCTGAAAGATATTGAAGTCTTGAGATCATAAAAAATTAAAATCGATTTTGATTTCTCTCGAAAAAGATTGTTTATGCTTCTTGAATCCATTAATATTTCTCCTTGAGATTTTGTTGAGTATTTGGCATTCGTTCTTCCTTTTACTCGCGAAAGTGTCTCTTTCGGCACGACTTATTTATGAATTTAACTTTGATCTTTTATCAGACTTAAGTTTCATTTGAAAATGTCTGAAAAGAAATAAATTGAATGAAAAATTATATTCCAAGCTATTCTTTTTCTCTTAATTATTTAACTGATTTTTTAACATATGTTTTGTTAATCAACAGTATATTCTAACAGTTTTATATTCCATAAAAATTCATTTCATGTCATTCATTTATTTCATTTTATGTTCAATTTTATGCTTTATGTTTTGCTTGTCACATGAGAGATTCATATTAAAATTTATTTGATTAAATTTGCATAAACGTAAAGATTATAAAAAGGTGATGACTACAAAGTTTTTAAATTCATAAAATAATTTTGCTATTGTATTAATGCCCTTTAACTGTTCATCTACATATAACTTTAATATATTCTCCAGGAATATTTTATTAAATATATGCATTTTAGTAATATTTGACATCCGTAAGCTGTATAATGTTTGCTTCTTTAAGCAAAATACTAGAAATTAAAATCGTACTTTGAGTGGAAATAAGAAATTCCCAATAATTTAATCTCAGTCCCTTATAAAAATTATTCAAGTAATTCTCAATTTAAACATCTCTAATATGATAGATTTTTCTAGGTCTCTTTCCTGGAGCTTCTGTGGTTGAAATTTTAGTTTTTATTCTCAGATATACGTAGGTAGATACAAACGTTTCCGGCCTGATATACTTCTAAAAGAAAGCGAGAATATGTTATTAATTTTTAATACGATCTCTTTGTACTTCAATACACTTCGTATATCATTTAATGAGCAACTCTACACCCTTGAGAAAGTAATCCGAAGATTTGCCATCACAGTGTTCCATGCTATTATCGACACTAAACCTTTTTCCACGAAGGTCGGGTTTTAGTTTGGAAAATGAATAATAATCCCTTAGGTACCCTTAGGTCCCTTAGGTAACACTGGGCTGTAACGTGTGTGGTCAAGTTTTTTAAACCCATACTTCTTCACTGTTTCTTTAGCAACGTCAGCTGAAAGCGCAGAAGCTTTACGATAGAGGAATTGAATACTACTGCTCCGCATTTCACATATTTTTATTTAATATTATTCAGTAATTTATGCAAAAACATTCATAATATTTTTCATTAAATTCTGTTACTTTCTTTAAACATTATCAGGAAGACGCTTTCACGAGTCCTAAAAATAGAGGTTATGACAATTTTTACTCAATACTGAAGCTCAGCTTACTGGTGGAGCTTCAATGTTTCCTCTGCTTCATCAATAGACGATCATAGTACAAGACCACAGTTACATGGCGAACTACGATCGACTGTTAAACATAGCTCTAATTTGCACTGTAAATCCCCACCAAACGATACGTTACTTGGTTCCAGTTTTGCAGAAACATTTTTTCATGTAAAAGTATTTATAAAGAATGCATTCGACAGTTGCCTTAAGTAGCTCAAATCTTGTTGCTGTGTACTTGACTTAACGAATAGTCTTCTAGAGTTCAATCATTCCTTCTAGACATGAGCAATATTTTCTGATTTAATGTCTCTAATTGTCGACCCTTATGAGATATTTCTCCAGCCTTCTTTACATGCCTTCGTGGTGTAGGGGTCAGCACGCTCGACGTGTATTCAAGAGGTCCGTGGTTTGAGTGGCGGCTAGGGCACTGCTCATTTTTTCAGCTTCCTGCTTTAAAAAAATTTTGATGTCTCTACAAGTGGCGCCCAAACTCAAAAAGGTGGTGGATGATGATTCTCCAGCACCAGGATTTGTCGACTGGGTCTCCTAATCCCCAGTCACACTTTAAAAGGGGGAGTATATAAGGTATTTCTTCCGCCTTCTTTGTATGCCTTCGGGATGTAGGGTTCAGCACGCTCGACGCGTATTCGAGAAGTTCATGTTCGAGTCCCGGCGAGGGCATTGCTCATTTCTTCAGCTTTCTGCTTTCAAAAACTCCTAATATTGCTATACCCTTAAGGGAATCATCGTCTACGGATCATCCGCCCATGCGAAGCTGCTTTATCTATTCTTTCACCGTAGAATAAGAAGTAGATAAATTATCATACGGATAATCCAAGCATTGTCTTATTTCTATGGCAATGATACTTTCTTTAGTAAAAAATTTCAATTACAGGACAATACTCAATTTTAAACATATCAGGACACACTAGCACATCACGTTTTTCCGAAAGCAATCAAAAAGGAACAAAACTGATGAAGCTTTCAAATATTTTCATTTAATAATGCCTCATTTAATTCATTTAATGCAGGCAAAAGGAATTTTTTGCCAAACAATTTCTATGAGAAACGTCGGAATTTTTTTATCTATCTATATATATTTCACAATGTCCTTTAAGATTTCTTCATGAACCTAATGAAGAATGTCATTTCTCAGCAGAACTATTATGTAGACATTAAGCAAATTTAGCATAGCTTTCTTAACCTTTTAAATGATTTTATAATATTTCATGATATTACCTTGCTTTAGGTAGCGTTTCTAGCCTCTCGATATCTATCTGCAAAGAATGAAATTTTAAACTTACTTTTAATTCCATTTATTTGTTAAATATGTTTTTATAATTATAGTTTTGAGTGAACAACTTTGTATTAGTTAAATATATTTTAGACGTTCAATTCTGTGTTGTTTTACAGTTCGGATATGAACTGTTTAAAGAGAGAAATAATATTTTTGAGATATTATAATTTCTCACGAAAGTATGATTCCGTAGCTGTCGATTTGAATTACATTGAAAGTCACAGAATTTATATATAATGTATCTAATAATATAGTAAAAATACTGAAATAATTTTTTATCAGTGCGATTAAATTTTCATCACTACTGTTCACTACACTAATAGTTGTTTTATGCCTTATGCAAATTTGAGCAATTTTTATACCCGTATAACGTCCTATGTAATTTAATAGACTAAAAATTTTCTTTCAACATGAACTTCAGATATTTCCTCAAACACGAAAATTTTTCTATGGAAAATATAAGATATTGTTTTAATAACAATAATTAATATCCCACATTCTAACATTTATAGCACAAACATATATTTGAAAACTGTTACCGAAATATGTTTTTAAAAGCGAAATACATATAAGCATTTAAATCTTCTGATCATTTAAATACAGGCAGAGATCTCTTTAGGAGAAACGCGTCCGTGAGCAAGGAATCAACAGAAGTAAAAATGATTCTAAATCCTAATGCACTAAAATCATTACAAGGTTTTAGAAACTGCACGCATAGCCAATGCAACCATCGATAAATCTGCAACTCGGCAAACATAAAATTTCCCTAACGGCTTTCAAATTACTTCCCAACCTATTTGATTTTCAGAGTTTCTCTTCAAGCAGATATAGGCGAATAAATTTTGTATTACATTTTTAATCACTGAAAGAAGCAATTTTAAATTCTTTTGAGCTTATTTCCAAAATATTTCGCATGATTTACCACCACTGCATGCAATATCAGTTCTAGGGGGAAAAAGCAGTTTTCTTATTCGCAGAGTGAGTTTGAAAAGCCACGAAATGGGATTTTTGACATTTAATGCATCGTTCGAAATCTAAGAGGAAAATTTTCCTCTGACTGCCATCTTTCTAGTTTATTTTTTCACTTGAGTCCAAAATGTATGAAAATGCAGAAATGGCCACTTTGCATTCGTCTCTTACTGGTGGATCTCATTAGTGAAACATGAATACTTAAAAAAGGTAAAAGTTTCTTTCATGCTGCTGAAGTTAGTATTTCATAAAAGTGTGCTGAATTGAGCTTGCGGGATTCAAAATGTTTTGGTATTAGTGGTTATAGAATATTTTTAGCCATGAATATCCCACCATAATTTTAAGATTTTATTTAATTTTTTCCTTTAGATTGGAAAACATTGAAATATAAAAGAATCTAGTACAAGGCAATATTTGACAAAATATTTAACAGTTGGTCAATATACTTTCAAGGACATGTTTATACAGAAGTCTACTGTGTATACATATATAGAAATATATTTTATATACATACATCATAGATATTATGTTCCTAATAGGATGATAGTCTTGCAATTTTCATTCCTTTTATAACCATGACTACAGTTTTCTTTCGTTTCGAAGCAGGAATAGTTTAATAGCAAGCAGGGATAGTGTATTACAACAGACAAGTTTATTACACTTGTTTGTTGTTATACACTGCAGAGCAACGTGAAAGCTAATTAAAAAAGGTTAAAATATAAATGCAAAAATAATGCAATGAGCGTAATAAAGGCGATGACGATGCCAACAGTTAATACCCAAAATAAAGATGATGATTTCAATGAAAGCATAACTTCTTCTATAATGTGTGTCCTTGAAAGCATTGAAATGTCAATACTTCCATGCTAACTGCAGCTAAGTTATGGAAAACGTGATTTAAATCGACATTTGTATGTTGAAAGTTATTAGTTTTTGAATCTTTCAGTTTTACATTATAGTCTGATTGAGTGTAAAATTATTATTTTTCCTTCCAGAACTACATTTCTTATTAACCTTCCTATTATAACCTCAACTGAAATAGGTGAACAAGTGCTTAAGTGAATGAAATATTCCTTATTAAAATTTAAACTATTATTCCATACATCATAGAAAATAGTAAATTACTGTGATTTCACATTTTGTTCAAATTAAATCATGTTATTTTCGATTGATCGAAATACAGTTTAACAAACGCCAAACTTAAAAAATATCCCATGAAGAACCAAGCTGTTCAAGACCTCAGTTTACTCTTTCGTCATAGGTTTCTCACTCTTAAATGATTTTTTGATTTTTTTCAGCTCTATACCATTTTTTCATTCTAAAACTTTTAATATCTACAAAGGTTTGTATAACTACTTTTATTGATTACCACAGTGCACGTTACAGAAGGTAAGTAAAAACTTAGTTTTCCTTTCTACTTTCTTCGAGTGTAGAAAAGAAAACTCAATTCAACTCAAGAAGGGAAACGCTTTAACTCATACAGAGATTGAGCCATAGTTTCAAATTAACTATTCTTCCACGTTAAGTTACGCTAAATGTATTTAACTTCAATCTTCGTAATCTAAAATTCCATTACCTGCTTCTAAATTATTTCTTAAGACCGATGTGTATCTTGCATTTCGAATCTAAATATTAAATTCAGACTAGAAAATATCAAGACCAGATTTACACAAACACAATTACCAAATGTAGGTCTCCGAAGATTAATGTTTTGCTCATATGGAACTTTGCACTGCGAATCATCATTAAGAAACTTTACTTTTATAGCCATTTATGCAGAGTAGCGATGACTTGTGGAATGGAAATTAACTGTAAAAGTCTAAAATTGAATATCGCCACTCTTTACAGATGCTTATCAATCTTAACAGAACACGACCGTTATTCCGCCAAGTGACAGGTGCTTATGGATGTACATGTTAGGTGAAAAATGCGAAAGCAAACTTCTAAGTTTAACTGCCAATAGCAACGTTTCTTCTTCATTTTAATTTGGGCATTTCTTCTATCTTTCCTGATGATAGTAACTGATTATAATATATGAACCTAAAATGCGTCATTTCCTAATTGTTCTGTATCATATGATATTTCATAACCCTGTAATTCAGGTACATTTTAGCTAATCACATTTAAGATTTTCTTTGAAACTGAAAATCTTGACTCTTCTCTTCCACGATTCTGAATGTGCCAATTTTTGTTGCCCATTTCTCACCTTTGCAACTTGCTGCAGCTTGTTGTCTTCCAATGGATCCTATGTAAAAAAGTAAAGAGCAAGGCTCTGTAGAGCCTATTTTATAAGTGTTGACTAAATGAAAATGGCATGTCAACCATGAATGAGAAAAGTAACTCAATTCGCATGATTCTGTAAATTTCTTTTTCTTTATTCATTTATGTATGCTACCAACTTTGCCAAGTACCTACTTATATATATATATATATATATATTTATACCGTGTTCGCAAACTCATTAACTGGC
>KK115236.1:126750-154277 GCA_000611955.2 Stegodyphus mimosarum | reverse complement strand
AATGAGCTAAGCTACTTCTTTTGCTATGTTTATTTTAGACCAAAGAAATGAATTACTTATAGGAAATATTTAAATGTACGTCTTTACTTTATATTTAATATTTGGGGTCGCGAAACAATTTTGATTATGAAAAGGACCATAAATGAATGTAGTAAAGTAAAATGCTAAAGTAATAAATGTGCATGGAAATATTAATAATATATTTCTATCACTTTAAAATTTATAAATTATTTTTGTGAAAATTCTGCTGGCATACCAGTTGTAAAACAAATTTAAATTAAAGAATATTTTACGTTAGTAAGACTATCACTGAAGGACATTAAAAAGAAAAAAATTAATAGTATAAAATAAAAACAAAATTTGTTCACATACGTTTTTGCTAATTAAAATATAATACTTCACCGTTTCTGTTTTGCTACCTTAAAGATATCTTTCAGATACTTCATGCTCTAATAGCAATTCAATTTGCTTGTTTGTTTCAATCCAATTATCCGAATTTGTTTATTAACCGATCCCTCAAGGCAAGCTGAAAATTACATAAAAAATCTCAAATTTTGTAATTAAATACTTGGTTCAATTTTTGCCGTACAGAAGTCAAACATTTTGCGTTTGAATTTTTTGACATCACTTGTATGCTTGTAAGGTTTTAGTTAAACTAACCAAGTTTTATTTTAATTTAAATTTTTCTATCTCTTCTCTGTTTCAACTTCCCGTCAGAAGAAGCGCGCGTTCTCAGCTTATGCTAATTTTGAAGTACAGACAAGTACTATTTAAACCAGAGGTAGAAACCTCTTAGTGTGAGAGAGCTTTAGTCTCAGATCACGGTCATTCTGCTCGACGTTCGCCTGTCCAGCTAGCAGCTAAAATTATAAGCCATAGTGCTTACTACGTGATTGCATATTGAAATAAATTGAAGTGCGCTAGTATTAGTATATCTTGCTACGCACCCTTTTAGTTGGAGGCCAAACTCCGCGATTTGCTCTGCGAAGCAAAATTTAATTACATTTCTATTTTAGGTTTAGTATTAAATTTATTTGATTGTTAAGTTAGGCCCAAGTGTGGTCTTTTACTTTCTGTATCTCTCCCGAGTTGGGAAGTGTGTAAATAATAGTGATTTAATAAAAGAGGATTTCAAATCCCTTTTAAGTGCAGTTATTCGCCAATACAGTACCTACATCAGAACATAGCGTATTTTCCGCTCCCTGTTCCAGTTCAGGAGTTGAGAAGAAGAACCCTTGTAAGTACTTCACCATATTTGCAAAGAACATGCATAGAACACTCAGTCCTGATATGCTTTTTATTACATCATTTGTCAAGTCGTGTCAGTGATAAATACTCTGCAGACAACTCAACAGTTTGAAAAACTCAGCTATAGACATTTCTATCCTCTTAACTTAACACATCTAAAAGAATAATAAACAAATTTTTCTCTTGTTTTATCTAGAATATGTACAACCTGTTTTACCTATTCTGATCATTTTTGCTTTACGTGCATTTACGTATGTTTTTACTTAATTTAATTTTTGCGCGTATACCTCTAAGTACTAGCGTAACAAAGTGCATTATTAAACTTTTTGTAACTAGCATTGCTTCAGCTTCAAAGCGTTTCATTTTCTTATCATCTCCTAAGTAATATTTTTATTATAGCCGTATTTTAAAGCTGATTGAAGTATTTTTTCTTTTAATATCCATGTCAACGTAAAAGAACAGAAATGGAACTTTGATTATTATTATCCAATATCTAAATTAACAAAATCGCGTGCTCAAGTACCAAATGACATTACTTTTCTTTTTGTTCTGGAAAAGAATTTGAAGGAAACTGGTTCTTCAAGGAGTTCGTTAGTATAAATTTCTCGTTTTTACCTATCCGAATAAATCCAAACCTTTTTAATATATTTCAGAGCATATCCTGTGGTATTTGCAATAAGTAGTAAAAAATCATTCAAATGATAATTTTTGTTCCTAATAAAAGTGTAACATTTGGTTTTGATAAATTTCTGATAATATTTTTGTTTCAGTATTTTAAAAACATATTTTACGTACTTCATGTCTTGATAAAAATTCCATTTGACTGTTTATTTTTTTAATATAACAGAAAATTTTATCAAATTAATTGAAAGAGTATTTTTGAAACCAAGGCCTTTCATCAATAAGAAATCGCATCTGTAAGAAATGAAAAAATAGAAAATGAGTAGCGCTGATACAGTAGGGAAAAAATGTTGTTATTCGAGATCATCAACATACAAAAGAAATATGAGCTCTTCCTTCGTATCGAAAAAGAAATATCTTTATCCGGAACTGTATCATCACATAAACCTCTTATATTTTTGAAGGTAACTTCAGTTGCTCTTTTGTAACTTTGCTATCAAAAAAGTGTTGTTTCATTTACTAGATTAATTTCATTTAATCTCTCACGCAAATATAATACTTTTGGAAGAAAATGACTAGCAACATTAATTTAAGAAAGAAAAACATCATCGTTTTTATTTTTCTTTAAAGCAGACATTAAAAAGTCATGAGATTAAAAGTTACTGAACTGTTAGTTTTATATTTCATTATATTGTGAAGTGAGAAGATTTTAAAGCAAATATAAGGTAATTTCTTTCAAGGAACAATGTTTGATGTTTTAATAACTGTTCAAATAAACTACTACTAACTGCAGTACATGCCTCGCAATGATGAAGAAGAGTTTTGTATAATCTTTAGAGGATGCTGGCAAGTGACGCACCTCTGCAGAAGTCACGTTAATTTTGAAGAAATGATCTTTAGAAATTTCAGTTTTCATCTCGTAAATATGATCTGTCGTTGTTGTGATGCATGTATTACAACTGTTTTTCGTTCATTTTAAAAATTCATGTAAATATAAAAAGCTATTTCTTTCAAATATGCGCAATTAAAATGATTTTCCCCATGTTTTACATACTTACTGTGTTTTTGCATTCATCTTCCACTTTTCACCATATATCATATTAGAAAAATTGTTACTTTTACCATTCTATACCGCGCTTTAAAGTTAGACCATCGCTACTAATATACCAAGTATACATTATAGTTTTTCTTGCTTTGTTAAATGTATGTTTAGTTAAATACAGCAAATACAGAAGCACCCGATGGCTGTATGGAAACGATGCCTAAAGAAAGGGATGCCTCCCTGAAAGACATTTCTAGATGAAGCTAACTTGTAATTATGGTAGAAATGGAGGAAATCACGAAACAAATGCAGCCACACCATTCGCCAGGATTGGAACCAAAATCGAATTATGCGTATGCAGCACTATTGGTCACTCAGCTAGTAGTAGGTTATCTTCATGCATATATTTATGTGCATATTTTCGCGCATTTTAAAACGTTATACTAGTGCAATTTCCCAGATGTTTCATTAAATTGAGTCTCAATTATTCAAAATTTTTTCTTACTCCTTTCAGGTACATTCCTACTCCTTTCCGGTTTACTGAAGTTAATCTGCATAATATTATTTACAGTGAATAGTATTAGATAGCCTTATTATATGACAACTTATTATTGCACTTTAATTTCCTTCTAATTTCATTGAAAACGATATACACTCACGTTTGTGAAAATTGCAACACCATGAAGGACTTACGCGAGTGAGCTGAAATTTTCAGGAAATGCAAAGTAGCGCATGATATGCAAATGATTAGAATTGCAAATCCGTAGCGCATGCGTATTCTGAGCAGCGCCCTCTGAACGGCTGATGGATCCGAATAAATAGACGGCTGTAGCGAGGCGTGTATGGTTATCGGTGGTTATCTGTTAGTGGTAAACGTTAACTCAATCTGTACTTATGCCTCGTCGACGAAAGAGAGCGAGATTTGAACAACTTACAGAGTTTGAACGAGGGAGAATCATCGGCCTTCGTGAAGCTGGATTGTCGTATCGTGCAGTAGCCTCTCGTGTGCAGCGTAACAGCAGCACAGTGATGCGCGTTTGGAAGCAGTGGACGGACGAGTGTCGGACAACTCGGAAATCCGGGAGTGGACCCCGAAATGTGACGTCAGCTCGCGATGATAGACACCTGGTCCGCATGGCGCGGACGGACCGTACAGCTTCCTCTAGACAATTGGCAGCACTGTGGTCAATAGCTACAGGTGTTTCATTGTGTGCTTCATCAATTCGTAGACGTCTGCTGCAGTGTGGACTGCGCGCACGGACTCCTTTATACAGGATCCCCCTAACGCACGACCATCGCCGCCTGCGGCTACAATGGGCCAATCAGCATAGAGACTGGCGTGCTGATTGGCAGCATGTCGTGTTTTCTGACGAATCCCGCTTTAATTTGTGGTACCATGATGGCCGCATTCGTGTCAGACGCTATGCCGGTGAACGCCACCTTCCGGAGTGCATTATCGAACGCCACAGTGGACGAACACCCGGAGTTATGGTCTGGGGCGCCATAGCATATCATAGACGATCTCAATTGCTACGAATTGTGGGCAATCTGAACAGCAACCGGTATATCCGTGAAGTTCTACAGCCCGAAGCTGTTCCCTTCCTTCAAAGCTTGCCAGGCGCTGTATTTCAACAGGACAATGCCCGCCCTCATACTGCTCGGATTGTTAAATCCTTCTTTGCAGCGCAGCAGGTACAGCTTCTTCCTTGGCCTGCGTGTTCCCCGGATATGTCGCCAATTGAACATGTGTGGGATGTCATTGGTCGGCGTCTTGCTCGTGATCCTCGTCCTGTTGCGTCTGCAGACGAACTTTGGGTACGCGTACAAACGATATGGAATGCTCTTCCTCAGTCAGACATTCAAACTTTGTTTGACTCCATGCCACGTCGTGTAGCAGCACTTATTGCGGCGCGTGGTGGCCACACAAAATACTGATTCTGATCTCTTGTTCTTGTTTGTTTGCTTTGAACATTTAATCATTTATTTGTACCACTACCACTCAACTGTGTATTAAATTGCATTCAATTATGACGATTCCTTCTTGGTGTTGCAATTTTCACAAACGTGAGTGTATATATCACAAACGTGAGTGTATAATTTCTCTCGTTTAGCCAAATAAGAGGTAGAATTTGTTTTAAATGGCCGGGCGCTTTATTTAATAGATGAATTATTCTTAACGCCACTACAACGGCCGATCGTGGTGACCATTTCATTGTAGAAGCACCTAATAGGTGACAACCGGTGTCTCCTATGAAAAGGCGGACAGTTACAACCATGTCTTTTCCGGGATTCGGACCCGGGACCATTGCTACGGCAATCAGGGTCACTAACCACTATACTTGCTGGGCGGCGAGAGGAAGAAATATTTACAATAGGATAACGGTTTCACATTAATTTAATTAAAATAATGAATTATCGATTGCTGAAAAGAAATAAAAGCGGAAAAAAAAGAACAGTCATTCGGAATAGTTAAAAAAGCGGCAAGTTTTTCAGATCAACATGCTTCGAAAAATTACCGCTGGTCCAAGGTTTATTAGTTATGAACTGTGCATAAAGATTTAAAAAAAGATTACATCAAGAACCATATGCATAAAACCAACCAACAAAAGGTTTTTTTTTTTTTTTGTAACAACTATCTTCATAAAGAATGTAAATTTTGGGGAAATTTTCAAATTTTCGACTTTGCACTAAAAGCTTACAATACTTATCTCCTGCGAGATCAGTCACTAGGCATATAATCTTAAATGTACTTTGTGCATAAGTTCATTATTCTTAAAAAAAGGAAATCATTAAATATGCAGCAAAAAAGATAAACAATACAGAAGTAATCTTAATTTATGCTATATTTATATGAAGGGAGAGTTGCTTTGTCTTAATTAACCAGACATAACCTAACCTAACTGTACAAAGGAGAAAGGACGCCAAATATGAAAAATTATGAGACATCCTTTTCTATGAAAGCATTAGGTACTGTCTTTAAAAGGCATCTTCTTTTAACTTTTCCTTGTCTTTACTCACCATTCTATTCTGTTTGAGTCTTATTGAGCGTCCATTTTACTCAAACGCTGTTCTGTATGATTTTGCTTTAATTACGTTTTAAAATGCTTCTAAAATGAGACATAACATTGCTATTCAAAATGCGTGTAGTGTAACTTGCTACTACTTTATCAGGATGGTATAGTTACATGAAAAGTTTACACATCATGTCCTATTCACAAATTTCCTGTATTACATAACTATGATATTTTCTCTGATTTCTTCCTCTTCTTAAGATATTTATTCCACAATCGCCTTCTGTTGCTGCTTCTGAAGTTTTTGCAATTCTGTCTTGTTGAGCTCATTCTGATGTTCCTGTGGTAACTTATAGGTGTCGTTATTATTACCTTCGTATTCCTTGACTATGCTTGTAGAGACATTAGGTAATTTTTGAAAGCAAGAGAATGAAAAATGAACAACGCCTTCGTCGGGAATCGAACCACGGACCTCTCGGTTACGCGTCGAGCGTGCGGACCACTACACCACGAAGGCACGCGAACAAGGCGAGATAAATACCTTATATATTCCCCCTTTTTAAAGGGCGACTGGGGTTTGGGGGACCCAATCGCCAAATTCCGGTGGTGGAGAATCATCATCCACCACCTTTATAGTTCGGGCGCCAGTGTAGAGACATTAGGTTACTTAGAAGCTGAAGAGATGAAAAATGAGCAACGCCTTCGCCGGGAATCGAACCACGGACCTCTCGGTTACGCGTTGATGGTGCTGACCACAACAGCACGAAGGCATGCGAACAAGGCGGGAGAAATGCCTTATATGCTTAGAAACACAACATCATAGATACCATAAGAAGCTTCAAAAGGCTCAAAATCTCTGCATCCAAACATATCCGTCCATAATTTCTCAAAGGCCGAATTCGTAGTCCTGTAAGCTTCTTGCTGCCAGCCTTTTCTAATGGTATTTAAGCAGTGGAAAATATTAAAATGGCACTTCTAGACGTTAATTATGTGGCATAGATTACCTCAAAACTCTTTTGAGAAAATCACGTATTGCACACTGAAGTGTTCTAATTTGAGACATCGCTCGTTATCCAACACTTTTTTATTCAGATAATTTCTTCGTGATCTGAGTTTGTTCGAAGTTTTCGCGATCTGCGGTTCTACAGTGTTAAAAAATTAATGTTCATTGTCACCAGCTTCATAGTTCTCGCCAATGGTCCACACAGCTAGATGTTCTAATGCGATGCCCCATAAGCGTCTTTGATTTTTCGCTGTCGAAAATTATAATCACGCGATTTGTGTCAGTGCTTATTTAATTTACATGATATTTACATTTAATCATTTAATCCAGGTTTTCCTTTATTTATCCAAAAGCTCATGGAATTTCTTTTGGACTTAAATTTTAATTTCAATTTAGTGAGCTTTTCTACGTTTTTGTTTGCACTGCATTCCATTTGTATCATAATTCATCTTATGTATTAACACATTTGTCATTTTTCCAAATACAACAGCGCCAAATCTCTCTTATTTCCCATCAATTTGCCTTTTAATATGTGCATTTGAAGTTTTCATTCCCTTGATTTTTCAAGATACTAGCAATAATCTAGAAAGACAATTAAAGTGTCATTCGAGATTTTTGACATCTATTGTCGCGGTGTAATGGACACAATTTTTTGACGTTGTCTGGGATTTCCCTGTTGTTTAAAGCTGCTCTTATAGAGCTTTGCACCAAGATCATTAAGTTCATTGCTGCTATGAAACGGCCTTGTGAGCTTTGGTGTTTAGAGATTAATGTTTATTGGGATATTAATTGATGAATCAGATTGAAAACCCAGCTGCTTATTTTCAAATGGAGGTTGTTCTTACCGAAAGAATGCGTCACCAGCTGGATTTTCTCCGGACAACTGCACGTGGTCCCTGTTAGAGGAAAATGAACTTCCCCAGAAGCATGCGAGTCTTGGAAAACATGTAGAATTCATGTTATAGAACATGAATATAGAACATGTAGAATTCATGTTATAGAACATGAATATAGAACAGGATACCAAGAACAGGATCTCAACAGGAAACTGGGGACTAAAGGTAACCTAATAGGGAAAATAAAGCCCAATATTGGCATATCTAGAAAAACAAAAATATGAAGATGATGTTCACCCTAAAACGACTAATAAAAGAAATAACTTCTAAACTTCTCGATAAGTATGGTGTTGCAGAAACGATTCAGGACATTATGGAACAGTTCATTGGAAGGCAGTATGAATCTCTCCTAGGAGTGGCCAAATCACACGTCAAAAGGATTGATTTTGATATCATTTTTGCAACCAACGTTCCGCCGTTTTAGGAAGCAAGCAACAGATATAAGTTGCGGAAAACTCTGAAGCTCTCTCAGCGACAAGATGATATCTTCCATTCATATTCTGCTCCATAGCGGATGTGAGCTGAACCGAAATAAGAGCTCTTTTCTCAGAATATAATAGCCATGATTTCATAGGCACACTACGAAAGAACGCAATCAAACTGCTGTTTCAATCAGACGTAACACACATACTTGCACTAATGTGTCTTCAGAATACTGATGTACAGCATTCAATCTGCAGAGAAATTAAAGACAGGCCAACTAAAGGTTTAATGCTAGAGGGTGCTGCTTATTAAGGAGGAACTCTTGGATTCATAGAGAACAAAGTGAAACAGTTCACCAAAAAAGCTGATGGAATAGAAAAACTTCCAGTATTCTTCGAAGAATTACCACGCACTGAGAAAGGCAGACGATATTCCTACACCAAGGCTGTACAACAGCTGACTGCCAGAAACACTGTTTTAAACTTGAAAACAGACATATCCAATGTTTTAAATGTCAGCGCTTTAGGTACGAACAGCTAGGCCGCTTTAATAGCACTTCATGTAAGAAATATGCTGGAGAGCTTCTCACTTTCACGTGGAAACTTAGAAAAGATTGAAAAGCTAAATAGATATTTTGTCATCAAGACCATCCAGCCAACTATTCTGGTTTCGACCATCATCCAAAAGAACGAGCAACAGCAAAAAAAGCGAAATCATGCAAGGAAAAAAGGTCATAGAAAGAGTTCCAGAAATAAAGAAACCTGAAATTTAGACATTCAGTCCCATGGTGCAGGGAAAATGCACACGTTCTCAACTTCAAAAAGACGAACTTCTTTCATTGGTAACAGACTGCAAGATAAGCTAGCGTATTCTCACCGCAAAGCAAGTGCAGATGAGGACTCAGATCTGTGGAACTTTATATTAAATTTGATGTTAGCAACAGAATTTACCCCTGTCATTTTCAGATCCAGGTTTTTACGCAAAGTTAAGAATCTCAGAGAGTCCCCCTTATTGCTAATAGATGACGCCAAATTAGCAGCTCATCAGCCATTTCTCGTCATTGTTTTGTTTACGTAAACGATGTTCCTAACTCCTAAATTATTTTGGCCATTCGCGGAAGACAGATTAAATATTAAAAGTTAAAGGCCTGAGAAACTCCGTTATCTGAGGAAGTCATTTGAGATCACCTCTTTGCCAAGGTTAAATAAAATCAAAATTTCTATCCTAAGGACCTTATCTCGTGGTTAGTTTGTGAGGAAAGTGCAATTTTAATTATGGCTTTCCTGTTTTCTCTAACATGTGGATTAGTGTGATCGATGTTATTAAAGTAGTCAAGTTCAAAAATATTCCATGTGACAATGAGAAAGCGAATGAGAGAGGGTAGCTTACCTCAGATGAGAACCACCTTAAAGAATGAAGGAGCATGAATTTCGTATAAGTAATATGGAACACAATATTCTCTGAATAATAAATAAAAGTATGATTTTTTACAAAAAATGAATATGCACCGTGTGTCTCGGGACGATATACCTTTTCAGTATGCAGGAAACAACGTTGACAACACAAACCATGGGTAAATAACGGTTATAACAGTTTCTTCGCATTCTGCGACACATCCATAGCCCCAAACACTTTGCAGTTTTCTTTTGTTTTTAGTGCCAAGAATAAATTAACATAATTTTAAAGAAATGTACAAATTTTATGTTAAAGTTTCGTACATGATTGTAAGTCCAGTAGCGAAACAATGGTCACCTGAATTTGGCAGTCTTAAGTAAAAAATTAAAATCAATAATCAAAATGTATTATGCTTGATAATCTCATATTCTATCATTTATAGTTCTCTTCAAAATGCTACATTAGAGCCTTTTTCAGAAATTTCTGTATTTGTCCTTTGTTTCCTTATTAGTATGATAAAAACCATTTCAAAAGCATGATGTGTAAAATACTGAAAGACAATTACTTTATTCTAAGATAAAACGATCTTCATTTGTGCCTTAAACTATCTTAACTTCATACTGGAAATTGGCTATTTTAGAAATTTCAGTTGCTCTCGATAGCAGAAATTTCCTGATATTAAAAAGATACTGTATATTATCTGAAAGTAAAGGGATAATAATTATCAAAGTTAAAAACCTTATAAGATATTTCTTTCTTCTTAGCATGTTTTCGTGGTGTAATGGTCAGCACACTCGGCACGTAATCAAGAGGTCGGAGGTTTGAGTCCCGACGAGGACACTGCTCATTTTTCACATCTCCTGCTTTCAAAAAGAAAAACCTGATAACTCAACAGTGGCGCCAGTTTTAAAAGGAGGGGGATGATGATTCTTCACCATCAGGATTTGGCGATTGGGTCCCCTAATCTCCAGTTGCCCCTTAAAAAGGGGAGTATATAAGGTATTTCTTCCGCCTTCTTAGTATGCCTTCATAGTCTAATGGTCAGCACTCTCGGCTCGTATTCGAGAGGTCCGAGGTTCGAATCCCGGCGAGTGTATTGCTCAATTTTCACATCCCCTCCTTTCAAAAAATACCGAATGACTTTACAACCTTAATATGCAGTTCCAATAAGTTATAATCAGTGTAATGGGAATATTTCTTATTTTAATATAGAACTATTAAAATATCCACGCAGATCAGTGATTTACGTTTCATGTGGCAAACTGAAAACGAACACAAAAAGCGAAGCAAAAGATAGTGATGACTATCTCTTATGACTCATATTCGCATAAAATAATCTAGATGTAAACAAGAAGTCTTTCAAACTATCCAAAACATGTCTAAAATGTTTATTTAATAAGTGAATGTCTATTTAATAACTGAAAAGAATTCAAGAGAGATAAAAATTTAAAATTTTTATATTTCGTATCACTATAGTATTAAAGTAATTATTACTTTATTAAAAAAATATAAAAAACTCTAAATTTCGGTAATTACTAAACTGTTATTATAAGAATAAATTTTTAAATTTCCTTATTAAACGAGAAGGAGATTTTAAAGTTTTAATTTCTAAAATGACCATTTAGCTTAAAAGAACCTTTCCACAGACAGCTTTCTGAAAGTCCTTTACTTTCATATAATTCAAACTTTAAAATTCCAAATACATAGAGCCAGGGAAAGGACTCTTCTTATTTTGGAAGATATGAAACAGATGAAATCATTAGATGAATTTAAAGCAATATAAGAAATTTATTAGTACGAAAATAATCTCAAAACCACATTTTCTATTATTGTAAATCAACTCAAAAGAAGTCTGAAGATATATCATTCCCTTTGCTCTGTCAGTTATTTTTTGTCTCGCATGCTTTGTATTCGATGAAATAAAAAAATGAACAATTTATCCTCTCCTCTTTTAGATACACATGCATGCACAAAAGACTGTCTTCCACACTCCATTTGCATCTTTTCTTAAAGTCTATGAACATATTTCTCACGGGAGCAGTAATATTTGTGTTCCAGCTTAGAGTAACATATAAGCTTCTCTTCTCTCCTGACACATTCTGTCCCAGAGTTTTATTGTTCAATGACAGATTAATTTTATTTCACAGATGCATATGACATTAGGAGTCCTATTATTATCTGATATATTTATGAAAACTTTTGACAAATACACGAAAATAAATTCAAAATTGGAATAAATTACAAAAATGCTTCGAGAGATGAAATAAGACTTAACTGTACGTTACATATTTAAATATAGAAAATCCTCTGAAAATGCATTAACATGCCGTTAGGAAAGGAGGCTCTATAAATAATTTGTGCAATTTATACACGTACTTCAGAAAACATAAGATTACTTTGAGCTCCGAGATAGTTAATTAATTGCACAAAGGGCTGCTTACAGTAAGAGGCATTTGCTATGAGGTTCAGTGTTAATTTCTCCTGTATATATTGCTATATTAATGTGGGCAGAGATGCAAATACCGCATGAAACTGAATTTCCTGAAAGTTAATTAAATCTGAATTTTTAAAACACATTTTAATACGTTTGGGTAAAAATACTTTTCCGGATACAATATGGTGAGTATTATGAGTATCATTATCCCTTATTACAGTACAGGGAAATATTCAGAAAAGAATTTCCAAATAATTTCAGGAATTTTGCCTACACATATTTCTGGCTATTTTAAGTGCATAAAAAATTTGGTACAAAAATATTTAGTTTTTTAGGGTATCAATTTGATGTTAGTATAACATGCACTGCCACATATTTCTTTATTTTTATCCGTTTTAAAAATCCGAAAAAATTCTCCATTTGTTTATTGCAATCATCTGCAAATACTGCTACCTAGTATAATTTCTAATTGATGAGGTAGATGTTTTCTTGATGAGTTAGAAAAGAAATTTTTATTTCTTATGACGAATAATCCTACAATATAGGGAATTTCTATAGATTTCTATTTTGGAGGAATATTTCAGTTCAGAATATGAAGACTATAAAACCATACGTATGTTCACAGTACAGTTAGTTAAGATTTTAAAGATTTCATGTGATCTATTATTTCTACTCACATGTTAATTTTTGAAACCATCGCCTTTGCTAAGAATTTGAAATAGAGATTTATGAAAGGTTCGAACTTTGGATTACCTACGAAAGTTCATGTTTTTTTCATTTACAGCGGGCCAATATACTTTACTGCTGAAACTTGACATTTAGTGAAAGTAACTGCTGTCTTTGGAATATCTGCATCAAATTACTGGACGGAGTTTGGCCGATAATCTGATTTTAAGATACGGAACTTCCGTATTTTTGAGGTGGCAAACACCTGAACACGAGTTCTTTACATTCTGACAGTTTTGCATGTAGCTTTACAAGTTGCATTTAAAGATCTTTCAAATTGGAATGAATTCTGCAATAGTTTATTTGTTTTAAATTTTAATCTGATCAAAGCTCTCTATAGCTACTATTTAAGTATTAAATCAGAACTTACTTATACCAACGAGGTATTTTATTTGCAACATTTGGAGCCTTCCTTTAGATTTTGAAAACTTTTGATACTGATCACCGCTCGAGTTGTCCTCCGACCTGGGTGTTAACCGTACGGAGTTTAGATGGCAACACATCGGAAGATACTGCGGTTATAATACTGAGATGAGTTCAGTTGAACTCACCGAATATAGCTTGAAAGCATGCTAACCATGACAGGAGACTTTGATTTACAGAAGACACACGCATCATATTGAGCAATCGAGGAAAGAAAAAATTGTAACAGTGCTGTATAAAAAAAGTTAAATTACAACTGGCACGTTAGAGGACATAACATCTAAACACGTGGACTTTGGTAAACTAGTAAACAAATTGAAAATATATATATCAATACAGAGATATATACAAAGTTTAATATGGCTAACAGCGTTGAATATAGAGGAGGAGTGCGCCGCTGTTCTCCTATTGTTGTATGACACTTAAGTTGTGGACGTGTTTGGGGCAAGCTGCAGATGACTTGACATGGCCGTGTGGGCAGTAGCACAATAAATATTGACTGATCCAATTTTATTTTGTGCAGATGTTACTGCTAGCGTTAACGCCCCATGCTGGAGAGTTTGAGGAATATGTTTTTTAAGGTAATACCTTGAAGTCTGTGGGCAGTCAAATACGTTGTGGTCCTCTGCTCCTTCCCTACAGCATATACAGAGATCTGCGTCACTGCGCCGAAAGTGGTGCAGATAGGCTGGAAATGTAACGTGTGTAGAGAAATATCAGTGAAGGGGAGCTGTTGGGAAACTCTATTGCTACCTTTGAAAAAACAAAAGGAACGCCTTGCGACCCGCGGTGGCTATAAGCCATTTCTCCTAATACTTTTTTAACATGGTCTCATGCGTGGATTTATTTTGTACTTGAAAAATATGAAATTAATGTAATCATGAAATAAATTGCGAATTTTCTATAAAAAGTTCTCAAAATTTTTAATGAAGCAATCCATTTCATTAAGGAATGTTTTCGTTCTTGGCAGCAAAATACATCAAGGAAAGATTCTCCTGTTCTGTCTCTTAGACACTGGCTTTCTGTTCCTTTGCTACGATAAGGTAACTACTGATAAGAAATGTTTGTTTAAACTAGACAAATTATTAAAAAAAAATTAAAATCATCTCAAACTTCATTGCGGAGAATTGCTTCAAGAAATTCTTACTTAAAATTTCAGTAAATAAAAAAAAATTGTTCATCCAGAAAATAAAATATATTTTGATTTGTTTAAGGGGAATCTCGTAATCAAATGAATTTCTAACTGTTTTATAATACAATTAGATTTAAGAATAATTGTTATTCTGCATCATATTTTAAATTAACAGATTAAATAAAGAATTTATTATGAAATTAGTGATTTAATAACTACAATAGCATTTGATTGCAAATTTTTGAATAAAGAGTAAATTTATGAATAGGTTTTGTCATAACGTTTTGCCTTGCTCTGTTTATCTTTTATGGGTTAAAATGAAATTACTTTAAAACCTATTCAAAATTTAAGAAAATGATCGGGCAAATTTTATTTCACGTCTAATATATAATCTGATTAATACTATTTCTTCGTAGTAAGTAAATTATAATAAAAGCCCTAAGAAACTAATAACTATTTTACATTTATCTGTAATCAATCCATAATAATACAACGTTCCTTTCATTAGGAAGAACAGTGCTTTTCAAATGCTCTGCTTAGAGATTTATTTCCATGTCGTCACCTCTAATTTCAGTACATTTCAAAATCCATTAATTCTACCAAAACTTTCCAAACTTCAATCTAAGGTAACACTTCCGACGGAAGTATAATTGATTAATATGCTTCTCTCTAAACATAGAGTGAAGCTTAATGGGCTGTAACCATTAATCATAAGGGTTCTATAATTTCGGGTAAAATGTTGATTAATAATCGTTTCCTTTTTAGACATTAATACTGATATAACAAACATTCCGCTTTCTAGTAACTTTGTTATGGATTTGTTTTACAACACAATGCATATGCTACTATTAAGATATTTTGTTTTTTCACAAAACGAGTTCGATTATTTTTTTTGGTTTCATTCCATGTTTTGTCGTACTTATATTCCTAGTCTTACATTTAAACTAGTACCAACTAGTCATGAACTAATAACAAAATTATATTATTATTATTTACCATGCGCAACTTTGCATTAGAATGTCTGTAGACATTTTAAAATGGATTTTAGCTTAGTGAGTTTTGAACATTACTTGCACAGGACATTGTAAATTCTAAGATGCGTTTGTTATATTTCGTTGTTGTAAATACGCGTATATCTATGCATAACTCACCGATTGTGAAGGGCGTGCTTAAGCTTAAGTTCTGGCCCTTAAGTTCTGGTTTTAATTCCGATAGAAATATTCTAAAGCTGTACAGGCACAACTTGCAAATGAGATAGTAATTATAAGCTCTCTATTCATTTAGAATTCTTCTATTCGTTTAGAATCGTTGGCGGCGCGTGTAGCAACTAGTGGAAGAATCTGAATGCAAGAATTTAAAATGTTGTATGGGAAGTCATGTTGTTCGCACGTAAACAATAGAAAGCGTGGTGAAGAGAGGCTACAATTAAACCAATGCGTATGTGAATACTAAGGTACGATTTGAAGAAAATGGCATGAAAAAGAATAGTCTATTTAAAAGGCAAATTTTAATTAATTACATTTATCCAGTTTGAAGCAGTTCAGAGGTAGGTAATTGGAGGCCTGCTTGCCTATTGAATCCTGTTCAGTAAAGCGTATCAAAATTAACAAAATAAATAATAATAATTATCACCATTATCACACATTGTTAAATATCTGACATGTGTACGTTTTCGCACTTTTTATTATCTCAGAACCATGTTCAGAGCATGCTGAAAATCTCAATATCTCCGAAAACTGGTTTTGGCGAATTCGCTACATTGAATTAGACCTCAAAACGTTCTAATTAACCTCTATTAGATTTTGAGACCTAAAAATTTCGGAAATAAATATTTTGCTGAAAGATATATTGTAAATAGATTCGTAGTTTCGTATATTTGTAACGGTGAATTTGATCTCAGTATTCTTTATTCGAAAAGCTGTTTAAAACCATAATTGAAATTTAATATACCTTGAGTTGCCTAGGAGCGTTTATTTTTTCAAACTGTATCTTCAACACTCGCTAAAGGAAATATATTTTTAGACCTGCTGTGCTAACACTCTTGTAAACTATTCTCATACGTGTAGAAATTGTTTAATTTTATAATAAACTATAAATTATGAATTTAATTCCCAAATTGTCTCACTGACGCAACTTTTTGAAGGGATATGAGAAGGATGCAGGAAAGAGGTTTACGTTTTAGTTTGACTACCATCAAATAAGAGAAAGGACACTGATCATTTGCATAAGACGTGTTTCTGTTTTAGACTAAGTAGGGGTTGTAGGGATATATACATGCAAGCCAGCACCAAGATGACAAAACTGTGTAATTATAGTCATTTCCTTAAAAAATACTTTGCTACTAAATGAGATATTACATATCGTCTGGCGCTTACTTCCTTTTTATCCTCTGTTTACATGCTAAGGATTAGCAGCATGTGCTTCTATACTAATAACAGAAAGTTCTAAAATTTTGAAATTGAAAATTTGTGCTTCTCACATTTTTTAACAGAAAGTTTTATTTTACAGTTCACCATTAATGGCACTGTGAATATTTTGGATCGGTAGCTCATAATCATTTTCCCAATAATATACTCTGTTTTAGCAAAGTACACTCATGTCCATAAATTAAGGATAATTCGGAGCCACGCGGAAATCAGACTCTAAAAAATATATCACCTATAAAATCACTACACACGTCTTCAAGAATCATACGCAAATTTCAGGAAGTAACCAGATGACACCGATGGTACGTCACAATGGCGAGAGTGTAAAAGAGTGATATATAAGGAAAACAGGCAAAAAAGTAAAATTGTTCGAAGGCGCTTCATAAGCATTTCAGTGCAATAACCGAATAGTTATGACACAAAGGACGCATTTGGATGATTTTTTACGTGATAGAATTATCGGCCGTCTGGAATGTGGGCGTACCCAACTGGAAGTATCAGACGAACTTGGAATTACCCAGAGTGTCATCTCCAGGCTTTGGCAACAATTCCAAGATGATGGCAATGTGAGTAGACGTTACAGCACAGGTCGCCCCGGAGTTACAACGCCGAATGAGGACCGATATTTGGCAGTTACTTCTAACTGAAAAAGGCGGAGCACAGCTCTCAGACCTGTCTCGTCAGCTCTCTTCAGCCACTGGCACGACAATTTCAAGGCAGACCGTGTACAGACGCTTAGGGCAGATTGGTCTATATGCTCGTAGACCTGTCAGATACGTTCCACTTACTGCAACTCACTGTCGCCTGCGGTTAGCCTGGAGTAGAGAGCATGCATTGTGGACACCACAACAGTGGGCTTGTGTGATGTTTTCCGACGAGTCCAGGTTTAGCTTGCAGTCTGATTCTCGCCAGACTTTCATATGGAGAGCTCCAGGTACCCGTTACCACCAAGAAAACATCATTGAACGACACCGTTACGGTGGTGCAGGAGTGCTCGTTTGGGGTGGAATTACTCTGGGTTCCAGAACTGACTTGCATGTTCAAATTGGAACCATGACAAGCCAAATCTATTGGGACGTCATTCTGGAACAACATGTACGTTTGTAACGGAGCGCCATGGGCGCACAATTTGTGTTTATGGATGACAAAGCCCGTCCTCACCGCGCAAACATCGTAAGCGAATGCCTTCAATCGGAGGATATCACCCGTATGGACTGGCCAGCATTCTCACCGGATTTGAATCCAGTAGTGCACGTGTGGGACATGCTTGGCCACCGACGATTTGCAGCCCTTCAACCTCCTCCTACATGTCTACCAGAACTTCGGAGAGCATTGCTTTTTAAGTGGTGTAATATCCCCCAAGATCAGATCGATAATTTGATACTCAGCATGCCTAGGCGTTGTACGGACTGTATTGCACCGTCTGGGAGACATACAATGTATTAACTATCATACCAACCATGTAATATCGGTTTTTTGTAAATAGGTTTTTTTTGTAATTTGCTCCAGGGAGAAAAAATAGCTAATGTTTTTTAATAATATCAAACATATAGCATCTTTCTGCTCTTTACCTTTTGTTTAATAAATAAACTTTACAAATAAGTCAAATTTGTTTTGCTTCTAACTCTTCCTTTGCCTGATTTTGCATTATCCTTAATTTATGGACATGAGTGTACTTTAACCTAAAGTTAAAGGAATGTATAAAGTCTTAAGATGAAATCTTGCATATGTAGCCTTATTTTTTATGATTATTGTATAGAATGCTTCATTTTCTAATTTTTATTTTATTACATTTCATTCTTTATTTTATTAGTTTCATTTGGAGCTCATGAGTAATACGTTCTTAACATTTTATGCTGCACTTTGCGATTTCATCATTTTCTTTTGTAATTTTAAGGCTTCATTGTATGTTACACTAAAGGAAATAGGTTTTTCAATGTTTTGTTTTCAAATCGTGTTTTTGTAGAAACGTAAATTTATTAACCAAAGCAAACAGAAAAGAACTTAGAATTAGAAAAAAATTCAATTCTTTCATAAGAAATCAAAGTTGAAACCCTAGCATTTTGTATCGCAAAGGTTCATAATAAAATGCTCCAAATAAAATTTCAATTATTATGAATAAAAAATAATTCTAGTAAACTCTATTAAATCAAGTAGCGAGGATTTCTCTACACTTTCAAATCCTTCCTACGTAGTTTTGGATACGTAATACAATTACTGGGTATCACAAATTTTGATAAGTCACTTTAAATAAATAATAATTAAGAATAACGAATAACAGAAACTAAATGTAAATAAAGTTTGGGACAACAGGTAGGTGAACATAGATCATATATTCACCAGATAATTACACGGACTTCCCTTTCGTTTGGCATCATACCTAAATGTAGAGCTAAGGATTGTCTTTATGAACATGCTTGTTAAAGAAAATCGTGGAATTCTAATTCTGGTTAAATATCCGATTTCTCAAACCATTATTTTCAGTAAGTCTCTAGGTATTGATTACTAATCGTTCAGAATTAAACCTAATTGCATTTCCTGAAAGAAACGTTTCTCTTCTTTTGCAATCTTAGTTTGTTTTTTCCTAGTTTTCGAGAAATATTTCCTCTAGGATCTGATTTTATTCCCTGGATTTGATAGGAACAGACATGTTTCCTTAAAATAATACGTTGATTCCAGTTCTTATTGAAAACGCCTTTTAAGAGAAAGTTTCGTACATAAACTACTTGTCAGTTCTTCGCTTAAATTAAAATCTAACGCTCTGAGTTTAATAGCGTCAGCAGTTTTATTTCTAATGTCTAACAATTTTAAAATTGCAACAGAAGACGTTTGGGTCCATAAAAAATGCGTTCAGAACCTCGGGGGCCGTGAATGGAATTTCGAGAAAGATTATCCTGTGTTATTTAAACAGATTTTGGAACAATACTGGAACTGAGAGTGACTGTATCACTGAAATTATAGTAACTGAGTCCCAGTAAGTATATCAAACTTCATCTACAATTATAGGCATATGTCTCTCAAATGCCTGACAGATTACCCAAAAAATTGCAAAAATGTGACAAGAAAATACACAGTCAGATTTTAATTATCATTCTCATCGTCTCACAGCACTGCCTAGAACCTTTTAAAATTTGACTGTTGTAAGAAATCCATTTAATCACTTATGGTTTATATTAAGGACCACTTCAGCATCGTATTTTTTGCGTTTCGTGATGTTATCTAACAAGTGAACGTATGAAATAAAATAACAGCGCTTGTGCTTGTGCACGTTTTGCTACAAACTTAGTAAAATTTCTTCAGAAATGCAAAGAAGAAAAGAAAAAGCTTAAGTAAACTTTCCGCAGAAATGCAAAAGCATACCAGCGACCGAGTAGTCCCGACCTGAGTTCTATTCTAGGCAAACGGGCGCGCTGCGTGTGCGTTTTTGTCGTTCTCGCCACATGAGCCAGTTTCTGTTAAAAAGTCTTCCAAGAAGGCATTTTCCTTTAGGCAGATAGCTTTAGTTTGCTTTGCTGTAATTAAATAAATCAAACCAAAACCAAACCGCAGAAACGCGCTTATAACAGCTGAGGATAATAATCGTTCAGAATGTTCCAGAAGAATCAAGAGAACGTTACAAATGTGCATGAAATTACAGAAATAGGTTGCGCTTAGAATGTTCATTATGCTTACATTGTTACTGAATTTCTTTATGACTTCTGTTAACGACTATATGGAATGAGCTGAGCATGCGAAAGATTCTGCGCAAGTCTACTACATAAATCCGTATACCATGTAATTTAGATTCTTCAGTAACACAATACGTTTTCTTTATTTTCCTTAGGCACCAAATTCAGTTTCCTAGGGCATCTTTCGCATTCACAGAATGAAAATTAATTTGAAAGGAAAAGGGTGCTGTAAAGGAAGTTTAGGAAAAATAGCTCGAATTCCAAGCACTTTAACGAAAGATGACTTCACATAGGCTTTCCACTCATAGAAATGGTGTGTTCCAATAGGTGAGATTTATTCTAAGTTTACAGAAGAGAAAAAACTACAATGTTTGTTAAATAACTTAAATATTTTGAAAGAAATCCAGCGAAATTTTGGGTAACACTTTGTAACGTTTTCTGCAAACTGCTCTTCAGAAGTTATGGAAGAGAAAACTTATCTCACAGAGTCTAAAACAATACACCAATTATAGTTTACAGAAAAACATCAACTAATTTAAAAATGCTGAAATGAAAGTATCCACATATTATATAAAAGATAAAACATTTCAGCTTAAATAAATTACAAATTTGAAAATATATCTTTTATTACAAACATCAGTGGATCTTCCATAATTGTTTAAAATATATTACTGATTATATTTTGCGAAAAGAATTCTTGCATAGAGGGAAGTTAAATTATTTTAAAATCCAAAAAGAGCTAAGTATAATGTCATGGTAAGTATGATCAGTTCTGTGGAGTCTGTTGTGAGTTCACTGTGACACCAGTCTATAGTGAAGTCGTTGAGTAGAATCAAAATGCTCTTATATATGTAGCCGGGTATTTTTACTAATTGGAAAATGAATATTTGCTGTTATTGTTGTAGAAGCATTAGGCTTTTGAAAACATGAAAAGGCCTATCATGTTGCCAAAAGACCGGTAATCGTAAGAGATCAGCTATCGAAAAACCTTCTTGCTCGCAGTTCGATGTGCTAACAATTGCATAACAAAATAGAGGATTGCCTTTTACTCTTTATATTATGAAAAGACGGCTATACATATAGGGTTTTACGCAAGGGTATCTGTTTTTTTTTTGTTTTTTTTGCGTTCTATTTCCCTGTCTCAAAGAGCAGGTAATTAAGTCGCCAGGAAAAGACCATGAATCAGGATAAGTCCATGAATGTTATTGATGCAAGAAGCGCAAACATTCGTCTGTTGTTGGTCTAGGTCTTGAGCAGCATATAGGTGACAGAAAGACTTTGTCTAACTCTCCGCAAGTTTGATACACGTCACCCAGAGGAAAGGGTCCGAAGGCCTCTTGCCCTAACACCTAACAGAGCTTTCGAAAGGACTTTCGGCAGTTCGTGTGTTTTCAGTGCTACCATGCCGCATATACAAATACAGATATTCATGCCTTCTTTAGGATTCAAACCCGAGCCCGAGGATAATACAGTAGCCAGAAGCATTAATTACTATATGACGATTACAATGGTTGTAATTACCACTGAGTAATGAGTCCAAATTCCCTTCAAAATTTGATTTACAACGCATCATGACCCTGACGGAACAAGAAACTGTGATAATGGCCATAGACACATTAGGGTTTCATGCAAGTCATGTAAGGGCACCCGTTTCTTATATTCTGCTTTAAATTCAGCTATGAAGCACATTGCCAGGGACAGATAGCAATGATTGTCAGTATCGCTCACGAATGTGTCCAAATTCATTTCAAAATTTGATTCACATCATATCACGACCTGAATAAACTGACTAAACAAGTTCTTTATTTGTTTCTAAAAGACACTATGACGCTAAAGAGCTGAAGATACGTATTGGGAGAAAGTATTTTCAGGTGGCGTTTTTCGCCCTTCTTCTAATGATGTTAGCGTTTAGAAGCAACGGGTTCCCCTTTTTATTTATGGTGGCAGTTATTTATGGTGACATTATTTCTAAGGTTAATTTTATTTTAAGAAACAATACATTTTTATTTAATGATCTTTTCTGCTGAGATAACTGAAATAATCATAAAAACACCTATTAATTGCATGTTTTTCTTAGCTTATCCGCTATAATTAGATCCCTAAATCCCCAGTAACCATTTTAGCACTTTCATTAAATATTCTATTGGGGACTATACGCATCGCTAAATTTATGTAAAACTTCATCAGATTAAGACTCCTCTCTGTGGAAAAAAATGAATATATTCAGAAAACTTTATCAAATATGAGTCCCATAGGATACTAGCTGCAAATTCTTTGCTCGATAAAAATGAAAAATATTGTAGTTAAGTTTCAGAACAATTGAATGCCATAACAAAGATGATTAAAACGAAGTTACTTAGCCGTTTCGCAATTCGATGTTGATAAGATACATTAAAGAGGAAAATATCTCAGTATAAATCTTGAGTATTTTAGATCAACAAACTTCAGTGAAACTGAAGGAATGAATTTAAATTTAGTGATGAAGAGTTAATTAAAAATAACGATGGTCTTCAACGAAACGTCTCTGGAAGATTTTAGCAGCTTTTAGTTTTAATTAGGGTTTCTGAACTGAAAAATAGCGTTAAATGATATGCTCCAAGTAACACTTTTCTTCTCACGCAATGGTTTAATTGCGTACATATTTGAAACAGTAATACAGTTGATTCTAGAATTAGAAGGGTTTGAACTTATTATAAGAATGCAGTTTCATTTACAGAGAAATATGTTTTGATAAATATATCGGAAAATATTTTAGATATTTAGAGTAATTTGGAAATAAAATAACAGGGAGCTTACTGCAATATTTTAAGTATTAAAAATGATTAAAAGCTTTGTACCATGACTGCATAAAATCTTGAGAGAAATTAATCTACACACGTAGACGCAATATAAACACAAATCTTTTATAAAAAGGTGATGTTCGCCAGAATATTAAGTACAAACATTCGCATGACGATGGAGATGAATAAAGTGTAGCACTGGGTTTATTATGTCTGGGTACTAGTCTAGTTTTTCTTCCTTCTGACTTTCACTTTCAGAAATTTAATTTTCTGCAGTCGTTTTATTATAATAACGCAGTATATAAAACTTATAAATATGTATGACCTATACTAGTATATTGCTTATGCTACAGGAAAGATTTCTGATCAACAACAGTTATTATTTGTAAAGATTTTGAAAAATAAAAGAATACACATGCATTTGAAATTAACCGATATGTTGGCGTCCTGACTGCCTCCCACTCTGTTGTACCTACTGTTTTTTCATACTATTCTTATAATGAGAAATTTAGATTGACTATGCATAAACTTCGATGTATAAATTTATGTAGATAAACAATGGATGAAGAATTGTTATTTCTCATTTTATTACAGATTGTCAACTTTTGAATAATTAAAGTCTTTTTATAACCCATTTAAAGCTTTTCCCATGATAGGAACAAGTGTTTTTCTACACGCTTGTCTTATTCTGTTCATCACCAGAAATATCATAAAAATCTGAAATCTTCATATATACAAATTATATTAATCATAAATAAATTACTCGTGAATAACTTTAAATATCTTATATGGTTCTTGGTCAACATTTCTTGTGGTTATCGTCGGTCTTATATTTTTTGAGTGAGAGGGAGAGTGTAGATAAACGTTAAACGTTCATAATAATAACGGAAACAGGTTTTGTCAAATCATCGTTAATAAAGAAATCACAGTTTCGCATAAATCTGAGTATTATGAGATTTACAGACATATAAATTTCGCTATCCTGCATAGCTGGAATCAGGAGCAGCTTTAAATTTGACATATTTATATCGGTACATAAGAAAAACACATTCTGTATTTTTCATATAATATTTATTAAGATAAATAGTACTGAAGATAATGAATGGAAAGCGTAATAGTTATTTCACTCTGAATATCTCTCCAGATGTTCGAAATTGTTCTACTGATATCAAACAACAGAATGTTAAGTTTAATTACCTTTGTGCTTGCATTTTAAAGTTGAATAAAAATTTAGTTATTTTGGCTGAAATTAATAGCATAATTGTGGTATATTTAATATAAAATTTTCTCTTAAGATAAAGGAGGATAATAATTAAAATTGAGATAACATGTCTGATATCTAAGAATTTCAAGTAGTCTAATCTAATTATTAAAAAACTGCTTAACTTTTGATAACTTCGGAAAATCTCATTTTTTAGAAAGTGAGTTAAGCAAATAATCTTTTACAAATGGTATACTAGCTATAAATTTTAAATATAAAATACCAGCTTAAAAATTTTACATATAAAATGTAAAGAATGCTAAAATATTAAACATAATCAAAGTAGTACATATGTAAATTTTTAATTTTTCTCATGAAGGCCTTCTGTTAGTAAATGTGTAACCCACTGATTACTGGAAATTAATAATAATAATTTTTAAACAATTAAGAAAATTACTGAAGCAAGTGTTTTTAGCTAGTAGAAAAAAAACTCAAATATAATATTTTGCAAGCAATTTTATCTTAACCGCGATAAGAATTAAATAACAAGCCGCCTAGCGTTTGCTTTGCAAAATTTCATGCGGAATAACATTGTTTTACCAATTAGCAAAACGTTATTATTTATTATTAAGTAGGGTTTTGCATTTTTCATAAAGAGCCTTTTTATCTACTGCATTGCCGCAAATAGCTCTAATTATAAATGACTCATACGAAACGTTGCGGAACACGCCTCAAATAGTAGCACATTCTGAACGTCCTTAACATGAATTTGTCCATAACATCCTTGAAACGTATGCGCTAATACTTTGAAATCATAAAGCTCGCTTGTCTCTTTGGTCATTTTTAACGTTTAGAATTAAAATAAAAATGTTAAAATACCCTTGTTAAAGTAACTATTTAACTAAATAACTTACTATCATCTAATAACTGAACACTTTTATACTTACCTATTACCTCATGTCGTCATTGCTTACTAGATATTATGCAACTATTAATTTAAACTTAATACTGGCATTTGATGTATCTCCATATTTTGAGGAAGCTTGGTTTGAAATTTAGAATCACTGACGAACAAAATAAAGTTATCATATTTCAGTATATTGATATTCGCCCCAGTAATCAGAGCAAATATCGGTACACTCACTACATCTATTTTGGGATTAAAATGTAAATGAAACTCATTAAACAAGAGTTTAATTTATTTTCTCTTTTTATTCCATATTTTAAAATTATATTAGATTTCTATCAAATTTATTTGATAGAATTCGAAGTAATAACTCCCAAAGAAGTGTACTTAGTTCCATGAGCAGAAATCAATTTTCTCATGATGGAATAAAATGTCTTAATAGAAATTAGGAGAAATAATTTAAAGAAATGTAAATGCTAAACAAAATGTTCTTCAAGATAAATCACAGCTTGGAAAATGTTTTAAAACTGAAATTTAATTTTGATGTTAGTTGAAGGCAACATGAGTCAGCTTTTCTTACGCTAACTAAACTGTTAGCAACCCACAGTATTGTTATCTTAATTCACTTAATAAATTTAATCCCGTTTATTAGTTAAACCAGACCAAACAAAAAGTATTGAAATAATTTCAAAACATATTTTTTTAATTTAAATTATTTTTTCCTTATATCTATAGCAATATTAAAGAAATTTGTTTTTAGTTTGCTAAACACTTTCATTACCTAGAACAACAATTATCATGTTTAACAACCAACCGAATATAAAAGTTACCATTTTATTACAATTTTGAAAATCGAATTTCATTTTACTTACGCATACAGTTTAAATACAGGAGGCACATAGGATAACAACAAATAGTTAAGTATCTTATATTCTAAATAAATGTATGCCTGTTTTCTTTGAATTTTGTTTACTGAAACAGCAAAATTTGAGTCAATCCAAAGCAGTGTTTCTCAATCTTTTATTTCCACGTCCCATCTAACCCTTTCTAAAATTCTGATATCTTTTGTGCAACAAATATTTTAAAGTATTTTGTCCCACCTTCCGGTACGCCTTTGTGGTGTAACGGTAGCATACTGGAAGCGTATTCGAGTCCCGGCGGTGGCATTACACACTTTTCACGTCTCCTGCTTAAAAAAAAATCAACTCTACAACGTTAAACCAGGATTAAAATTGGGATGCTCTGAAAGGCCATCTTATTTGATTCGCCTCTTAAATTAGAATCACGGATGGAAGCGATATTTAGTCAGGTAATTAATTTCAAATGCTTTGCCTACTTGATGCATGCAGTTAGATACACTTAAGTACAATCCCAGAAGAGTGTACAATTGCAAATTGCGTGGTACATTGAACTCCTTACATTATTCGAAAAAAATCTAAATAAATAAATCTTTAAACAATATCCTAAAGTAGCAGTTATTAATTGCCTTTAAAATATGAAAATATTCTAAATTTGATTGACACAAACGTGCACGTGAAAAATATATATAAGTATTCTCGAACTTCGTTCGCAGATGAAGTTTTTGCCGCTTGTTTCATCATTTGCTCTTGAAATATGATAGAAGATTTTAAGTGATATGATAAATGACACTTAAATGTTGTGATCTAAAAAACAGAGGCAGAAATTTATCGAAGTTTGATTACAAAGAAATGAAAAAATATCTTGCTGACAATAATCCTCTGCTACTGAAAGAATATTTAGAAAATAATCCGAAAATTATAGGCAAAAATTGAGAAAATTTGAATCAGAAGTTATGAAACTTGGAAATTTCAAAATGAGTGCCAAGAATACTGAAATCTTAAGACATTCAATGCCTATATAGACCTATAATTTATCAGGACTTAGTCTTCTGTGCATACTCTTTGAAAACATGGTGAATTACTTACAAGGTTCTTATCCTTACGTTCTAAGTCCTGAACTGGAACAGTGAGCGGATAATACGCTATGTTCTGATGTAACTGCTGGGCTGGAGAATAACTGCACGTGAAAGGATTTGAAATCCTCTTTTATTCAATTACTATTAAATACAAACCTCCCAATTCGGGAGAGATACAGAACGTAACAGACCACACTTTGGTCGAACTTAACAATCAAATAAATTTAAATAAATTAAAATAGAACTTAAATTAAA
>KK115236.1:81053-122229 GCA_000611955.2 Stegodyphus mimosarum | reverse complement strand
AATCTTTAAATACAGCCATTTTGCTGCGATTATAGAACGGTTTTATTTGGTCCACATTCGCTTTGAGCGTTTGACCATCATTTCTTTTTAATATAACCACTGCCCCCGTAATTTGTTCAATTGTGAACGGGCCTTCAAAACGCGGAAAAAATTTCCCCACCTTTTCCTCTGGGGCATTTGACAAGTTGTGTTTAATCTTCAACACTTCATCTCCCACATTGTACTTGACCTCTGTTCTTTTTAGGTCATAATACAGTTTTTGTTTTCTCTGGGCCGTTTCTATATTTTCCGTCGCTTCCCGTATTAACTTTTGTATATCACTCATTTTAAATTCTTCTGCCCTTTCCTGTACAAAGAACAGTTTATCTAGGGGGGTCAAGATCTTTCTTCCTAAGAAGAGTTCAGCGGGTGTTTTTTGTGTAGTATCGTGTTTGGCGGTCCTAAGTGCAAATGCAAATTCATTTATATGGCTATCCCAGGTAGAGTGATAGTTTTTCACATAACTACGAATTATTTTCACTACATTTCTATTCACCCGTTCCGCTATGTTTGACTGCGGACGATACGGGACCATCTTTAGATGACGTATGCCCAGTTTTGCACACATTTCCTCAAACATTTTACTAACAAACTGAGGACCATTGTCTGAAATAACTTTTAGGGGCGCCCCGTATTTTAAAATATACTTATTTAGAATTGAATCTACTACAATTTTTGCAGACGCGCGTTTTAACGGAATTAACTCTAACCATTTGCTAAAATGATCCACTATAACTAAAAGATATCGGCTTTTATTAACTTTACTTCGAGGGTAAGGTCCAAGTAAATCGATGCCTATTATTTGATTTGGGAATTCTGATTTAATACTATTTAGGAACCCGGCCGGGCGGAAATTAACATAATTATTTAATTGACATGTTGGGCACGACTGGACATACGCCCTAGTAAACTTTTGCAGTTCTGGAAAGAAAACTGCCTCGCGAACTCTCTGAACAGTTTTTCTTATACCTAAATGAGCCGAAATGGCACAATCATGCAACTCTTCTAATACATTCAACCTCATGCTAGCTGGGATAACCGGTCTATATTCATGATTCTCATTAGTAGCTTTCGTATAGAATAACAGTCCGTCAATTAATTCGTAATTTTCGGCCCTATTTCTTATCGGCACAATATCCGGATGATTGAAATTCTCAGGGTCGGCCAAATAATTGTATATATTTTTGAACTCCGGATCTTTTTTGAGTTCGGCTATTACTGTTTCACGAGAATCTAATACTTTGGATGTTAACATGGCTATCTTAATTACACTTCCATTTTCATCTAAGTTAATTCTGCTTAAAGCATCTGCCACAACATTTTCTTTTCCCGGCGTATGTTTAATTATTAGGTTATATTCCTGTAATTTGAGAGCCCACCTTATTAATCTGGGTGATAAATTTTTTCCAGAATAGAGTCTAGTGACCGCCGCGTGGTCGGTATATACAGTTACTGGAGAACTTCCAAAGAACACACGAAATTTCTGTACTGATGCTAACACTGCGAGAGTTTCTCTCTCTGTTGCGGAATAGTTTCTTTGGGTTTCATTTAATGTTCGGCTGAAAAAAGCCACGGGCTGACCATTTTGGGAAAGCACTGCACCAATCGCGAAATCTGAAGCGTCCGCTGAAATCTCTAATCCCTTATCCCCTTCTGGAAATTTTAAGACGGGAGCTTGAGTCAATGCGTCTTTCAATTTTTGAAACGCCAAGTTGGCTTCTGCTGACCACGAAAACCTAGCTTTTTTTCTTTTCAACTTTAGCAGTGGCTCAGCTATTTTTGCAAAGTCTTTAATGAAAGCCCGGTAATATGAACACATCCCGAGAAACGACGATAATTTCTTCGCTGTTTTAGGAACAGGATAATTTCTAATGGCTACTATTTTTGACTGATCCGTTTCGATTCCCTTTTGGGAAATTTTAAATCCTAAATAACGTAACTCTTTTGCGGCAAATTTACATTTAGACGCATTTATCTTTAAACCAGCTTCGTTTAACAATGAAAATACTTTTCTTAAATCTTGTAAGTGTTGTTCTAGAGTACTACTCGTAATTATAATATCGTCTAAATATATGAAAGTGCTTTTACCAAGGACTGGTCTTAAGACGATGTCCATACATCTTTGGAACGTTGCCGGCGCGCCGGATAATCCGAACGGCATTCTAAGAAATGCGTACGTACCAGATTTCGTTATGAACGCGGTTTTGTGTACGTCCTCGGGTTTTACCCCAATCTGAAAATAGCCACTCGTGAGATCTAATGTAGTCATGTATTTTGTAGACGAAATATTTCGAATAATTTCTTCAATTATCGGCAACGGATATACAGGATATTTTGTAACTGAATTTAACTTGCGATAATCTATAGCAAAACGCCACCGCTTCGGGTGCGTAATCGGGTAATCATTATTTTTCTTACACAGGACAACGGGGCTAGCATAACTGCTAGAAATTGGCGTGATGATTTTATTCTTTAACATCTCTTTAATATGATGTTCAATTATTTCCTCTTTTGTCCTATCATATCTATATGGCTTTTGCCTAACTGGCTGAGCGTCCCCCGTGTCAATGTCGTGGTTCACCACCTGCGTAAAGCCTGGTACATCACTAAATAAATTCGCAAAGTGACTTACCAGACCTTGGATTTTCTCTTTTTCCTCTGCTTGTAAATGTTCCAAGTCCAGCTGCGGGGGCTTATCATTCTTCGCTTCAATTGGCTTCATATTTAATGTTAGTTCTCCCCCCTTGAAATCAATTTTTGCTTCTGCCAAACTAAAAAAGTCCACACCTAGAATAATACAAGTCTGCAGGTTACGCACAATATAAAACAGGATTCTTACCTGTTCGTTGTTGATACGCACGAACAATGGTACTTTTCCTAAACAGCTACATTTTTCTCCTTGGGCCGCTATGACATCCGTGTCTCTTGCACTAAAAATTCTGTAACGTCGAAAGTGCTTCTTAAAGAATCTTTCCGATACGAAGCTGCTTTGGGCTCCTGTATCCAAGAGGGCTGTCGCCGGTATGTTGTTGATTAGAACTTCAATCTTCGGCAAACTCAAATTCTTAACGACCACGGTGTTTAAATTGATTTTGGAAGGGTTTTGCGCTGCTTCGGACTTCTTCACCTTCCTCGAAGAAATCCCTCTTAGTTTAAATTCTTTTTCTTCTGGTTGCCCTCGGAATCTTTGCTTGTTCTTCTATTAAATTCCCTTCGTTCGCCGCTCGCTTTAGGAGACACATCTTTCTTCGGCCATTGCTTCGCCTTATTCCCGTAACTTTGATTTTGCTTTTGCTGCGGTCTTGGCGAACTCCACTGACTTCTTCGCTCAAATTGGCGTCGTCGTTCGTTGTCGGCTGTTCTTCGGCTTTCAAATTGTACCGCGAGCTCAAATAATCTGTCTAATGTTGTTGGATTTCTTAGTTCGATGAAATCTTGAACTTGGGGCAGTAGCCTAGGAAGTATAACTTGAATAATTTCAGGATCCGGGCGACTTCCATACAAAAGCTTGAAAACTTGAATTTTCCTCAAAATAAAATTAGACAAATCTTCTATTCTTTCTTGGTATCGGCTAAACAGTTCAGCTTCCAATCTGGCTCGATCTCGCACCACGGGAAATGCTTTCACTAGAGAATTCTTGAAATTTTCATACGTGTATGTGGGGCTTCCTGGTTCCCCCAAGAGATTCTTTCCGATGCACTTGAACCAACTTAGCGCTTGGCCCTTCAAAGCGCTGGTAGCAAGAGCGACTTTCTGAAATTCGTGGACTGGATATAGCATGAAGTGGGAGTCTAGCTTTTCCAGGAAATTGATTACGGCTGTCTTGCCGTCAAAACTTGCCGCTGGCTTCATGGCTGCTCGCATGGTTTGTACGATGTAGCCGAATCCTTCTATGCCAGGAGGTGCTATCTCAGGATTCTGGACAGGTACAGCAGGTGTCTCAGGTTCGTCTTCTTGTTGCTGAGGCCATCCTCTTCTTTCTGTGCGGGCGCCATTATCAGGACTTAGCATTCTGTGTGTATTCTTTGAGAACATGGTAAATTCTGTAAAGGGTTCTTATCCTTACGTTCTAAGTCCTGAACTGGAACAGGGAGCGGAAGGTACGCTATGTTCTGATGTAACTGCTGGGCTGGAGAATAACTGCACGTGAAGGGATTTGAAATCCTCTTTTATTCAATCACTATTAAATACAAACCTCCCAATTCGGGAGAGATACAGAACGTAACAGACCACACTTTGGTCGAACTTAACAATCAAATAAATTTAAATAAATTAAAATAGAACTTAAATTAAACTTTGCTTCGCAGAGCAATTCGCGGAAGTTGGCCTCTACCGAAAAGGGTGCGTAGCAAGGTATACTAAATACTACCGCACTTTAATTTATTTTACAATGCAATCACGTAGTAAGCACTATGGCTTATAAATTTAAACTGTTAGCTGGTCAGGCGAACGTTGAGCAGCGTGACCGTGATCTGAGGCAAAGCTCTCACACACCGAGAGGTTTCTACCTCCGGCTTAAATAGTGCTTGGCTGAACTTCAAAAAATTAGCATAAGCTAAAAACGCGCGCTTCTTCTGACAGGAAGTTGAAGCAGAGAGGAGATAGAAAAGATTTAAATTAAAATAAACTTGGTTAGTTTAACTAAAACCTTACAAATTTAAATATCGCGCAACTGTTTTAATAAATTCTACAAACTACGCATACTGCTGCCCATCAAGGAATTTTTAGAGCTGGCAGTTTTCACTGTAGGATACTCGTATTAACAAAAAAAAAAGATACTCTCTTGAGATTAACTAAAAAGATTGAATTTGAAAACAATATATTGAAGAAGGTTACCATATCTTTTATACCATATTTCAATTAAACTACTGAACTTTCCAAAGCCTCGACCATATTTCTGCAGAACGGATATAAAGAAAGATGCAATAGAGAAATTTGATGCAACAAACAGTTATTATTCGAAACATTCTTTGCAAAACACATGAAAAGAAAACAGGGCGTTACTGAAACTTTTTCATTTCTCAGTGCTTAATATTATGTTCATCAGGGACTGAATAACGTTTCCGAAAACTAGCAGTATGACCAGGGTTCAAATCATGGTGAAAGCTTTCGTTGACTTTTATGGTTTTGCACTTTCTAAATGCAAACCTGATTCCCATAAGAAATGCTCTATGCAGGTATCTATCTCATAGGCGGATGATTCTCGAGTGCTTTGCTTTAATCAAACCACTTACAATTCATTATAAAATCAAATAAAGCCATATTAAAATATGAGTACAGAAGAATCATTCTAAACCTTTTTATTTCGATACGGTTTACGTATATAGATTTTTGACACAGTATGTGGTTGTTTCAAATAACCAGACACTTGCATTTGTCGGGAAATGCCTAACCCCATCGTTCAATTAGCCGTCTCATCGTCCAAAACATTGTCTAGCTTCACAGGAGTCACTCGAGTAACAATAATGAAAAAAGAGAAGTTCTATCCTGATACTGATGGAAGACGTCACGGTGGACGGACATGAGAGAATCCCAACACCCTTCTTATACAATTGTAGGGAGAAGTTTCGGCCTTTCAATATTTTAAATGTCCCATGCCGCACAGATACTATACAAACATCCAAGGTTTCTCCGGGAGTCGAGCCCAGACCCAGAGAAATGGAAGTAAAGCATCGATAACCATTATACAAGTCAGGGAGGCTTTTGACACAATATTAAACTTAAATGGTGGGCTAATCTCTATTTAATATTTTTCTTGTTTTAAGGAATGCATTTATTTTACATAACGCGTTTCGATACCTTATTGCATTTTAAATATTGTAATTTTGTATAATACAGAGAAAGTATCAGACCTGTTGGGTCAGGAAACGTGAAAAATCAATTCGCGTACTTGCCAGGATTCGAACAATGGATGTTCCATTTGGTAGCTGGATGCAATAACTATTTATAAATCAAAAGAAGAAATAATTACTTGAACTATAGTGAAACATTTATTTAAAATTATAGCAATCATCTCTAACCATTACATTGATCAGGGGCCTTCTGACATAATATTAAATTTGAGTGGCATTTCTGCTGCTGAATTATTTCAATTTTGATGATTTCTCTTTAACACTTTTCCTTATTTAAATAAAGCATTTATTTTACGTAATGCATGTTGATATATTATTGATTTTTGAAAGATACACTTAAAAGTATGTGGATAAATTCGCAGAAACTGTCAAGCTTTTCAACGCAAGAAGCGTGAAAAATCAATTTCCACACTAGCCGGGCTCGAATAATAGATTTTCTCTTTGTTACTTCTGTTGCTAACCATTTATACATCAAAAGCTTGTATTAGGAATGTGATAAGTACTTACAGTGAAACGAAAACTTTATTCCAAACTATTGTTACTCTAAGGAGTTTAAAACTCTACTTAATTTATGCAAATTGTTTTGAGAATCAAGACGTTTGTGAAATAATTTTCTCATTTTCATTTCAATTTAAATTATATATTACGTTGGCAGGAAGCTTAATCCTGAAGCAGAAGTAATTTAATTTTTTAAATCAGATTGCGGATCAATTTAACCGTGCATATTAGGAGTAACGAAATTTACACTCCCTTATTGCATAGATATTTTTGGATTAGTAGCCTCTTTTATAGCTTAGTATCTAAATGAAATAATAAAGAATTTCCTTAAAGATTATAATTATTTTAGAAAATGCATTAAACTCTAGAGACATTTCTTTTGTATAAAAGCAAAATGTATAGTTTGTACAGAATAAATTTTCCTAAATCCCATCTCCTTTTGTTTTGAGAACAAAGAAAGGGAATAGCTTTCCATTATAATACAAATTTAATTCTGTCTCTGGAAGGCACTTACGATTCAACCTTTGAATTATTTTGTTTACCTCAAGCGAAAAGTTCAGTGTAGTTTGAACGAAACTTTTATCTTTCTAAGCATTTGTTCAAAGCATCCCGAAGCCATTTATTCCAATCGAATCGACCGCTACGGTCTTGTTCCAGTGGCTGAAGAATAAAACAAACCAGTTGCACTTCAAGCGCGAAAGACGCATCACGCTAAGAAGTCGACGGAGGATCCTTTTTTCAGATGAAAGATCTTAATACTTACTCTTATTTATTTATTTAATTTTTTTTTTTGAAAATGTACTTTTATACGAGATTTGAAAAATCCAGACATCTATATAAATTGTGTTCATATAAAATGTGATTCAAATAATACTAAAAATCAGGTAATATTAATTATAAAAATATTTGTCTAAGCTAAATTTTGGTAAGCTTTTGAAATATACGCATAAAATTGTTCATATAAATTATGCGATTGTAGAAATTAGAAAAAAGAGCGCATGTTAAGGATACGGGACAGTGTTTCGATACCATTACGATTAAAAGTAATTAACAGACAATCTCCTTATTTCTAGTAAATGTTTTAATAATTTTCGTGACACATATCTCTAAAAATTAAATATATGTATTCGTATATATAATAATAATATAAGATGTATAATATAATATGTATATAATATATAAGATGTAGTTTTAACAATACAGATTTCAGCTTTCTGCATCATTTTCAAGTTGAATGTATGAAAAGAGATTTTGAACATTTAAATTTGCTTAGTAATCACTAGAGTAGCTAATTTAAAGTAATTTATTGCTTGACTGTAGTTAAACTTTCATGACTTTTCATTATAGGTTCTTGCCGTGTAGCTGTCAACATATCCAGCTTGTGAGGTGTAGTTGATTTGTTTAACCAGTTATTTTATAATTAAGATAATTAAGATATTATTATCAGTATTAATTAAGATATTATTAACAGTTATTTTATGTTTGAGAATTTTACTGTCACTTCTCTCTTTCCGATTTCCCGCCAAAATGCAGATTAGTTCGAGTGCATATAAGTGAAGGTTAAGTCAGAGCGTGTTCTGAATCTTGAATGCCACTTTACTAGTTTTCTTATTCTAGATGAGTTCCTGTCTTCGGCGTTGCATTTCTACCTGCCGATAGTTAATTTTACGGCTGTGAATTTCGACACAAATTCGCGAATAAGGTATTCTGTTTGGCCTTTGGGTATTAGATAGTTAAATTTAACTTTACAGTGGAATTTCTATTTTGAGTTCTTCGTCGCAAATGTTGGCAATTTGTAAGCCCCATGTGTGCCTTCTGTTCATCCATTTCAGTCCTTCGTGGTGTAGTGGTCAGCACGCTAGACGCGTAACCGAGAGGTCCGTGGTTCGATTCCCGGCGACGGCGTTGCTCATGTTTCAATACTCTTGCTACAAAATAACCTAATGTCTCTACACAGTAACCTTACCAGCTGTTACATTTTATAAGCTAACAAATCGGATGATGTCAAGCTTGATCCCTGAAGAACGCACCATTAGTTTTTCAAGTCAACTTTCAGAAGCTAATGACTAAGCAAAATAATTTAGAGAGTTAAAAACAAGGTATATTTTAATAACATCAATAAAAGGATGTTAATTTACAGCACATCTGATTCATGCTATTTATTACATATCTAAATGATATCTTTCAAAACATTTTCATCGTCGTCATCATTAATTAATTATGTTTATTCTAACCCCATCACTACGAACCTCGCTAAAGAATAATCGTTTACACGCCATCTAACCGTGAAGTTTTTCTGAAACTAAGATTTAAAAAAGCGAAGAGTAAAGAATGAATCATGAATCTCTGAGATAAAAGTTGATGAACGGGATTCTAAATAAAGCAGGAATTTTTAAAGGAAAGATTCTTCGTTGAAGGTTTCTTCTAAAAATATTGCGTTTAGTTTAAAATGAAAATATTTTCTGAAGGATAATTTGCACAATCAACACCAATGTTTTTAACATTTTCTGGAAGTCTACTCAAAGCAAAGTATAAAAAATAAAAGGATGCGATAAAAATTTCTTACTTTGTTACATTTCTCAGAGACATTTACGTTACTCAGCTGCAAATTAATTAACAACAAACTATCGCCGCCTTTATGTATGTATGTTTTCTTTTCATAACCTTGTCTTATTGCTTTTTGACTATCAAAGTCATTCTTGGTTTGTATTACAAAAGTTATACATTAAATTGCAGCATTCATCGGAAATTTATTTACGGGAAATTAAAGATAAATTAACTAAGATACACGATTAATTTGAATTTGAAAATTTCAATTAACTTTCGAGAAAGGATTAATTTATTATTTTAAATTATTCCCTGAAAGAGAATGGTACTAATAAAGAATGTTATATTTAAAATCCATCCAAACTTAAAAAATAAACAGGTGAAGTAAATAAATAAAGTACAAAAATAAATAAATAAAGTAAAATAAAACAAAAAATATGAAAATAAGATAAAATAAAATAAAAACTATGAAAATAAGATAAAATAAAATAAAAAAATATGAAAACAAGATAAAATAAAATAAAAAAATACCAAAATAAAATTTAAGCACAAACGTTCAATGTATAACATTATAGGTCTTTATAAAAGCTAATATGCACTTTTATAATATAATCTCTTATCGTTGAAAAATGACCGGAAGTTAAATTACCTCGCATGGGTAAAAACGTTATTAAATAAATTCGTGATCTACAATTTTCTTAAAACTAAACTAGTCATTATAGCGAACCTCAGAGATTACTTGATCACTGGAAGAATTTTTAGAACTTTTTAATTACTGATGAAAATGTTAAACAAAATTATTTTTTATAATTGTGAAAAATGACAAAAATTCTCTTTTTGTCAGACGTCATTCCATAACCTTAATTGTTAATCGATAAGTAAGAGTAAAAATACTTATCTCCTTCCGGGCCTGGCGATGTATTTGGTTTTTGTGGGAATTAATAGGAAGAAAGTTAATTACAAATACAAGCAAGTTTGACTATTTTTGATACCATAAATAACATTTATGCTGTGTTTTTTTCAGTGTTTTAAAAGCTATGCTTAAGTTGTCATTTTCTGTTCAAGAATTAATAATTCATGCTCATATCGGGATTGAAATGATTTTAAATTCATTGTATTTCTAATCTTAATTTTAATTCTACTTTGCCACTTGAAACTCCTTTTCTGTGAAAAAGGTTTCAGTGAAGCAAACAGTAACACATGTTTCCTTAAAAGAAGCCAAAAAAAATATTGCAAGTGAAAAATGTTTCGCCGTGTTAGGAGGAGTCTTGAGCATGCAATCTTTGGGAAACCTGCACTTGTGCTTGCTATTGCCCAAAATCGAAATGGAATAATCGAATTGATGGGCTGACCCGTTAAACCACTAGAGTTTATCGAAAGAATTCTTCTCGTTCCTTAGATACTAAGTATTGGTAGAAAATAAAATGGCTTTCTTTGGGCCATTACAAAGTCAACAGTGAGTTGATTTGGAAAACTAGGGAGTGCAGTTAGTTCGGGTTATTATACGATTTCTGCAGAAATGAAAGGTCAACGTTTAGTTTCACGGATTTTATTTCATGTTACACATGTTTTCATGCATTTCCTCATAAAGTCTCTAAAATGCAGCAAAACATCTCAGGGTAAATACTAGCCCTTAAAAGCTTTACCGTAATAGCCTGACATTTTCAACCGTTAATATGCATGTCGCGCAATATAGTTCCATATTAATCAGACAGAAGGACATACTTTTATATTTGAAATGTTCATGCTCTTAATTCATTATCTAATTCCAGCTTATTTATAGTACAATACTTTTTTGTCACGCATTTATTTATTCATTCCGAAAAAAAAAATCGATTTAATTGTGTCCAAAAATTATCAAGTCAATTTATACTAACTTAAAATGTAATAATGAAATAACAGAAATTTTAATTATTTTCTAATGAAATTATTTAACTATTTTAATCAGAGATAAAAACGAAAATATTGTCTAAGATACTTAACTTTTTTAACAGACATTTCTATGATGACATTCTTAAGGTGATGATTTAAAGCTAAAGAGTTATATTTTTTTTAATTGTTTTTCAGAAAGTAATTTTCCTATGTAAAGATCCCATTTCGTTTTTTTAGTACTGTAATTTCGTATTATTACTGTCGTATTTTATTTTTATCGTTTTTATCCTTGCACGCATTCCCTTTTAGTGAAACGAGTATCTGAAAAAGTCAACTTTCTTAATATATAAATTAATTAAATAATTAAAGTGTTAAGTAATTATAAATACATTAAGTAATTATACATATATAATACATTAAGTAATTATACATATATAATACATTAAGTAATTATACATATATAATACATTAAGTAATTATACATATATAATACATTAAGTAATTATACATATATAATACATTAAGTAATTATACATATATAATACATTAAGTAATTATACATATATAATACATTAAGTAATTATACATATATATGAATATAAATTTAACTTATTTTTAATTAAAATTTTGGTTTGAATGCATTTTTAATTATCCACAAATTTTAACCATTTCAGTTCTGTAATAAAATTTAGTAATTTAATCAGTGCGTTTATATTCTCCACCATTTTCATTTTTCAAATTTGCAAGCGATTTCTCTAGAACCCACTCAATTCGTGAAACTTGTTCTAATTTTTTTAGAACAGCATTTTGCATTTTCAAAATAATTTCATTATTCCTACGTGAACATGATTTGAATTTAGTTTGTTTATGCTTTGTGTTTAATAATTATTGTTACTGATTTATTATAGCTTGCAGCGCATGATTAGATTCTGGTTTTAAATTTACCAATTTCTGGTTCTCATGTAACGGAACGAACTGTATAATTAAGCATCCACAATTTGAAAATTGCGTTTTAGGCTCAAGATATTGATCTTAGATCACTTTTGCCTGAAAGATATCGAACTCATATCATAAACACTTGGTAAATAAATTGTTTCAAACAGGTTCCAAGAAAGGTGCAAGAATTTATTACTTTTTAACTGTAGCAATTAATATTAAAATTTCATCACATTGTTTTGTTATTACTGAAAGAAGGACTGTAATTAAATCTCTGGCAACGATCTTTAAATGATTGCCAAACATGTGGTACTCTGAAGTCACCTGTTTTTGGAACATGCTAAATTTATTAGATTAAAATTTGATCTCTCGTTACTCCAGTGAATTACTGTTTTTAAGCCTATAAGATTATGTTATCATTTTCATTCTTATACCGGTTTCTTAGTCTCGATGCAAAGTTTTCTACAGATGTGCATTTGAGTTATAGCTATCAGCAGTTATTTTCAGTTCCTTATCTTGTTTATATGCTTCTCATCCAGGTCGCAGATGTACTACTAAAGATAGTAACGCTAAAGAAAGATTCTTCTGTACTTCAGAAAGCGTCACGTTTCAGGTAAACGGAAATTGTTAGGCCCAAATATAAATTTCGATATCTATATAAGTATCACATTGGTAACATATAAAACATACAGTCACATACACGTTAGTTCACTATATGGAGTTATAAGTAAATTTCTTATTCAATTCTAGATAAAATGAGAACAACCCATAATTAATTTGGAAAATTTTCAGCTCCTAAAGCATATTTAAAATAGTATGAGCAAAATAACTTCTACGCAGTGTCACAAGTTTTATTCATTTTTACACCATGCGTAACGATTAAAAATGTCTTAACTTGAGTGTTTTCTTATGATAAATCTTTACTTACTGCTAAGATGAAGTAAAGTATAGTTACAGAAAAAGAAAAATTTCTTTTCAAATGATACAGCAATTAAGAATAAAAAATAAACTTCTCTTATACCCAAAAGAAAAATAACCTAATCGTCTATTAAAAGGGCAATTCAGTTCGTATTTCGCTGACTTCTCTAATTATAAATAGTTTATATTTTTTATTGATATTTAACTCAAAAGCAACAGAAGAAGTTTACATTTTTGTTAAGTATGTAGTTAATAACTATTGATAATAAATTTAAACTAAACTAAACGGTAACAATTTTAGAATCAAATTTGCAACATATACTTACTAAAAGAGTTTTCTGCAGCATGAGGAGCCAAAAAATTATGCAATCACAAAAAATAATGTTACATTTATTGTTTTGGTTAATGTCTAATCGTAACAATGTTTTATTACTTTGGACTAGATTTAAAATCATTTACAATGAAAATAATTTCACTTCATTGCTTCAAATTTTAGCATGCATCAGCGAGAAATACACAAAAAGCTTCGCAATATAGTTAAAAAAGGCAGTAAGTTCAATTTTTGTGAATACATAAATACATATGACGATATACCTCAAAATAACCGGATTAATTACAAACGATAAGTTTACAGCGACATATTTTAGTCTCTTTCAGAGTATGTTTTACTAACATCAACGCTTTTGCTCCAACAACTTGCCCACTACTGAATACATAGAACCAGTTACGAAATCCTTGGCACGAAATATTATTCAAGGCACGCAAAGTATTTTCTTGCACCTCAACTATATCACTGAGTTGTCTTTTTTATCCACTGAATTACTTGTTGAGAGCTTTCTTCATCCATAGAAATAAAAAAGTGGCACTTTGAAAGAAGATGATTTGATGCGTAGCTCGAATGAAACAGAAGCTTTATGTTACTCTTACTCAAGAATTCCCAGACGGAGAGAATTTCTTCAGAAATTTGGTTAGTCTCTTGCATGATCAACTTAACAGTTTTTCTCCACTTTTAAACGCGCTTTGCATTTCCGATCATCAGCAGATATTCAGATAGTTGCATTGTTCATTTCACTGTTGCCATTTTTGAATGCGAAAAATTACTCGCGAACTTGTGATCTACTTGAAACGTTTGGCAAATCATAGCAGTGGTCTAAACAGCAGTTTGTTTTAATAACAAATTAAATAAAATATGATTAATCTTTATTCTACGTAGTGACATTTCGCAAGAATCGCAAAATGTTGCAAGCTGAAATAAAGACTGATCGAGGCCATGAACGATACATCTATTTTAACCCTTAAGCAACTTGAAATGTATGCAGGTCGAATTTGTAAACTACTTAAGTGTAACATCGTAAGAAACTGATATTTATTATATGTACGTAGGGGCAAAGACCATTGCTGAAGGTGAAAGTTTGTGAAGACAAATCCTGTTCTCTGGGCAATTTATACCCCTCTGGATGTTAAAGTCTAATATTGATTTAGTTTTATTCTTGACGCCGGTGTGAACCGCATCTGACAGATTATGTGGTCACATACTTTTCTATTTGTTGCCCTTCTAACTAAACATACCAGAATGAATACGATTGCTAACATTCTGTAGCTACTCCTCTTCGGTTGCCTATCTTTTGTAGAATTTTTCATGTAAAGACCTAGTCTTCTCTTGAATAAGCAGAAATTTAATGGTCTTTGCTTCTGTGTCAAATTCTGTATCCAGTGAGACAGCATTTTCTTTCCTTCAGAACTTAGATTCATCCTCTTAAGATTGTGAGGCTTGCATAACTCAGCGTTACAGCACCTTTCATGCTTTGAATAAAGCGATATTTATTTCTTAATGTCTCATTCATTGTAGAAATATGTTTATTTATTCCTGTGCTCGTGTTGACATAATTTTGTCTTCTTCATGCATATGGGATTATTTCCAACTTTTCTTTTAAAGTAATCGCAGATTTCAAGATTAATTACCAGAGCATACTGTTTTGCTATCCAAATCCATTTAAAGCGTAAGTATGTAATGCGTAAATATACAATGAACACTATCGGTGCTAGACAAGTGACTCACATAACTGCATGAATATTGTTTAAATGCAAGAATTACGCTGCAGAGAAAGGAGGAATTAACTGCGAAGTCTTTATTTCTTATCGCAGGTTTTCGTTTTAATGTAAAAGTCTCTTCCCTGCGTAACTGCGAATTTACGTGAATTGGAGAATTATTATATGTACTCATATATATATATATATATATATGTGTGCGTGTGTGTTTGTACAGCTAATTGGTATTTAGGCACTTACGGAAGTAGGACAGAAGAAAAATCAGTTATGCCATCTCAGGAATTGAAACTTCAATCCTAACTATTGCTAGCCAGATGTGCTTCCAGTTATACCGCTAAGACACGAGGAGGGAGAAAATTTCCTCATATATTTAAATTTTTATTGAAATATGCTCAGTTATGTAACTTGTTGTATAAACATTCTGCTGTAGAAAATACTGCTGTAGAGTACCCTTGATTTAGAATGGCAGGTAAATTTAGAAACTGTATTATAAGAATTTCTCATAAAAACGCAAGCTGGAAAATAGATTCTATTATTAGATTTTTTTTTTCCGGAGTGGTGTGATTTTTTTTAGAAATGCAGTCTTTTATTCTCTAGAGTCAAATACTCATGTGATTCTCTGAGTAAGTTTCCATTTTCTAATGCATTTCAAGCCATAGAGCAAGAGGAAGAGAAACAAGGAACGCTGCTAAACTGCAAGTAAAGAAAGAACGTGCAAGTCGTGAAACAGCAGCACGAAAAAACTCAACATTGGTTAAACTCATAGCTGCTATTTCAAATAGTAACTCTGTTTATATTCTCTTTGCTGTTCGCAAACTGTGAATCATTTTTAATATTTAAACATTATGTATTTTAAGAAAGAGTATTTTAGATTTTTCAATGGAGTCTCAAGGGATTCGATTAAGTGCAAAGAGACATACGTTCAATTTGCGAAGATTTTATTTCAGACTTTGCTGGCTTTCCGATAAAAGGAAGTGTAAGATAGACTATGTTTTCTTTTCACAGTTAAAGCAATCATTCTCAAAACGGAAGTGGTAGGTTATTTTTGGAGTTGCCTTAAATTCGTGCAGCCTTATTTTAAATGATATAAAATGATAAACAACAGCATTCGATTCAACACGTATGTGCACTCTTACATTGCAAAGCTTTGTTTAGCCCATTAAAATATCGAATGTAATTTCAAAATGCAGATATATCTGTGTATTTATCCATTTATATATATTTGTGTTTATTATTTATATGTTACGTAATTTAATAATTGGTCACACAAATTTTGGAATACAGAGATGCATTTCATTGTATACTTTCTTTTTCTTCTTCCCTAGCAAGCTTTACACTTTCTACTTTTTGGACTGCTCAGCGAAATTAAAGGATACCGGTAGAAATAAAATAGAACTGTTTCGCAGTGAAAAATCGCCAAACACAATATTTACAAAAAAATTATTTAACAAATACTACCAAGTTTCCCTGTTGTTTAACTTCAATGTAGTGAATTTAAATTTATGGAAGGTAACACAGACAGAAAAAGTCCGTTATTTGCAACAAATGTTTCTTTAACATAGTGAGAAAAACACAAACCTCACATCTTGATTTCGTAGTTTCATCAGCGCTTCTGAAAAGGCTTTTTATACCTCTGAAAAATCCCTCATAGCGAAGTAAGTCATCTGGTCGGTTTCAATAAGACGATCTAAAATATTCTACACATGCTGAATCAGCTTCAAGACTAGTTAGTACTGTCTAATCCACTTGTATTTTAACATCTTTCTAAGTTGCTTTGGCAGCTAAATTCATTTATAACAAAACAGTATGTGTAAGAAAATAATTCGTTAGACCAGAGAATTTGTTACGACTTCAAAAAGACAATGATAGCTAAATATCAACACATAAAATACCTTAGTTCTGTTGTTTATTGCATAATAATAAGAAATTTGTGATTATCGTTGCCATGCATATTTATTCAAAACAAAATGGTTATCCGTTGTTTACTGCATGTTCCTCCTTCACATCATTCACCCCTGACAGCTTTCGGAGGAAGTACTTTATAAATAAGTCTCCTTTCATCGCTGAAATAAATATACATTGGTGCGTTTATATTTTCATAAGATTAGCTGGATTTGTTCAGTTGCAGCGATTGTATCTGGTTTTCCCAAATACTTCCAACTACTTAAAAAAATTTGTAAATTTCTTTCACCATCCACATTTCACATCTTAACTGTGATCATAAAGCTTGAACTTTGAGTAAGGTATTGGATCGCAAATAACCTCGGTTTTCTTTCAATCAATAACGCAAATTATCCTTAACATAACAAGACGGAGTTCAATGAGGTTTATTTTTTAAATTACCTCCTTTTTATATTGAAAGTTACATAAGAGTTTTAATTTTTCAACGTGATTGATTTTCATTGTTTTTAACTATGACTTTTCTTTTCGAGACTTTCCCCACATCTAAGTATGATTTTACATCTTAGAAATTAAGTTAAAGATTTATATTTTTGTGACATTTGTGCTTTAAAGTCAATAGCTTTTTTTGATACGAATTTTAGCGTACAATGCAGATGAATTGAAAAATTGGAAATTTAGTAAATTTGTAAAGAAGATGCCACTAAAAAAACGTTAACAGTTTTATCTTTTATTTGCGAAGAAAGAAAATAGCCAACTATGACACTCCTCTCTCACGCAGAAAATTTGCTTTAGGAAAACGTATTACTTTTCTTTGGGAAGAATGGTATCCAAAGTAATCTTCTTTTCCGTTATATAAAACTCAGGTAAAGTTAAGGAGATTGCAGAGACATTAGGTATTTTTGGAAGCGGTGACATGAAAAATGAGCAACGTCTTCGCCGGGAATCGAGCTACGGACCTCTTGGTTACGCGTCAAGCATGCAGACCACTACACCACGAAGGCATGCGAAGAAGGCGGAAGAAATACCTTATAAGATGATCAAAACTGTTGCTTAGAGGTCTCCAAAGAAGTATGTAGGTACATTGCATCCTATCAGTTGAATTATGAGGGAAAAAGGCCCCTCAAAAAATTAAATCAGACAATGTATTAAAGCAGAAAGAAAATATCCAATTTTTTTTTAATTAAAAAATTTTTTAAAACAAATTTAACATAATTGGCCATTATATTATATTTGTTATAACGTTATAACTGATGATTACAAGCAGTTTCGACAGAATAATTATGTTTTCATAATATTTTTTATTCGAAATATTTTCTATTAAATTGATAATTTCTATGCCAGTAATAATAAATTATTTTCATAATTATCACCTAGAGAACAGTTGCAGAATTTTGACCACCTTTCGAGAGGTTGCTGGTAGGGGAAGAGGGGTGGGAGACCCTTGTATCTGTCCGCCGGGTGCTCTCCTTTAAAACTGAGGTAGAACAAAGCATAGTTTGACTATCACTCGCATAGTGCTCAAGGCTTTGGCCAATGACAAACGCGATCTTGTACTACTTGCCACGATAATAATTCGTGACTTCTTCTGATTACATCAGGTAAACGATATTAGTAACAATAACAACGTTTAGCTGGGGTGTACTAAAATTTCGATTTGATTTTGTATCAATTACCGCAGAGCACTTGAAGGAACCTAAGGGAAGCAATGTCTTCGTGGAGAGCAATTTAAGGGAAACTAGTTTATATATACGTTCCACATGAGGAAAGACACGAAAACCCGCCGGTATTCGAATCCCAGAACGAACTACCAGTGTTCAGCGGCTTAGTCGTTGGTGGAGGCCTTCAAAATTTAAGGAGTAAGAAATTAATTAAAACAAGATAATGTTTATTAGGTATGATCCCCTCTTCAAATACGTAAGCATTTCTATTTCCTACAACAGTTTTAGATAAGAAAGCTCTTTCATGAAAGTATTTTGATGATATGAAGTATAATCCAACGAAAAGGAAATAAATAGGTAAATTTTAGTACACTAACTTACTATCTATTGTTCGTAGAAAAATTATACTACAAAATTCAGATTATTTAAATTTAATTATTTTTACTTCGCATTCAGTACAATATTGTAATGAGGATTATTGTAATGAGGATTATTGTATTAAGAAGTAGGGAAACAAAACGAATTTCATAAACGTAAACATAATTTAGAGTTAAATTTTATCCCATCTTATTTAGAGGATTTCAAAAACATAACTATATTTCATCTATACATTGAAGTAGAAACAAAACCCTAAAGACAAATCCATAAATGCCACTTAAGGCTTTATTTTAATGAAAGCTGACAGACACCCAAATATAACTTAACATTAAGATAAGTCTCCCATTTATCTCTTTTCTATGCTTGGCTATGTTTGATATAATTTGTTTCCGTCTGGATAATTATAATTCTTAATTAAATAAAAGCGTCCTACTAAAGTGGAACACCACTCTTCTGTACGCCTGGTTTGATTCTTAACTCGTAGCTGTTCGAGCGGAGAAAGAGGAAACCCAAATGTTGATTTAGTACTATGTGAGTGTATCAGCTGCGGACGTTGAAGAAGATACATTAGCTCAGAAAATCATTTTCAGTGCAGATGTTTTCCGTTGTTCACTTTGTTCATTACCGTGTCGTTCTTTGTCACCTTTTGGCGAGCTCTGCTCTTCCTGTTTTGTATCAGCCGCCATGAACGCGCCAATTCGCAACTCGCTAATACCACCAATTCCTTTGTTACTGCAGGTACCAACAGGCGATTATTATCACGAAATGGAAATGCTTTAATGGCTTCAGACAAATCCGTTCTCTCGGGAAGCGGTCTTCATTGATGAAATGAGATGGCTGTGGTAATTACATTTGTTCAAAATATTTCATTTTTCGGTGCTGATGAATGTATTTCCAGTTTTATTGAATAAACTTTATCTGACTTCTATGTTGGGGAAGCAACGTAAATATTCCTGCTACTTGCATTCAAATATATAACCTTTATGCCACAAAATGAAAAACTGCGTTAAAAATGCATCAGTAACTTTTTCCTAATTCACGAAGTACGGACAAACTAAAATAACTGTATTAAGACAAGCCTAAATAACTATAATAAGTCAAACTAAAATAACTGTAATAAGATAAGCTAAAATAATATTAATAACTAATAATTCACGAAATACAATAACGTAGTTTGTTTTCTTAAAATTGGGCTGTTATTTTTATGCTTAGCAACGATAGATGTCAGCCTTTGAAGTATTTATAGCCATACAGTGCATTTATATGCCCACTGATGTAACAAAACAATATGTTACCTTTTTAGAAAATGTTATAAATTAAGATGTTGTGTACCTGCTTTCAATCTATTTGCTATTAATCACTGCTCTTGAAAGTGAAATCAGACAGGTTTTATAAGTAAATTATTGAAAAATAAAAATAAGTAAAAAATAATAAAAGAAAAATTCGAATCAACATAGTGTAAACAATGTTTATCAGACAAAGAAACCGATTTAATTTTGATTCAGACCAAAATGAAGTAAATATTCTATGTATCTTAGCTCAAATAACTGGAAATTTATTCCAGATAAGTGACTCAAATCAGCCTATGATTTTTGAACATTTAAATAATTGTATTGCACTTTCTCGGTATGAGGACATTGTTAAAAAGTACTGGAGAGCCCGTGAAATAATGGCTTAAGCGCTAATGTTTGGCATTTCTAAAATAGAATAAAAATCATTCCAGATAATGGTTTAGATTATCGAGAAAGCAGAAAGGTATCTGATTATTTAATCCACAGCATTATCAACCCCAATTATTAGAAATAGTAACATCGAATGTGATAAAATTTGCTTTGAAAGTTATTGTAAATTTTAAACTAATTTTTATTAATATACACATATTATTTTTATTAATATACAGCAGTGCGTGGTTTTTTTTCTGTGAATCTTTGAAAAGTACAAATTATTTTTTTTCTTTGAAAAGTAATTTATAGTACTGTTCTTTTTAGTTTTTTTTAACATAGCAAAGCACAGAATTCACAGAATACATAAAGCATTTTGATTAGTATTTCGGTGTTTCCTTGGGAAAACGTTAGGTAATTCAAATTCCACAACCATTCATGCATTCAGTAGCAAATTTCCTTAGTCCATGTTTAAGCAATTTTTACGGGTCTCTTAATTTTTTGGTCATTATCTTTAATGACGCTAGTAAGTTGCTCCTCACTGTTTGAAATTAGTTCACGTAGACAAATCTTACTAAGGCTATCTATTAACCGAAAAGTCCAGTTTTTATAGAAAACTATGGTTTTACTGAGGAAAATACTAGACTCATTTCATCATCAAACGTGGTAAGCGGAGACCGCTAGAAATTGAAATCGATTTGACTGCATTGTTGTTCAACAGCATAATTTTTACACGAAGTAGTGGTATATTCTTCTAAAAGAAGTTCTTTACCTGGTAATCCAATACTTCAGAAACATCTATTTTTTGAATAACTGTTTGAACAACTGGTTATATTCAATAAGGGCAAATGATGAAACTGATGGAGTTATGTCCAACGGCTTCACTATAACAATATTAATGCTGCAATTTACGCAAAGAAAGGAAATGAACTCGATTCTCATTCAAAACAAAAGCCTGGCAAACGTTATCTGCTTATGAAACATTATCTTCTGAGCAAAATTCAGCTTCCGAGTGAAATTATTTTCAACTTTCATTCGTATAAATTCATTTCTTTATTTCATAAGTTATGGGAAAACATGCGATTGATATCTATTTAACGGGAGGGATACATTCATGGAAAATTTTTTGGGAGAAACTGATTCAGTTCTTCACGTACCACAAAGAGCCTGAGCACCGTGCCTTGGCAATCGAGTAGCTAGAAGAGAGAGTTTTCATGGAAATTCAGGGCTCGGAATTATGGGTTTTTTTTCTTGTTGAGAAAATTCTTGACTTTTCAGAATATTCACCAGAGTTAGAAATTCTGAAATATATAATTTAATATTTTTTGGCTCACATACATGCGATTTCTTGTATATTCTGAGAAAAGAAAGTAAGTGTTTTAATAAACTAACGTATTCAGATATAACAGGATAACAAATTGAGTTGCCTAATTTGAACTAAATATTTGTAACTGCTTTACTAGATGCATTATTGTGATAAACTGATAGAATAAAATTTAAAATTATTTCTTCTGCATTTATATAGCTTCTTGTTGGAATTGTGTTCTACTTCAAAGGGAAATAGACTGTTGTGCCTTATAATAAACAACCACAAGCTCGTAATAATTTGAATGAAAAAAGACTGACGAATAGAATTTTTGAACTGTTTTCCTAAATCAATGCAATCATTCCCTTATGTGAATAATTGAGATCAGTTATTGAAAATTAAATTTCATTACATTACTTTTGAAAACGGGTATAAGAGTTCGTATGTCAAAAAGAATAATTACCTGCCACAAAATAATATAGAACTTTGTATCTTTGTTTGAAAATTCATGTACTTTTGTGAGAGGCATTTTTAAAAGCTGTAACGTTATTTTTCTTGAACCATATTATACCTATTTTTAAAATAAATCTCTCCTTTGCTCTTATTTTTTCATCTTAGATCGGTTCGAATCTTAGTGGAAAAGATGGATGCTTAGATCCGTTCGAGGTTTCAACCGGGTGAGATTTTAAAACGTGGTGGTGTTCCTTAAGAAGTCTTCAACAAAAGCATCCTTTCCCTTAGACAGGGCTCTCCGTCAAATGATAAAATAGTTTACTATATTTTGGAATGTTTATTAATACGTCAGTATATTATTTTCATACTTAGTCATCATATCATGTAAGAGTCATTCGAAAGAATTTTCGTATTTTTTTGAGAATAAAATACGCATTTTTATACGGCGGTTAAAATCGCGGCTATCGCATTCTAGACGTAGAAAACGTTATTCCTAACTTAGTGTTAATTGCTTGGAAAGGATGATGAAATTTGTCATGACAAGAATAAGTAATAACCTGCAGAAGAGCAGTATACTTTGATTACTTAGTCAAGATATACACCATTTTAGCTCACACAAGATTTCAGACATATTTGAAAGAATGTTGAAAGACTAGACTACGTCTTAAAAAAAACCAGACTTCGAAATTTCACTAAGTAATTGGAAAAGCCATCTTTCTTGATACTGTAACATCTCAAAAGATTAATCGAACAAATATGTTTACTGTTGTTCGGTAATAAATGATGTTATGCGCTCGCATTAGATATTAGCAATTTATTTATGATTTGGGGAAAATCAGTCGTATTTCCTAAAACAGCCTGTCACATTTCTTAAAGAAAACTTGAATATTAAAAGTTTTTTATTATTTTGCTAAAGTTAAAAATTCTGTAAATCTTTAACTTAAAACATTGTTTACCAATTTAGTGGTTTAAGTTACATGCAGCAAAAATGTACTTTTGTGAGTAAGATTTCAATTCTAAATTGAAGAGATTTTTTTAAAGATAATTTTAATTTATCAGCAAATTCAAAATGAAATTGTAAAAATTTCAAGACTTTAAATACCATTTGTAACTGCTATGGTTGAAACAGATACAAATTGCTAATAAATTAATAAAATTAATAATAGTACATTTAGTGATATCTGTCCTAATATTCTGCTTGAAGCATAAGCATATTGTAAAATATTCTTTTTACGATACTCACAATTTTAGTATTTTCCTTCTGCTACCGGCTATGGCTTTGGAGAATCAGGAGCTTAAAAATGTTCCCAGTGTGTACTTTAAATCTTACAAGATGGCTTTAAATTCCTTTCCGAAACTTTTGTGAAATGTAGTGAACCTTTATGGCAGCTGTCGATTTTCATTTTTATCGGGAGAGAACTCGGAAAGTATTGATTTGAGGTGAATCATAAAAGTGTACTGCATTCAGCAAGTATTAGACCTGCCATCAAATTTTCATTCCATCTGAATGATCTGAGAGTTTACAGACTAAAGTCTACCATAAAGTCAAAGTTTAGAGTAGGTTAACTGGTTGATTAAGACAAAACAACTCGAGGGTTATCTGATTATAGAGATGAACGCCTTCGTGGAGGACTTTTTAAGGGAAACTGGTTTGTATCCGCATTACACATGTAGAAAACATGAAATCAAACCATGCAGCCACCTCTTTCACTAGCATTCAATCGCAACTGTAACTACCAGTGATCAAAGACTTTACCGCTCGACCACTGGTAGACCCAGAAAGGCAAAATTGTTGCCTCTGTGTCCATGAGCTGAGGACGCATATTATCAAAAATTTTCAAATTACTATATTGTAATTTATTTTGCTTCTTTAATAACTTTAGCAATTATCATCTTAATTGCTAAATATGGATATATGCCTTGACAGATATGAAAAAACAATTTTAAATAGTACAGAATATGTGTAAAATAAATTACACTCTTTACTCTTACAAATAAGTGCTATATTGTACAATTCTACAGTCTATCTCTTGTGTGCAATCTGGAAAATAGTGATTGAACAGAAGAAGGGTTAAAACTACCCTTTATTACTCTCTTTAAATTATTAGAGTGTGTCAATTCAACGCCTCTGCTTGGGCGGGAACTGGAGCAGTCGAATCAAAACTCAAGAATTCCAGATATTAATAAGTAGTAGAATTAAACTACAGGACTCATACAATCTTGTATTCTACAGCGCATAGATGAGTCTAGTGGCATCAAAATAATAGCTGTTAAGCCACGTCTAACAAGCAATAATTGCTAAGCCGAACCTCGCGCTACGACACGCACAGAGTTTTCCCAGACTCTCTAACTTTCCCTTCTAGAACTCGATATTTAAGTTTTTTCTCCCACTGGTAGAATTTGCACTCCTTACGCAGGCTACCAAATTTAAATATTCTGGTACTGGCAACTAGGGGAATGAAGGCTTATAGGTTCCCTACAAATAAAACTCCATATTTAAACTTTTTCTCCCACGGGTAGAATTCGCATTCCTCACGCGGGCTACCATATTTAAATATTCTGGCACTGACAATTAAGGGGAATGAAGGCTTATAGGAAAGAGCTTAAAATTAAATTTAACTGGTTATTTAAAATAAATATATAAATCCCTACATTTGTCCATGCCAGAATTTAATAGACTTGGATAAAGGTCCTTAAAGACCTGTTACAAACTGATAAATTCTACAACTAACAATACCTGAGCAACGTTTACATTCAAAATACTAAAACTGTAAATTATAACAGAAAAAAATCTTTTTATTATAGTTCTGCTGAACGTTCTTCATCATCTTTCAGATGGCCTCCAGTCATCTCCTTCCAGTCATCTGGAGGTAATACTTATGAACACATGTTTTTGCAAACTTTATACATGTTTTTCCAAACAAAAAAACTCAGCTTTTCTAAACATTACGTTCTATCATGCCACAATTATTCAATTATCATTCATGCTTAAATTTTAAACTTGGAATTCCTTTCTGGCTCTCCACAATGTTTGGTGAAAACGCAAGTGTAATATGTAACCATGGACAAAATCTCTACCTAAACGCACATCGAATTGTTAGCACATGAAAACCTTCTTAGGTACACCCTAAATTCATTTTTAGATTCTCCATGAGCTAATAAACATGAGAATTAACTGAAGTGTCGGTGGAGAGCCCTACAAACACATGCATATATACCATATATTTCTACATTCATTTTAAACGCATGCAAGATTTCGCTCAAAATCGCATGATTTGATTTAGCTAACATTTCTTTTGAGCGAACTCAATTGAATACATTAAACATTAAATGCATTACCTTTACATTTTGTAGTTTTAGCACTAAATACTCATTATATACGCTCTTTTGAGCTTTAAATCTTCATTAAAAGTATCATTTAGTTTAACACAATAGATATTTCAACATTTTACAAACAAATACTTTTAAGACAATAGAGAATAAAATGAAAATTTTACTTGAATGAATCCTTTTCTTGCCAAAAGTGCGAACTTAAAACAAATTTTCATTAACAAGTACTAATACGAAGCTGTTTGTATCAAGCCAGATCTTTCGGCGACTTAACATAAATAGTTTTTCGACAAACAAAACCAAACTACTAGTTCTTTACATTAACATAACATTTCTACAATGAACTATACTTTGTGATTTCGCCAAATAAAACTAAAATAACTTTAGTCCTTAATCTAGGCAATAACTTTTACAATGTAACTTCGTATTTGAAACATTTTCATACAAGTTTACATAACAGAAAAGATTTATAGAAAAATTTCCTTATCTCTGTTTTTCGACGCTTGGTATTCAGCCATTCTTTTGTTGCAGAACTGCGTCCAAGTCACTTGGTTCACCTTAGAGACTTTTCGTCTCTGCTTCCTGTCCGCTGGTGGGAACTGATTTTTCCTTTTTTGACCCCTGATGAGCCATCCTTTAGGAGGTACTGGCGGCACGTCTTGTCTTTTCCTTTTTTTGTCCGCCGAACTGGTTCTTTGCACATCGATCTTCGAGGACTCTTGCCTGTAAACTCTAGGTTGTTCCGATAATTTTTTGCTCTGTGCTTTCAACTTCGGCAATAATTCGAGAGATCATAAGCATCCGGCATACAGCAGGGACTGCCCGGAGTATAGGCAGGCCATCCAGAGGTACCGAGACACGGTACAATATTAATGCAGATACTATAACTCGCAGACGGGAGATGGACGGAGACTCCAGAAGTACACGCATGCCAAAATGCGTGATCAATGATGCCAACCTGCACAGTGTTGCACATGTTAACTGTATGCAGATCAATTTGCAGAAGGCTCGTGCGGCAACAGCTCATGCCACAGCTTACGCCATCGACAATAAGATTGACATAATATTCCTCCAAGAGCCTTATACTAGAAACGGCAAAGTGATAGGGCTACCCTTAACATGGGGACTCTACCAGAAGGAGGACACAGAAGCACCACCGAGAGCAGCAATAATTAACTGCAATCCGGCATGGTCTTTAAGTATCATACGACAAGAAAGGGATCATGTCGCGGTACTGTTAGATACGCGTGATGCAAGAGTAGTACTAGCTACGGTATACTCATCGCCAACAACAACGGCAGAACCAGCAATGATCTTCCTCTCCGCGCTGCTCAGAGATTACGGACGAGATAACATGGTTATAGCAGGGGACTTCAACGCCCACAATGTGTGCTGGGGCTATGCAGACACGGACCCCAAGGGTCGAATATTAGAAGAATTCATTTCAGCAAACAATCTAGTGATACATAACTCCGCAGACTCTCCGCCAACTTTCGACAGAGTTCACGCCCGGGGATGGCCGGATCTGACCATCACAACTGCAAAACTAGCCCCACAGGTGCAGAATTGGGAGGTTATTGAAGAAACTAGCCTGTCCGACCATAACTACGTCAAGTTTCAGCTAGCATGCTCGACGACAACTACTATCATCCGGCGATACAACCTACCAGGCGGGAAGCATAAAACCTTCACAGAGCGATGTAAAAGTCAACTTCAAGAACTGAACCCGAGAGTAGTACATGCCGCTACGCGCGCAGAATTGGAAGATATCACGGAAGAAGTGGTCACTGTAATACAAAATGCCTGCGATGCAGTCCTACCAGCGAGGACCACCAAACGATTAAACGTCCTAAGTTGGTGGACAAGTGAACTGCGAATACAGCAAAAGAAATGCCGGGCCATCCGCCGCCGTCTCAAGAGAGAACGCCAGAGAAACGATGGTGCGGACATGACGTTACTAACCACATTCAGAAGAGAAAGAGCCCAATACAAAAGAATGGTAATACAGGCGAAGCTGCACTCATGGAGGACATTCTGTACAGAGAGTACAGCGCCCTTTGGCATACAACATAAGTTAGCCACTGGGAAAAGGTTTTCCCCTACGAATTTTCACCTAATGCAGGCAAACGCGGAACACGCAGATGGCCCTACAGTAGGCACCTTAAATAATATCTTAGACACAGTCTTTCCGCAGGACGATGTTGAACGTGACAGCGTGGAGCACCAGCGGCAAAGAAATGTCGTAGAGGATACCTTTGTACAGGACGACCAAGAATTTACAGTTAAAGAAATTATGCAGGTCCTACGAAGTCTGCCGAAAAAGAAGGCCCCAGGGCCAGATGGAGTTAATTACAATATTATCAAAGCAGTCATGAGTACAAACTTAGATTTCTTCGCAAAATTTCTAAACCATCTCTATAATACCGGCACATTTCCTAGATGTTTCAAAGTTGGACAGACCATCCTCTTTCTGAAAAAGAACCGTGACCCCTCTAGCCCGGAATCGTACAGGCCAATCTGCCTACTTTCCGCGCTAGGGAAGGTCTACGAGAAACTGATCATGAATAGGTTACGCCACCATTTGCAGGTCACGGATTACCTAAGTAAGTGCCAATATGGATTTAGGACCGGTAAATCGACGCTCCACGCGTTGATGGAGGTCAAGAACGAGATATACCAAAACAAAAGCAGCGGCCACCACACGGCGCTCATAAGCCTCGACTTGAAAAGCGCGTTTGACACGTTGTGGTGGCCGGCAATCCTAAATGCACTCGCAGATGCCAAGTGTCCGTCAAATATGTACAGGACCATTAAACACTATCTCACTGAAAGGAGTGTTATCGTAGTACATAATGGAGGTATCTTGCAGAGAACACAGACACGTGGGTGCCCGCAAGGCTCATGCGCGGGCCCACACCTCTGGAATATCACTTTCAATCGAATACTAGCAGATTCATGGCCAGACCACACCAAAGTCGCTGCATATGCGGACGATGCAGCGTTCATCGTCAGAGGCCGCACAAGAGAGGAGTTGCAGAAAAATTGCAACAACACATGTGCACTATTTAGCGACAGATGCCGTCTCCTGAAGCTCAAGATAGCGGAGAATAAATCCCAAATACTGCTGTACCCTAAAAAGGGAGGATCTCTGGCCAGACAGCCAAGAATTACCATTAATGGACAGCGTATCAAAATAGTCAAAGAACTTAGGTACCTAGGACTTATTTTCGATAATAAAATGAATTGGATACCGCATGTACTAGATGTCAAAAAGCGCACCATGGCAATTGCTAAAAACCTGCGTCTCATGCAGGGCTACAGCTGGGGACTCAGTCCACATATTCACAAAATTCTATATCAAACAGTGGCTGAAAAAATTGTGACATATGGGGCGGCCGTGTGGGCACAACCCATGCAGGGTCGTAAAATCAGACACCTACTCAGCATACAGCGCCAATTTGCCCTGAATATTACACGGGCTTACCGCACGACAGCTACCAGTGCGCTGAATGTCCTAGCCGGTCTTGTCCCCCTGCACATAAGCACGGAACGAGAGGCGGTTTTACAACAAGTAAAACAACTAAGAACACCAGCAACTTTGGAGGACATAGCCTACTGGCCAGAAGAATATGAAAAACCAACTAATATCCTTGAGAGACACCCTGCGTCACAGGGAGTAGGAGTTAAGGTCACACTCAGACAACAGATAGAGTGTATGCAAATGCATACAACATACTTCTACACGGACGGGTCCAAAATTGACGATAACGTAGGATGTGCGCTGGTCGTGTTCAGGAATCAGAAGGAACTAGCACACTGGAAAGGCCACCTTCATGGGAACAACAGCGTCTTTCAAGGGGAGGCCTTGGCAATTCAAAAGGCAGTGAAACAGGTCGTTGAACAAAAATTGCTTAACACCATCATAGTGTCAGACAGCATGTCTGCGCTACAAGCAATTCAAAATACAATGCATACATCGGCTATCATCCATAATATCCAAAGTCTCCTGCGTGACTCAATCAATCTCAACATCCGCCTGGCATGGACAAAAGCCCATGCAGGAAATATCGGGAATGAAAAAGCCGACCTCCTTGCGAAAGACGCTGCCCTAAATAAAGAAGCTGAGGCACTTACAGTCCCATGGCCGCATTCTACACTCAAACGTAAGCTTCACCTACAAGCGCAGGCAATGTGGCAAGCGGAGTGGGACGCAGCTGACACGGGTCGACGGACACATTATCATCTGCTATACGTCAATCCCGCAAGATTGTACTCAAACCGGCATTTGGTACGTTTTATAACAGGTCACGGACCATTTCCGGAGTACTTTGCGAGGCACGGTATCGCTAGCACAGACCAGTGCAGCTGCGGCCGCCTCGGTACTCCGGAACATTACGTCACAGAGTGTCCAATGACAAGTGGACTGCATATCCCAATTCCCAATGAGAATAGGCAGGCATTCTGTAAATATATGGTGAAACAAAGACATCTCACCAGAAAAATCACCAATATTATGACAACTTTGGCAAGATATGGCACAGAACTATGTGCCGTAGAATAATACCACGTATAACAAGACAGAGGCCAAAAGCTTATTGATAATCATAAGCGACCATACGAAATTTAAATATGTATTACCGCAATCGCAATAGTACATAAATTACCAGTATAAGTTTAATGTAGCACCACTTATGTACAGAATACAATTCCAGAATACTAAATGTCAAATGTACAGCATGCAGTTCTAGTATACTGAATGTACTGTTAATATTGTAATATTTTAAGTTAATATTGTAAATGTTAATGTAATATATGCCCTGCGTAATATAACATTTATACCACATGCAAGGTCAACAATGTCTCCATGCAATATATCACTATGTTTAGTTGTAATAGTATACTAACAGATGTAATCAGGAGCCAGCCAATGCTTTCAGTATCCAATGTAATATTATATAAGCATATATGTATCTATCACTATTGTAACATCAGAATTTGTATCTATCAATATTGTAACATTGGAATCTGTATTGAAGTGCCCCTGTTTGCCAATGTATATTCCTGGTTTTGGAATTCAATAAGCGCTGGGGCCTAGGCCGTTGGATTGCGGATGCCCCGGGGGCCTTTTGTCAGTTGGACTGCTCATGGGATGGATCCGATGCTGGGTCTGGGTGCTCGGTGCGTGGCGCGTATGTGGCTCCATCCAAGCTTGCTCTAGATAAGGGTGGACGTGGTGCTGTACTGATTAATCGTATGGCAAAGGGACAGTGCCCACGTCCACCGTCACTTATCACTTATCACTTAACTTCGGCAGGTCTCTTCTTCATTTTATCGACTGGTGGTCTTGTTTTTACAATTCATTCTGTACGCCACCTCCTTGATGTATCGTGGGGTTGTCTACTGCGAGACATTGTCATAACACGGCGATCCTTGTTTCTAAACGGAACGTTTCTTTCACCCTTGTATTTTTTTCGCTGGATCTTCAACATGCTGAGGGACTATTTCTATTCCAAGGATCTCGTTAGGAAAAGTCGCGCGACTACTACACTGCTGGCCACCCAAATTGCAACACCAAGAAAGACAAGAGATACCAAAACAAAATTTATTCAGTAGATAACATGTTGAACAAGTATCAAATGATTAAAGTTATAGACTTCTGTGAAGTGTGGTTCCTTCTAGAATCAGTAGCCAGAGTAGCCGCCATTGTTGGAGATCACCGCTGCCACACGACTTTGGATGTGTTCTTGGGAAACAGCAGACCAAGCAACTTTCACATGTTGTCAAAGTTGATCTGGTGTGGCAGCTTAGGATGTAATCTGGGTTAATCGTTCAACAACCATGGACCACATGTTTTCTATCGGCGAAAGATCCGGAGAGCGAGCCGGCCAGGGTAGCAATTCAATCTGGCGATTGAAGAAGAAGCCTTGGACAATGCATGCCACATGTGGTCGCGCATTATCCTGTTGAAATATGGCTGTGAGAAAGCCCTGAAGGTAAGGAAAAACAACTGGCTCCAACACCTCGGAGACGTAGCGCTGGCTGTTTAAAGTACCGTCAATGCGTACTAGAGGAGTGCGAGACTGATATCCAATACTGCCTCATACCATATTAACCGGTGCAGGACCAGTGTGGCGGTGCATAATGCAGCTGTTCAGCATCCTCTGTGCACCGTGTCTCCAGACTCGAATCCGACCATCGTGGTGTTGCAGACAGAAGCGTGACTCGTCAGTAAAAACAAATTCATTCCATTCTGCCGTCCACATCCTTCTTTCATCTTACCACTGGCGGCGGAGAAGTTTGTGGGTCTGCGTCAAGGGTAGACGAAGCAATGGACGTCTTGCGGACAGACTACTCTGCTATAAACGGCGTCGAATGGTACGCGCAGACACGGGATGACCCGTTACAGACTGAATGTACTGCGCTATGGTTCGCTATGTGACTGAGCGATCCGTCACTGCCATGCGCACAATGTTCTTGTCATCACGTGAAGTGGTGCATTGAGGTGGATGCGATCGAACACCTCGGTCCGTCGTACCCTCTGCATCCAACGGTCACATATCCGCGTTACAGTTGTTTGGTTTCGTCCAACACGACTACCAATTTCCCTGAAAGATAAACAACCCTCTCGGTAGGCCACTATCCTTCCTCTGTCGAACTCGGATACTTGATCAAACAATGATCGCTGTGTACTACGAGGCATAATTGATCCTTTTTTTAAATAAACCACAATAAAACACAATTGCCGAAGTTGAAATCGTCGAAAACTGCAAGCCTTAAATAGCGCTTTGAAGTGGCGCCACAGGCGCGCGTGATGTGTATCTGCGCTGAAATTGTACTCATTTGCATATCTCACCTCCGCTAATGCATGTTGTAAATTTCATGTTATTTGCATGCTTCCTTCAGGATGCTGCATTTACGGTGGCAAGCAGTGTATTTAGATACCGGCCCGGGCTTTAATTAACGTCGTTACTTAACTGACATAACTTACAGGACCTGACATACGCTGTTACTACCTTCTGTAGTTGCGGAAAATACACCGCCTCGAGTACTCTACGCACCCTTTTCCTCACCCCTAAGTGACCTGCCATGGCGGCGTCATGAAGTTCCTGCAAAATACTTAATCGTAGTGTGGCGGGGATGGCTGGTTTCAACTCGTGGTTTTCCTTTGTCGATTTAATATGAAACAATAAATTATCTGTGATCTCGTAATTTCGGACCCTATTTCTAATTGCAGCAAGATCTGCATGTTCAAAATTATCTGGATCCTTTAAATAAACATGGGTATTACCGAATTCTGGATCCTTCGGCAATTCAGCTACATTTGTGTCCCGGGAATCTAAAACTTTAGAAGTTAACATAGCACATTTTATTTGGTCCCCATTTTGATCCAGTCTAATTTTTGACAAGGCGTCGGCCGCTGTATTTTCCTCGCCGAGTGTGCTTAATTATTAAAGTGTATTCTTGTAACTTTAGGGCCCATCTAATTTATCTTGGAGTTAGATTCTTTTCAGAATATAATCTATCTACGACCGCTGATCTGAGTAGATTGTAACTGGGGCTTTTCCAAAATACACCCTAAAACTTCTGAACTGCCATTAACACAGCTGATGTTTACCTTTCTGTCGCTGTGTAGTTCCTTTGTGTCTGACTTAACGTTTTGCTGAAAAATGCCAACAGGTGCTCTATCTGACTTAAAACTGCACCCATGGCGTAATCTGAAGCATCAGCCGCGATCTCCAAGATCACGTTTCCTTCCGGGAATTTTAACACTGGGGCATTAATTAGAGCTGTTTTCAATTGTTCAAAAGCGATGTTTGCCTCCGCTGTCCATGCAAACTTGGATTTCTTTCGCTTTTTAAAACTAACAGTGGTTCGATAATGTCGGCAAAATTTTGGATAAACGAACGATAATATAAGCACATGCCAATAACAGGTGAAAGTTTCGTCGCCGTATTTGGCTGAGAATAATTTTTAATTGCTTTTATTTTAGAATCCTCAGTCTTGATACCCTCAGCTGAGATTTTGTACCCTAAATATGGCAATTCCTTAGTTGCGAATTTACATTTTGCCGCATTACTAGTTAAACATGCTTCTTTTAATAAAGAAAAAATTTCGTGGAGATCTTCCACGTGCTGTTCAATAGTGTCACTAGTTATGATAATGTCATCGAGATAAATCAAAGTGGATTTTGCTAGGACGGGGCGTAGAATTATGTCCATAGCGCGTTTAAAAGTTGATAGGGCCCCGCAAAGCCCAAACGGCAAGCGTAAAAATGCATAAGTGCCCGATTTTGTATTAAACGCCGTTTTATTCACGTCTTCTGGTTTAATGGCTATTTAAAAGTACCCTGAAGTAAGATCAAGAATGGTCATAAATTTTGTAGACCTAATTTTCCGTATTATTTCTTCTATTACCGGTAAAGGGTAAATAGGGAATTTAGTCATGCTATTAAGTTTTCGGTAATCGATCGCAAAACTGTAACATTTTGGATCCGAAGGGTACAAGTTATTTCTCTTTCTGCATAGCACAACTGGGCTAGCATATTCACTATTAATGGGAATAATTATTTTATCCCTTAACATTTGTTTTATTTGGTGTTATATTGTTTCTTCTTTTTCCTTATCATACCGATAAGGTTTCCCTTTACAAGGTTCACTTGATTTTAGTTCTATCGCATGGGGAACAATTTTTGTATTCCCTGGCTTCTCGGAAAATAACGTATTAAATTTACTTACGAGTTCTTCCAGCTTGGCTCTTTCACCTTGTTTTAAATGCTGGAGATCGATTTCAGGAACATTTACCTCTTCCACCACCTTTGGCACCATGTCCAAGAAAATGGAGTTTTCCGCAAAGTTTAGTGTGGCGTTCGCCGCCCTAAGGAACTCTGTACCTAAAATTACATTGTTTTGAAAGTTTTTAACAACAAAAAATAAATGTTTCAAAACTTCGTTGTTTACCTGAACGTTCAGCGATAGCTTCCCGACACACTAGCAAACGATTTCTGTGCTACAATTTTTAAACAATCTTATTCTTCTGAAATTTCTATAGTAAAACGTTTGGCTTAAAAAAATTTCGTTCCGCGCCGGTGTCCACGAGTGCTTCTAGGGGTAAGTCGCTCAAAAGTACCTGGATTACTGGTACTTGGGAATTCTTGACTACCACGGTATTTACATACAACTTAGAGGGATTTTGCTATAACAGGGGGTCTTAACCCACAATTTCTCAGGTCTCTCTATTCGTTTAAAGTCGTCTCTCCTCCTGATGTTTGCTGGGTGTGCTGGCAGTCTCTGGCTTTACAGTTTTGATTATTGGTCGTTGACGGAGTGGTTACAAAACGTTTTACTCCATTGTACGATCGTATTTGTTTCTTTCTGCCGTCGGCTGTCGAGAGAACTGCTAATAGTGTCCCTGGAACCTCGAATTTTCCACTATCCGCTGATTCTGGAACTTTACGACTCATTGCTCTTGCAGTGTTCGTGGGTTTATCAGCTCCAGGAAATCTTGTACTGTTGGTAATAATCTTGGTAATATAATTTCAGTAACTTCGCTATCGGGCTTCCTTTTGATAGCATACTCACTAGTTTGACTTTATGCAAGATTAACTCGCTAAGGTGCTTAGCTTTCTGTTGGTAAAAAGCTGTAGAGTTCGGCTTCAAGTTTGGCACGATCTTTCACAATCGGGAAGGCCTTTAGGAGTGGCTGTTTGAAAATTTCAAAATTATACGTTACGCTTCCCACTTCCCCAAGTAAAAATTTTCCAATTCCTTTCCACCAAGACTCCGTCTGTCCTCGGAATGGCACTCGAGATATGGTTACTTTTTGTCTTTCGGGTACCGGATACAACTGAAAGTGCGTCTCAAGGGATTCCAGGAATAACGTCACGGAGGTTTTACCGTCGAACACCACTGCTGGTTTAATTGCTGTTCTCATAGTGTGTATGAAAAAGCCAAATCCATCCAATGGACTTGTCACCATTGGGTCTACGACTTCTGCATCTTGTAAGGATGATACTCCTTCCTGATTATTTGCCATTGGATCCGAGTAGAATGTTCGGGCACCAGATCTATTGTCTATCTCTCGTGTGCAATCGGAAAATAGTGACTGCACAGAAGAAGGGTAAAAACTACCCTTTATTACTCTCTTTAAATTATTTACAGTGCGTCAACTCGACACTAACATGCTACGCCTCTGCTTGGGAGGTAACTGAAACAGTAGTATTAAAACTCAAGAATTCAAGATTAGAAGACAAGTAGTAGAGTTACGCTACAGGACTCATACAATTCTGTATCCTACAGCGCGTAGATGAGTCTAGTGGCAGCAATATAATAGCTGTTAAGCCACGTCTAACCAGCAATAAATGTTAAGCCGAAGCTTGCGTTACAAACACGCATAGAGTTTTCCCAGACTCTCTAACTTTCCCCTCTAGAACTCGATATTTAAGCTTTTTCTCCCACTGGTAGAATTTGCATTCCTTACACGGGCTACCGAATTTAAATATTCTGGCACTGACAATTAGGAGAATGAAAGCTTATAGGAAAGAGCGTAAAATTAAATTTAACTGGTTATTTAGAATAAATATAAATCCCTAGAACATAATTAAGTCATGCTACATAAGTAAATGTTTCAGTAATTACAAATGGCTTAATATATCATTTGAGTTCACCTACTCGTGAACGTTTTAAAAGAAGCAAGCATTTCAGAAAAGCAGGTCACATTTATTCAGGTCCATCAAATTGCAGGAGTGAAATATTATGTGTGATTTATCTTTGTTTTTGGGATTATAACTTATTATTCGTAAAGACAGATTTAATAACACTTTTGTCACACGTGTATCATATAATGTTCACGATAAGTTTATTCTATAGTTTAATAGTCATCCTGTGCTGTAATAAAATTTTTTGAGTACGGTGACTATACACGGTTTATTGAAAGCATTTCGCAATCTGTCCTGTGCTCGCACTTATTACTTTTATTAATAAGTTGCGAATAAATATATATATTTTAATCGGACACATATTCCATTTATAATGTTATAAAAGCAAGTGTTATCCGAGCGATTGCAATTGTCAGCAGTGGTTCGATTCATATTTTTTATCAATTTCTTTCTTCACTGTAAGCTATAAGAAAATTATTGGGGAAAAATTTGTTCCGTTTCTCAAAGCGTATTAAAAATGTATTTTGAGCGAAATAGTGGGCGTTTTAAACCATAGATGCATAGGGACGAAGAAAAGCAAGTAAATGAAAAGTTTTCTGTATTTCAACATTTGTGTGGCAGTTTTCTCAAATGACATGATATTTTCTTTGGAATAATGATATTTTATTCTATTCAAGATGCGCCAAACGCATGAATTTTTTTTTTGCATTTAAAAATCCGAAGGTGATGAAGCTGAGGTAATTAAAGGCTTTTAAATTATTTTAGCAAAATTTATAACTGTAATTTTTTTAGAAAAATTACTCTGTTACTTTTGAAAAATTACACAAAAACTGTAATTTTTTTAGAAAAATTACAGTTTGTTTTATAAACATAACTCACAGTCACACTCGTTAGTGCCAACTAACGAATTTATGCTATTTTGTTAAAGTAATACGAGAACTTAACGTTTTCCAATCTAATACAAATTTGATGTAGTTGCGGTACTTGTTGGTTAAAGCATGCTTAAAGTCGTTTATTGTTTATGGTTTGTTGACTAGCAGGTGAAGGTTTTAAAATCTGATATTAGAGGCTTATTTATGAAATATTATTGTATCTTACTTATTTAAAATATAAATGTATGAATGTAAAAACATGAACATAAATGTAAAAGTGTAAAAGATTTATAATTCAGGTGAGACTGACGAGCTAACAAAATAGCCATAATGTAAAGGAAACAATAGTAATAAAATATTGTCTAAAAGGCAGCATATCCTCCCCGTGGAAAACAACAGAAAGTGCTGGAGAGTGTATGCTTAGTGACCTCAATTTAAAAATTTCAAAACGTAGCATTGATGAGTATGAAATTTAACTTAATGCTCTCACATAGTCTCACATTGATTTAAAATGCAACCCATGCTCATATTATTACTTAATAAGAATCTGAAATCATCTAACCGGGAAATTTAATACAATTCTTTCATTAAATGATTTCTGGCCTACATCAAGCTGAAGCAAGAGGAAAGGTTTTTTTATAAGTCAAACAATTACAATTACAGCACAAATTATGGTGCAAAAGTAATTTTATGAGCGACGTCTCATAGATATGAAGCATGAATAATTTAATTAAAAAAAATCAGCATTTATCTTTATCAATTAAATTATGCACGTTTAAAGCACAAAGAGACATCTTCTGAACAAATAGGAGATTTGGGTCATGAGACAAGGTACTATTTAAGAGAGATTTAATTATGTCTAATAATAGATTACAAATGAACTCTGTCTCTCATCTGTATCGTCAATAAAGATTACGTAAATCTCATTGTACAATCCAAGCCCATAAGCCTCTTCAACGCACGTACCAACATTCCATCATTTATTATCATATCACAGGAATGATTTATGAGAATTATCCTTAACGATAAATGTGATTCTCCAACTAAGTTAATATGAAAAGGGCGTAAGCTTCCAACATTGTTAAGCTCAATCGTTCCTCAAATTACTACCAAGCTAACCCGAAATAATAACGCAAATGAACACTCTTATGGGGGAACAGGTACTTTAACTAATCATACAATTTTCATTATCAAAATTCGCGGTTTTATAAATATACGAGTTTTAGTTCAGTTTGGCCGTAATAAAGCTTCAAATGCATTTGTAAAACCAGATTCATATGTATATTATTTGAAAGCTTTGATAATAAGATTATTATTACTAATGTAATATAGTACAGTAAACATAAATTTGATTTCTATATCTATCTTTAAATTTAGCTAAGATTAAAAATAAAGTAATTTTTTTGAACTGTGTCACCACGTTCATTAATTTATGCAAGAAATTTAAAAGACTAATTAAAGATGTTTTTAAAAGCAATATGCTAAGATAAATTAAGTTCAGAAAATCATTAATTGTCTGTTTAAAATAATTTCTAACGTATTTGAAAAAAATACTTATTTATATTTTGGTTCTGAGATTGCTTTCTAAAAGCAAACAGATTTTGAAACGGGGCTAAATATAAGATTTAAGTGAAGGAAACTGTCAAATGTTTAAAACATTTGCAAGTAGTTTGTTTCGTAGTAGAAATATTTTAAAATACAATGTTATTTTGAATCTTCAAATCAACTTGTAGGTTATGATGAATTTAGTCTTCGAAAATTAGTTTATTGTAAACAATAAAATTTTAGTAGTCATTTCGGGGGTTGCTCTAAACTGACATACCTTTATAGCCAATTATTACAATGAAATATTTTTAAACAATTTTAAATATTTGTATCATATAAAGACTGAATAATTAAAATATATTTTTACAAAACTGTGAACATGTTTTGTATTATAATGGTTACTAAAAGTAAAAAGTTCTCCTTTGGTTACACGAAACTGATGTCTCCTTCAAAGTTAATGTAACGAAACTGTTCTCTAAATTTATTGCATTGATTTGTTACGATATTTTCCTCAAATAAATAAGAAAAATATTACCCAAATTTCTTTATTCTAATTAGCAACAAGTGCCAGATAAAGTTAGCTATATACAGATTTCCTATATTTCAATTCTTTCCTAAACTGCAGTTAATTTTAATTCCAGATAAAAAGGTAACTATTATAAATATCTCTAAAAAGCAATATCAAAGCTTTCTGTCAAATCTATTTGAAAACTGTTTTCAGCTAAGGAAGAAATTCATAAAAATTTATGCTGGCATTATAAATTTACAAAGAAACACTTTTTTCTAATTTAGTTAATCACATAGCCTAGAGAAAGAGGCAGCAGACTAGGTGTTTACATACTCAGTACTAATTTTAATTCCTGATTGTTTTGCTGCGAGGGGTTTTTAAGAGGAAAGTTGTAAAGAAAGAAATCAATGGAATAATTCCGAAAGAAATTCAAAAGAAACTGTATAATTATTTTTTTAAATAATAGTATTAATTTCGATGTTGCAGGGGAAAGTTTATTGCAGACTTTAGAGGGGTATGTTTTTATTAACTATTATGAAATTATTAATTAAACTAAATTATACTTCTAGAGAAGGAAGAAAATAAAGATATCAGAGTTTGTATAATTATTTCTGAACTAGTTAATGGAAAATATTAGTATCAGATTTGACAAATTTGTCCGCACTAAGGTGCTAACCCCCGAGATATTTCCTTTATATAATCTCAATACCTACCAAGTTACGTAATGGCATTCAGCTTAATTTCTTTAGAAATAATGTTGACATTTTACGCGAAAGGAGGGCAAAGACTTGATTAATCAGGCGAAACTTCCTGTCTTTTGTTGGCTTATTATTCTTTTACACTTTGTTACCACACTGACTAATCTGAACTGTTGTTTGTGAGAATACAATATAAATTTATGTTACAAGAGTTATTACACTTTATTTGTCATATATGTTTGTTAAATTTGAAAGGAGAGAATTTTAATATAAAGCACAATTTTTGAAAGTTTGAAAGTTCTATTGAAGTAATAAATTTATCATATGTCCATTGACATATACGCACTTGTCTGCATAAAAGTGTAGTATCCTTTTCACGTTAACTCTTCACAAAACGTTCTTTACCGTTATATTTTCTGTTATTAATGTATTTGTTCATTAAAACCTAAGAATCTGTGATGGTTCCCGAAAGATTAGTAATAAAGCTTTTCAACATTTCCTTCATATTGTATTACTATTTTAGTGTAAAGAACAAGGTAAAACGTTCTGCTTATATTATGTTAATATAAGGCTAAAGACGTTTTTTCTGAATTAAAGCAAAGTGTACAGTGACTTTACTTGAACGAGATGAAATTTCATTAAAGATTCTATAACGGGGGTCTGCTCAAACTTATGCTCTGCGTTGGTAAATATCTGAATATCTAAGTCACGTAGCTATCTCGTTTGCTCAGGAAATGCAGCCAAATGAAGCCATCGTTATTGAACTTTTTCTTTCGTTTTTGCTTAGGCGTCAGTGATTGCTTGACACTTAAGAGAAACAGCAATCCGATCAAGAAGAAATGGAGACGGATTTATTTTTTTTGACATTTCTTTACCTTGTACAAATAATCTTTCGCTGTGATATCAAGATACATCAGAAATCATATTACTCATAGTTATTTTAACATTTGTGGTACGTACGGATTCTTAGTGAAAAAAATCCTTTTCTTAGTAACTGTGGTTCTTCCCGAGCTTAGAGCGAACAGATCAAGGTACATAAAATCAGCATAGCATTTGTTTCGCAAACATAGTTTTATTTTTAGCAACATATTCAAAGTTGAGAAATGATTATTTCACATTTTTGTTGAAATGACACACTTTTTTTGCTTCGAGAGATTCACTTGTTATTATTACAAAGCTAAAAATATTCACTTTCTACACATCTACTTTTCAATCTACTGAAGCGTTACTCTCTTGCTAATTTAACGGCAAATTTCAAACAAACTATTAATATTTTAAGATGGGGACTTATTAATCAAAGCTTGCTTAAAGTTGTGTTTGAGGTTTCGTGTCTATCAGCTAAAGTTTTTGAAACTGGATATTAGAGGCTAATTTATGATGTATTATTTTATTTTGCTCAGTGAAAATATATATATATATATCTTCACTAAGTAACATGCTATGAGCACTAAGCAAAGATATACATATACATATACACATATGTATATGTATATATATATA
>KK115236.1:55070-80168 GCA_000611955.2 Stegodyphus mimosarum | reverse complement strand
CTTTACATATGCTCACAGGTATGCAATAAATGTCCTTCAAAAATTTTGTTTTGGTCGTAGAACTTCAAAATAATTATCTAGAAATGCTTGATATGTTTTTCAGTTCGTTAAAATGATTATTGCTATTTTAAAATGCATTACTATTTATTTTTAGAGAGCGTTTATTTTGCTTAGTGATAGGCAAATTTCTTTTTTTAAACAATTTAATTTAAAATTTTATAGATGATTTCAGAAGAGGATATTAAAACTTTCAGAGAAACTGAAAGATTTTATCCTTCAAAAATTGACAAAAAATATGGTCTTTTGATGTTCGTTTATTGATAAGTAGAATTTTATGCATAACATTTAAATTTCAGTACAAATATAAATATATCTTTATAGATATCTTTAATTATATTGAACATTTGAAAGCTCTTCATTTAATTTTCGAAAACGATTACTTGCTAATGTTTAATGAAAGAAAGAGTTCAACTTTTTCTTGCAGTCTTCTAGGGAGACGCTACTATTTTAGATTAAACTATTCTAATAAGCACATTTATGTTCTAAACTGAATGGATAAAATATTTAGACGAAGTGTAAAAAATTGCTTGAAAGAAAATAATTCCTTTATCATTTCTATTAATATATTGCTATTATCAGCTCTTTATTATTTCTAAGTTTATTTTCTCCTATGTATTCAGCTTTTATTTAGAAATATTTAGCACATGTATTTATTAATTATATTGCCAGAAAGCGACAGATATAAATGGCTAATTTTCGCAAAATATATTTCATAATGTATAAATAAATCTAGAAATTTGTCTTGAATGTAACACAAAATAATTAAATTGAATTTGAAATTGCTTAAAAATATTTGGAATAATAATAACTTACCCGTTTAGCGTACTAGTTAAAGAACGTTTAACAACTGTGTGATATGCTGTGTAAGATGGAAATATTTATTGGTGGAATTAAAGCTTCAAGAATCAGCGTAACATTTATAAATTTAAAGGACTGTTTCGAAGATTTAAATGTAGAACCTTCTTCCTCAGCTGCCGAACGAGCCCGACAGCCGCCGAGTGGAAAATCACTAAACTGGTAATTTGGTCCGAGGTTCGAATACCACAAACGAAGTGGCTGGAAGGGCGCTTTCGTGGTTTTCCTCATGTGTAACGTGTATGCGAGCCACGAGTTTTCCTTAGAGATGTTTCGTTTTCAAATTTCAAATGTTTCGTTTCACTTCTGCACTTGAAGAAGAGGATTCTATATTTAAACCTTCAAAACTAGTCCTGCAAATCTATGGATATTACGTTGATTTTGCTGCTTTAGTTCCTCCAATAATTGTGATTCGGCTTGCTATTTTAATTAAAAAATAGAAACGTTATAGATATCTGTATAGCAGTCATTTCGCTTGCTTAAGAAATTCTAACATTCAACGGGATTCACTAAAAATATCTTTTTAACAATAAAATAGCTATCGGATAGAAATCATTTCCATGTTATTTGGATTTTTACATTTTTCATGTCGTATATGATTTAAATAACTTATAAGAAATGATGTATTTAGTTAAGTCTTCTTGATTCTTAACCTGAAAATTTTAAGCTTTGTTCAGCATTTTAAGCAATAAAATATGTTTTAGTATATTTCACTCTGCTACGTAATCCTGCATGTTCTAAATTTTGGATAATGAGAATTTGTAAATTTAAGATTATGTCCTTAAATTAAAACTATACATTTTTATTACAGAAAAGCAATAAAAACATCTCGCTTTTGCAGTCAATTTTATGTTTTCATTGCATTTTTATCCATATGCATATTTACATATGTGGGAAGAAGTATACATGGCATGATTAAGTATGTGATTTTATTTAAAGGTAAAGTAAAGATAGTTGATTAGTTAACTGGTTATAGCAAAATACACCAGTGCTATCTACCTAAAGGGTGGTCTGACTTCGCAGAGGGAATTTTAAGTGAAACTCATATTCACGTTACGCATGGGGGCGAGGGCATGAAAGCCTCGTGCAGATAGCCCGTTCGCCGAGAACCAAACCGTTCACAAGTTACTAGTATTTAGCAATCTTTTCCACTCGACTATTGATTGACACAAAATAGACAAAGGGTTATATTATTGCATAATAATTCGAAAATAGAACAGTGGCCTTTCCAAATTCGGGTTCATCAATAATATGTTTGAAAACATGATGAAAATTTAATATAAATAATTAATTCTTTAAAAGTTCCAGCTAATTTTGCTCAAATATTTTAAATGCGTGCTATAATTACTTCTTTAATATAACGATAAAAAGAAATAATTTTCCTTCATTAAACTTAAATTATTATTCTTATAAATAAAGCTAATTTCGAAATGTAACTTTAGAGCTATTATTTGCTTTCATATATTCATATACCGATAACGTTTCTCCGGAGTAATTTGTTTCAACTTTACCGCTGGAGCGACTGCACATTCGCTGGAGAATGTTTGCCGTTAACCCCTAAAGCTAACCACGTTCACCGGTGATGAAAATGAAAGACGACTTACCGATTGGTATCTTCTCCGGAACGGGTCTAACTAAGGCTAGGATATAGGTGAAACAGAGCAGCTTCCATATGAGAACTGTCCCTCTCATGATCTTCCCTCCTAAGCACACACGTAACGTGAGTCTTGCAATGATCACATCACTCCAGTTTGTGCTATGGCGCTGGTATCTGTGCTCTGGCCCCAAACTTAAGTTCATAGAAACCGCGGAGACACTGACAGTCGAAGACACATAGCCGGATTGCTCAGCAGCGATCGTGGTGCTCGACACTAGGATAGGGTGCGCGGCCGTTTCACGCATGCGCGAAAGATGCTGGCTGGACCATCCTTTCCAGAGAGAAGAATGGTGGAAGCAAGCTGTTCAGATTAGAAAGCGAAATAAAAAAAAAGAAAAAAAAAAAAGAAAAGAGAAAAAGATTGAATGAAGGTTCCTCACTGTTGAAAACCCTTTGATCCGTTTAAAGATTTATGGCAGTTTCAATAGTGCGGCTTTCCTTAGTTTTACATGCTTTTCGCGATAAGAACCTGAAGTCGATTTCTTTTACTCAGTTTTAACCACCAGTATTTGATTCAAACTCGATTTTACCGCCTTTAAATTTATCTGAACAGGAAAAGCAAAATTTTATTAAAGTGATATTGCTCAAAATTTACAGCATGTAACATTTTTTTCACATGAAACAGAATTCTGCAATGACCTATTTGACACCGGTAATAACCTAAAAATGATAATTTTTTGCTATTAAAGAAATCACATGTGCTAGGATCTCATTTATCGGTTAGTGTTCTGTTTTGGTAGTTTCGGGATCCTATTACTTTAGGACATGATTGTGATTTACATGATTCTAAGTCGATGCATCAAAAATACATTTTAATTGGTGTTACATTATTTTAATTTGAGTTCTTAAGACCAAATGTTTCATTTGTATGCTTGTTTTTCAGTTTCGCTTTCTTCATGCTGATGCCATTCTTTTTAGTACTTGTGCTTTAAACGGCACAGTTGTCAATTCACTTTCACAATAACGGGAAAAGAAAGAAAGAAAATGATACTTAAGCAAGTCTTATATTTGTAATGAGTAGTATTAACTCTAAGAGATTTTGCGTTGATCCAATAAGGAGACACAGTTACTATAATTCACTTATCAATGATTACGGATTAAATAAATAAGGAGCTTTGTTAGAGAACAATATCATCTAAACTAATAAAAATCATCTCCAAACATTTATTCCAACTATATGCTACAAAAAACTCTGATGTGTACACCACATGACTTCCTTGTACGGAATATTAAATTATACGCAATTTTTCTGCATTTCATTTAAACATATTGAATTAACAGTTAACGAATTTTCAATTAAATCTACTTAGTTGATAGCGCATACACCACAATATAATAAATGCACTCTTTAAAGTTAACTATATTTATTTACCATAGCCGCACTTCGGCGCTAGGTTCACTTAACAGCATTTCATCTCATTCATTTCATAACTTAGAGTGAGCAAAACTTATAGCATCTGAAGAATTGCCACAAGCTCTATTCAAATACTATAATAAATCTAAAACGATGTATAAAAGTAATTAAACAAATAAAAAAGAATCAGTTTTTCACAGACGATTCAGCGCCCCTTACATAATCCGCATGCGCTAATAATTAATTCAGTTCTCACTTCGCAGTAAGGCAAAAATACATAAAATTTCCAAATATTTTCATTAAAAATTGAAAGATATAGAGAAATATAAAACACCAGGTACAGTTAAAGCAATTAAAAAAATTTTGCAATTAAAATTACAATTTGTACGCTAAAACCAGCTAATAACGTAAATGATTATTCCAGAATGAATCAAGCATAATTTAATTCGCAATATTAAAAGAAGACGTTACTTTGTTGTCGCGAAGCTTAGTTTTTCTAAATTGGCGACAAATCCGCTATTTTGCTAAGCTTCAAATGTAAACAAATGTAGCCGTTATCAGGACCAAAAATTAGGCTTAGCCGCACTTAAAAAAACTTTTAACTTATTGAAAATTCCACAATTAATGCACACAGGTTAACTCAGGGCATAAAAATCTTAACCAAAACATAAAGAAAAACATAAATCAATCATTTTTAAAGCAAAAACTTCGCAATTTACAACATACCAGAATAAAGAAACGGAGCTCACCGAGCCGAGTAACAGAGTGGATATATATATATATATATATACTTTTGGTGCGGCTGATTGCAACCAAAATGCGAGGTTCACATCTATATGTTATAGCTGCCCTATATGCTAAATTTCAACGTTCTGAGACTACTCGTTTTTGAGTTATGCGAGATACATGCATACATACGTACGTACGTACACACAGACGCCACGAAAAATTCTCTTCAGAATCCATTTTAGATAAGCTCTATAATTTTTTTTTGAGGAAAACGAGTCCTTTATTCTGTCCTTACGTACGGATGTCACTCAAAAATATCGTTAAATTGCGTTTGATAGCAGTCAAAATAGATATTTTCATTGAAATATGGTACCCGAAATTTTTCGCGATTACAATACTCCCTTTTTACTTCGTACAAGGAAATAAAAAGGGATAGATATTCCTAAAGTAAAGATTTCTAAGCTTTATTTTTGTGTCAGGATCAGCTTCAAACAAAATATCCTTAATATGCTTAATTATGACAAAAATGCAATTAACATCTTAGTTTCTGAATTGAAGTTAGACCAGCAAAATTAAAATAATCTTTTCTTTTACGTAAAGGGACTTAGGCTTTCTTAAACTTTTAATTTTCGCATCTATGAAAACTACCATAATAGAGAAAACTTCACCATTTCATTTAAACCTTATGCGACTTTTAACTTATCTCATTAATAAAATGTAGTCATTCTTAAAACTAAAGTAGCGTTCAAAATGTATAATGTTTTATTATTTATTAAAAGTTCTCTGTTGCATTTCATAATGTAAAAGAAAGCACAATATTTTTCTTAATGCAATAGCTATTGTTTTATGCACCTATTTTAACAAAGCGTTCGGATTTAAAATAAATTCATTTCGGCAAATTGGCTGCAAAAATATTTCATGGAAATTAAAAGATCGATTATTAACGGGCTAATCGCTTGCCTAGAGAGGGAAATGGTATCATTTCATCTATTTGCTCTACGTGAATATCCTATCTATTAAATTCACGCTAAGTGGGTCTTTATGTACATGTAATCATTTTCTCATGTTGTTTAAAGCTGAGATTGTGCTTAATCAAAACTGCAGTCTTTTCCTCTTCATATTTCTTTAAAATTCGATATTTCTAAATTTGAAAGGATCAGTAAAGAGAATAATATATCTTGTTTTATTCAAACAGTTTGGATTTTAACCGACATTTTTGCGGTGGGGATTGTTAAAAATATAAAAATACGTTTTACTTGAATTGAAGGTAAACTTTTAGTACATGATTGATATGGCAGTTCTGATTGATATAGAGTTCATATTTTTGCTCTTATTTTCACATTTGTACATCCGGCTACAGCGAAGTGATAAAAAACGTAAGATATTGCCGTCTGATTGAATTACTTTTTAATCGATAAACAAAAATTTTCTTAAAACGTTTATATAGTATTTTAATTATTAAAGTCTGTATCGTTACATGCTATTTAAATTAATACAAAATATACCCATGTTACCCACTATCTTCATATGATGGTGAGCAGTGCACATACAATTCAATCTTTGATTTTTATTAGTTTCGCAGATAACAACTTTTCATAAAGTACGCATTTTTAAATTTACGAGAAGTCGTCCTAGTAGTTCAGATACTGAGAACAGCAGTAATAAGTGAGAGGCATCATACTGCACAGCTTTTAGTAAGCTAGCATAAAACTCAGAAAAGGTTCCTTATAATTCATTTATATTGAGTTTTACTGGTTAAGCCTATATATAACATGTAAAAAACATACCGTAACTGAAAAATAAAAAACCTCATGTTTGCTCCATTTCGTAGTTTCCTAAAAATGGAGTCATATAAAAAGTATTCATCAGGCGATCAAACATTTTTACGTATTTATTGCAGGCATTAATGTTCTTTATTTTATTTTTCATCATTTTTTCTGGTTTTCTGTCTTACGAGTTTGATTTTATCGATTCTGCTTACTTGTAGAGTGGTAATTAAAAACATTTGAGATTTAAAATAATTTTTGTTAATATAAACTAAAGAAATACATTTGCTTCAACTGATAGCTTAAGAAGGTTTGAATTTATTTGCATCATATTGCAGTTATTTTACTACGTTATTATTGCAGTTATTTTACTACGTTGCGTACTAAGACGCAGTTATTTTACTATTTCGAATCTAGTATTTGACTTCGTAGGCAAAACCATGCGTTAACTTATATCTGGATGCTGCATAAACAAAAGCAAGTTATAAAGCGTAACGAGGTACTTACTGAAGGGTTAAAGAAACTTTCTGTCAGCATTCTTCTGACAAGAATCTGAGTTATTTTACACTGTACAACTAAATAAATTTCTGCTCCCTATAAATAAAAAAAGAGAAGTCAGGTTATCCTGAGAAAGCTAGAATTTTTGATTTTCAAAAAATATTGGAGGACTTACTCTCTTATTTTGCCTTCCCTGATGCTAACATCCACAGCCAGCCGCTTTAAAATCTCAAAATCTATGTACATTGTGGGTGCATATGTGAGCTCCTCACTCTATGATGAAATTCAGAAAGACAGATAAAAAAACTTATCATAGGGTATGCATTTTTTTGCTCATCCATTTATGAATCATCGTAAAAAGAGAAAGGGTACTGTGAAAATGTATTTTACCTCTTTTAAATACGTGTGATAAGGTAATGTCGTGTTTCGAGGAGATGCCGTTGTGATGTAAGTGGAAAACAAGTCCAGTTGTGGCACTTAATTTTACATTTTACTGATGAAAAGTTATTTTAATTTACTTCTTCCCTTTCTGCCTGTTTTTCCATGAGTTCCACTTACTCCAAAATGTATGTAAATTTGAGTGGCAAGTAGTTTTACTATAAATTTTAGGATTTTACGAGTAAAGAGTGTGAATATTTAGACTTATGTCCTCTCCCTTGCTTATTCTAACAAAGTTAGGACGCAAATGCTGGTCTGGCTGTGAGTACTGTAGGTTAGATCCTGTACAGTTAGATCTTGTTTTGGCAAGTGTGTGTTTGATATTATCTCTCGGTCAGGGCATTCTTGAAATTTCTGGACAAATTAGATTAAAACTGTTGAATTTATATCCATTTTAAAATAAACACTGTGTGAAAATAAGGTGGAAACCAGATCCAGGCCACTTTGTAATTTTATATTTGAATTATACAATATTTATAATAATATATATTTTAATTAATCACTCACAAGTGTTGCTGTAGAATAAAATTAAAGTGCTTTAAATGTTCTTTCTATTTTGTAATTACATATTCTGCATATAATTTATCGCATATATACATATAATTTATCGCATAGAGTAGGTAAAACACCTTATTGGTATTGTATTGATATAAAGAAATTATTTGGAACACACAACCGATGTTAGACAGTTGACATTTCAAGAGTTATGGTTCGAATCCAAGAGAGAGCAGGGTTAATATCTCGTATTTCACTGCTCAAAGAGCCTTACAGATTCCATTAAATTTCAGATGAAATTTATCTAGAAATACATTTATTTTTTCTGATATGTGTGCAGTTCTGTAAACCTCTCTGTCACTCTTATGTAAACACAGTAGTATAAACGTGTGAAGAATTTTGATTTCTTTCCATGTTTCTGATTCCTGTGCATAAAATCTGGACTACTTTATCCCACTTAACAAGTTGTCGGTATAAAATAATTTCCCTTAATAATAGATGAACCATTCCTTTCCATTAATTTATGTCAAATTTCTTTTCGTATAATTTAAACAAAAAGCTTGCTCAGCTATTTTTGTTCATTAGTTTTCATCATTCAGTAAGACAATTTAAAATGAATCATTGATGCGAAAGTCTGCGAGCAAGCGTGTTTCATAAGGGCCATGCGTTTACAGCAGATAGTTATAGTAAATGAGTTGAAAATATTAATCTTTAGTTACGAATTCGATTTCCTTCGTTATTTAAGCTAACTGAAAATTTCAAAATGGCTGTTATATGTTAACCGAAAATAAGTAGGAGAACAGATTTAATTAATCTGATTTGTAATGTATGTGCGGAAGCACGGTTAGAAGGAACATACGAATTCCTTTCAGTACGGATACTTTAAAAGTTCATTAGTTGCGTTAAATACTATGAAAGGCTGTCTACCCATTTGAATTTGAAAATATCTTCATTTATCATAGGTCATTATTTTGAATAATTTAAAAGCCAGTATACGTTTATTTGGATAGAATGTTAATGTTTAACTTCATTTCCTAAATTAAAGATCAATTAAATTTTATTCCGTTCAGAGGAAAAGCAGGGGAGAAAATTCTTAATTAAGGGTTTAAAATCAGAGGTTTTGTTTCAGAGAGTTAATGGTACTTTTTGGCAAGACTTACGTTTTGCGTTTAAATTTATATCATATCAGATGTTATTGGTTAAAACTGTTGTCTTTGTAGGCTAAAAATAATTTCATTGGGATCATATTTAGAGCACATTAATAACAAGTTATTATTTATTGTATAAGAAAAACGTCATGCTATAATAAACTAACAATGAATGAACATAAATTTTCCTTTCTCGTCTTGTTTCAAAATAAGACCAAAACAAATAATGTTTTTAGTGCTTTCTAAAATTGCGCTGTGTATCTTTTATATTTTTGTTGTAAAAGAGGCTGTATATATGTAACGCATATACCGTATTACCCCTCTCTTTTGTTTTCTAACATTATCGTCCAAAATTCGAGATGGAAACATTGTGTGAGTAATTTAATTTCCGAAAGACATGGTTACCTTAAGAAATGAAAAGCAACCATAACAACTGAAAAGTAGTCATGAATAAGCTACTGGTAGCAATCAGAATATTATTTCCTAAAACAAACCCGAATTCAAGTAAGAATGCACGATAATATTACCATTACAGTATCTAAGAAGATATCTTCGTTTCAACTTTCCTGTAACTTGAACCTCACCAGTTCCTGTTGTTGTCCACTGCTACACCCAAGGCCTGCAGCTGGAAAAACTGTCTGTGTCGTTTGCTAAAGCTTGCAAGTCGTCATCATCGTCCTCATATTCGTCGTTCTTAAATCCGTCTTTCCACGTGTGATGATCTTCAGAACCATCAAGAGAATTAGATATCCCCCGTTTTCTTGAAGCTTTTGACTATCATTGCTTTATCAGTCACAGTCCATTGCAGCCAAAATGCACGAGCAAATCAATTAAATAAATGGTCTCTGGATTTTTCAGGTTCTAGTAATATTGCGTGATCCCGCACTAGTTATATCCACTAGTTATAAAACTTTCGGAGATAGTCTTTAAGCGGCTTATTCACTGATACTTCCTGCAGTTGCAAAACTGATGTACGCTTTCCTGGAATAATGATAGGTACAGTGTTTTCTTGCAGTGTTCAGTGTTCCTTTTAAATCTTTTATGAGATGCTGTCGTAAACTCTCCATGACAAATAGTAACTTCTCTTAGAATAGCACCTGGCTGCAGTTCTATATAATTTTCAGCCACTCTTTCACTAAGTTGAACCACATCCAAATTTCTCATATACTCTAACTATGATACCACTAGGGATTTTTTTTGTTTTGTCATAGGCTTCCGTTTAAAAACTGAGAAAGGAGGTAATTTTTACTGTCCGTAGTATATACTAACATTACTGTGCAGCGCAACGTTTCGGCTTTAGTTGTTTTTACTAATGCAGAAGGTGCTTCCTTTTGATTAACTGTAGTGTTATTAGGTATATAAAAATAGCAGTTTGATCTAACTTTCGTATATGTCCAAGACAGTAATCGTAATATCTCATCTTTTGTATCCCCAACATGTGAAATTATAACACATTTTCTGCATAAAGCTCTGGCAGCCGTTGTGCAAGCCTTGTTCTTCGCCATAAACTAAGTCAATTTATTCTCATGGAATAATCGATGTATCCTCTGCTCGCTTTAAACTGTTGGTATGTAATATCAAGCTTACAAGCATCAAGCTGTTTTTAAGCTTTATCCCTCGCCTTCATTTATATCATTTTGCGCGACACAACTATGCCATTGCTTCTTTGCTCCATCACGTAATTCATCATTTCATTATCAGTTTCTGGAAATTTTCCGGTTTTCAATCCCTGAGAAGATATCCACTCTAAAGTTGTCTTCTTCAGTGCATCTATTCATTTTCTCCAGTATCGCATCAAAGTAGGATTAATACCAAATTCTCTACTTGCATGTTTGACACTAATAACTTAAACGAATTTCAAAACTTTTAATTTGAATTTTGCTCTATAGCTACCATTATGTTATTTCATGGGTCCTGAAAATTAGTGTTACACTGCGCTCATAGTACATACACGAATCGAATCGATGATGTTCAAGGCACAGATGTCACGTAGAGCCGTATCCGGCTCGGTCACCTTGTAAATACCCAGGAGAACCTTACATAATGAGCCTTGACCGAAGTTCCCGAGTGGGTTATCAGAGGAACGAAGAAGAACGGAGGACAAGAAAACACCCTGATTTCAAACGATCGACCACATCGGCAGTAGATAAGGCTGTAATGAACTAGAATATAAATAATGTAAGCAAGGTGAAATCACATGTTTCGAAACTTTCCTAATTGAGAGAACATCTACCATGCCTGGGTAGCTTCACTAAAAATTTGCCCAAAATATGTTTCAAATAATAAATGCAAGGAAAAATAAAATCAACGACTTGCTAATACAAACACTCAAATGCAAACTGAATATACTGAATTAAAAAAAATAATAAAGGGAATACATTTTACCAATAAACTAGCCCTCAAAAAATATGTACAGTGGATAAAGGGTCAAATTATGCGAGTATTTTTTAAATTTTCTGAACCTGCCGCTAAGACATTAGGGTGGAAAATGCCCAGAAAATACGATATCCATTGCCAACTTATGCTATGATTCTTAATACACTGGGGAAGTGCACTTTGGCGAAAGAAGTACTAAACGTTTTCTATTGAAAAAAGTTACAATACATCTTTAACTCAAAAAGTTGAACTTTTTATTAATTAGAATGAACAAGGAGCCAAAAACACAAAGTGTGTTTTTAAAATCAGCTGACTGAGCATTTTGCTACATCATCATTCTAAAAATTTCTAGATACCGTTGTTTTCTTACAAGTGCGGCATAAAAGCGGATTTAAGAAAAGTAATTAAATAACTGTTTGTTACTAAAGTGTAAAACACTAGTATCTTAAAAATTTGTGCAAAATATATCACACGCAGCAGAAACAGTAAGTATATGAAATCGTAATTTTGCATAATATAAATATAATTGTGCTTCAGATTTCACTTTTATCGAGAATATTTACGACCAGATTATTAAAGAAAAAAATGCAGGGTCTTTCTGGTTATTCGAATGTTTGAATGAAACTACAGAACATTTTGTTGTATCGGAATCTAAAAAGATGTTCCAGTCTTCGTGTCACTAACGATATTGAAAAAAGCTGATGTGTATACCACATGACTTCCTTGGACGGAATATTAAATTATACACATTTTTGATGCATTTCATTTAAACGTATTTCCTCGAATTTAATTAGACATATATTTCTCATTCAATTAATTCAGTTCTCACTTCGCGGTAGGGCAAAATTACATAAAACCTCAGAATAGCTTTATTAAAAATTGAAAAATATAAAACACCAAATACAGTTAAACAATTAAAAAAACAAATTTGCAATTAGAATTAGAATTTCTACGCAAAAACAAGCAATTCAGCCAGCGGGCAAGAAGACAGAATTTTCGGTGCACAAAGCTTGAAGGTTACTTTTGGTCCTATTTGGAAAACACATTGAAGGTGCATAAATTGACTTAATTCGCTATTATGCTAAGTTTCAAATGTAAACAAATATGGCTGCTATGGTAAAAAATAGGCTTAGCCGACTTAAACAACTTTTAGATTAATTTAGAAGTCAAACAACAAAAATCAGCGTTATATTTTCAAATTTTCACACGAGTAGTTTCGATGGTTTTACCGAAGCACCATCCCACCATCCTCCATTTGCACTTTTGTATCTGAGGATGGCAGTGTGGTAAAAACATCGAAACTAGTCCTGTGAAAATTTGAAAATATAACGCTGATTTTTGTTATTTGACTTCTAAATTAATATTTGTTCGTCGTGTTATTTTATCTTAACTTTTAGATTGTTGATAATTCTACAGCTATTGCATGCAGATTAACTAAAAGCATAAAACCCTTAACCGCAAGATAAGAACAACATAATTCAATCGTTTTTAAAGCAAAAATTTTCCAATTTACCAATATACAAGAATAAAAAAACTCAGCTCACTGAGCTGAGTAACAGAGTGGGTATATATATATATATATAAATAAATATATGTGTGTGTAAAATATAAAATTACGATAGCTTTGCTATACCCGAACAAGCAACCTATAATTAATTCAGGATCTTCCCCTAGACCAGTACTTTCGAGAAGTTATATAATCGCTGGTATAAATACCGAGTAAGTGTCATTTTTCATCAGACTAAACTGAATCTTACTTAGTTTAAATCATTATTGAATATGTAATTTGGAGAATTTCATGTAAAGGAAAAATGATCTGCCTTGAGAATTAAATAAAGATTGCGGAACTAAAAGCTAAGTCCATCTTTGTCGTCATTTTGCAGCCTTCTAGTCAGCCACAACAACGCCCGAACTCTGATGTAGTTCTTCGCCAAGCTTTGTCATTTCTGTGCCTATCTGCCAAATTATTACATCTGCCAATTATGTATATATTATATACATAATTGGCTATATATATATATATGTACTTTTGGTGTGGCCAATTACAACCAGAAAGGGAGATGCACGACTGCGTGTTATAACAGTCCTATATACAAAATTCCAACGTTCTGAAATACTTGTTTTTGAGTTATGCAAGATACATACATACGTACGTACGTACCTACAGACTTCACAAAAAAAATTTCTCCTGAATCCGTTTTAAATCAGTTTTAAAATTCGTTTGGGGAAAAAGAGTCCCATATTCTGTCCTTACGTACATATGTCATGCAAAAACATAGTTAAATTGCATTCGATTGTGGTTTAAATGGATATTTTCGTTGAAATATGATACCTGAAAATTTTCGGGATTACACGATACATCCTTTAATTCGCACGAAGAAGTAAAAATAGAATATGCATGTAGGTCCAAGGTTTTATCTAACTGGATAATTAAATAATTTTTTATTATTCGCTCTGTTAAGCCACCATTCGCGATTTAAAATAATTAAATTCGAAATGACTCCCATTGCATAGGCAATTATACAGAAGGAATATTTCATGTAATAATTATTTTCTAATATACCTGATGATGTGAATATAATGGAAATTTGTTTTTATATATTCATCAAATGCGAACTAAATAGCTACTTTGACGTGAAACTTTCCCATCTATTCAAGCAAGAAAATAAGATTTCTTCAAGTTAAAAGAGCGTGCTAAGAAACAGAGGCTTCTGATGTTGAAGAAGATAATTAACCATCGCTAAGACGATGTAAAAAAGGGCAAAAGATACTTTAAACAATAAATTTTACATTTTGTGTGTATGTAAAACATTACGCATTTAAAGATTTTATGCATGGAAAACTAAAAGATTCCAAACTTAATTGAAAATTCTCTCTTTATTTATCGAAAAAAGTCAAGCTTAAATTACATGTGCATATATATTTAAAGTGAGAGAGAGAGAAGAGGAGCATTACTACAGAAATCTTCGTATATGTTTTCTGAAAGTAATCAGAGATGCCGCAGAGGATGCATAGCAAACTTTCTTTATCTGAATAAAAATTTTCAATTGCAACTAAAGGTCTTAGCATCGTTCTGTCTACTTCTACTAATGTGATGAGATTACGCCACCAGTTAACGCAGTAAATTGAGCATCGCTAGACAGGGCATTAATGAACATTTTACCAGACAATTAATTGTAAAAAATCGCGAGTAGAAAATGCGATTGGTTAAAGGAAATCTGACAAATGTTACTGATCATATATGAGCATCAAAAGAATTAAGCTCTAAGAACCACAAAATTGAATTATTATGCCAATGTATAAAGAAAAAGCTAACTCATCAGTCTAGAAATGAAAATACTATTAGAGATATACCTTTTAACAAATTTTGCGTAATAAAATAAAACTCTCTTACAAAGGCTCTTTTCCTAGAATAGAAATGTTTCCAAATAAATTTTGATAACTAAATAAAAATTTGAAAGCATTATTATGATATCATATGTAACCTCAAACTTTATGATATATGATATATACAATTAGTAAACTAATGTAAGTAAAATGTTCTAGTTGAAAAAAATTCGTTCAGTTTATGAAAATTTATCATCTTGCATTAACGATACTGTAACCCTGTGCAGTGATGTGACCACAGGTAGAATAACTTAAAAATATACGGTATTTCTTGGCGTCTTTTTTTATTTTTTTTAACCTACCGTCAATCTATATATAGAAGTAAAAGCAGTAACGTTTTCGGTTCAAAAATTCGCTGGTGCGTTTTCAGCGAATAAGCACGAATTAGGGTCCTCACAGCCCCTTTTTGCTGTTTCGAGATTGGTGTCTGTCTGTCTGCGTGTATGGGTGTAACGATGATTTTGTGCACGATAACTCTTGCATGAAACTTTTGAAAATTTCCTTTTTACGTCTTAATTGTTTTATATTCACAAAAAGAGTTGAGTAAATTTTGACTATAATTCGGTAAATAGAAGTGGTATTTTACTTGATGTCGAAAACACTATTTAAAGGACAATATATATATATGGAATATTTAAGCTATTGAATGTGCTCGCTTGCCATTTGAAAGTTAGAAGAGATAAAATTTTAACTGCAGAAGAAGGAATTAGCATATTTCCTTGCTTATTTTCCATTTTTTTACTAACTGCATTGTCCGAAAATCGAGAGGGAAAAATTATGCAAATAATTTCATTTCTGAAGGAAGTCGTTAATAAAAGAAAATATCTTCATTTCTATTTCCCTGCAACTCAAATTAAGCACTTTCTTGTTGTTTCCGTTACTCCTTAGGCCTCAAATCATCCATAAATTAATTGGGGAAATGAATGTGTAACTGACTCAGCGGAATTAAAAACTGAAATCAGCTAATGTTTGGGTCGATGTTATTAATCGGTTCTTGTATTAAGCTGGCATAAAGTTCAACAGTTAGAAGGGAAAATTTCGGCATGACCTCGAATATAGTTTGCGATTGTTTGTCTTTATTATTAAAACGAAAGCAATGACTACAGGAACGAATCAATTTCAAAATTTAGCGGAATTCATTCTTTAAGCGCATTTAGGAAAGGAAAATAGTCTGTTATACATATCCACAATTCAAACAATACTTGCAAACTTTTTGTTACCTCACTTATAACGGGGTATAGACGAAATGAAGTGTGCTGTATATATGGCTGATTTTGGTAAGTTTAGTTACAATGCAGGATTTTCCCACGCTTTTAAATCCTTAAGTTATGGAAATCTTCCGCGAAATACATTCATGTCCATAAATTAAGGATAATGCAAAATCAGGCAAATGAAGCGTTAGAAGCGAAATAAATTTGACTTATTTCTAAAGCTTATTTATTAAACAAAAGATAAAGAGCAAAAAAAGATGCTATATGTTTGATATTATTAAAAAACATTAGCTATTTTTTCTCCCTGGAGCAAATTACAAAAAAAACCTATTTGCAAAAAACCAATATTACATGGTTGGTATGATTGTTAATATATTGTATGTCTCCCAGACCATGCAATACAGTCCGTACAACGCCTAGGCATGCTGAGTATCAACTAATCGATCTGATCTTGGGGGATATTATACCACTCAAAAAGCAATGCTCTCCGAAGTTCCGGTAGACATGTAGGAGGAGGTTTATGGCTGCAACTCGTCGGCGAAGCATGTCCCACACGTGCTCTACTGGATTCAATTCCGGTGAGAATGCTGGCTAGTCCATACGGATGATATCCTCCGATTGAAGGCATTCGCTTACGATGTTTGCACGGTGAGGACGGGCGTTGTCATCCATAAACACAAATTGTGCGCCCATGGCGGCCCGAAACATACGTACATGTTGTCCCAGAATGATTTAGCTTGTCATGATTCCAGATTTGGCTTGTCATGGTTCCAATTTGAACATGCAGGTCAGTTCTGGAACCCAGAATAATTCCACCCCAAACGAGCACTCTGCACCACCGTAACGGTGTCGTTCAATGGTGTTTTCTTGGTGGTAACGGGTACCTGGAGCTCTCCATATGAAAGTCCGGCGAGAATCAGACTGCAAGCTAAACCTGGACTCGTCGGAAAACATCACACAAGCCCACTGTTGCGGTGTCCACAATGCATGCTCTCTACTCCAGGCTAACCGCAGGCGACAGTGAGTTGCAGTAAGTGGAACGCATCTGACAGGTCTACGAGCATATAGACCAATCTGCCCTAAGCGTCTGTACACGGTCTGCCTTGAAATTGTCGTACCAGTGGCTGAAGAGAGCTGACGAGACAGGTCTGAGGCTGTGCTCCGCCTGTTTGTTTTGGCAGTAACTGCCAAATACCGGTCCTCATTCGGCGTTGTAACTCTGGGGCGACCTGTGCTGTAACGTCTACTCACATTACCATCATCTTGGAATCGTTGGCAAAGCCTGGATATGACACTCTGGGCAATTCCAAGTTCGTCTGATACTTCCAGTTGGGTACGCCCACATTCCAGACGGCCGATAATTCTACCACGTAAAAAATCATCCAAATGCGTCCTTTGTGTCATAACTATTCGGTTATTGCACTGAAATGCTTATAAAGCGCCTGCGAACAATTTTACTTCTTTGCCTGTATTCCTTATATATCACTCTCTTACACTCTCGTTATTGTGACGTACCATCGGTGTCATCTGGTTACTTCCTGAAATTTGCATAAGATTCTTGAAGATATGTGTAGTGATTTTACAGGTGATACATTTATTTTAGAGTTCGATTTCCGCGTGACTCCGAATTATCCTTAATTTATGGACATGATTGTATATAAAACTATTCCGAAAACTACAGCAAAGGAGCTGGAGTTGCTAGTATGGATGCGATTTGATAACGTCCCGTTAAAAAAGCGAGTATTTATTGAATCTATTGTAGGTGCATTTGCTGTGCCATACTGTCTTAAGTACTCATTGCTGATTCAGGTATTTAAGACATGATTAATGAATTTTTTTATCTTAATTTAAAACTTTTTTTCGCCTTCAGCTATTCCAGTAACTGACAGAGCAAACAAGAAATTTCTGCGATATCTTGAACAGTGTGTTTGTTATTTGGAGATGCAGATGAACTATGACACTTTTGGAGGAACATTTGGTGACAATCCGTTTTTTAAAGATTCGAGAGCTATTTTATAAACAAAAAGAAGCAAATATTTGCTGTCTTTCCCCTTATCTAGATATAAATGCAGATCTTCTTTAACCGTATAAAACACTAATCTGACGACTGCTCGTTACTCTTGTTGCTTATGCTCACTTGTCGGACCTAACAGGGGCCAGTGCGATTTGACTCTGTTCCGTCCCCAATTTTGATGGGGGTGGGTACGGGCCCGCGGGTCTCCCGACCCCCTCCCCTTCCACCAAACCACATGAAGAGACTTTCGGCTAGCCGCATATTGGAGTGCCGCCATGCCGCACCAATACTGTACATTTACAACCATCCATGCCTTCTCAGGGATTTGAACCCAGGCCCTTCGGCACGGCAGTCAGCGACGCTAACCACTATACCGGTTAGGCGGCTGCTCGTTATTCTTAAAAAGAAATGTGAATGCACTTGTATCGAAGGTAGTTATATTACTTGTGAGGTTTTAAGGTACATGCTTATGTCAATTATATACACAGAATATAAAGAGAAGTCGAAAACTCTGTTAGTACATTGGGAATGTAACTAAATAAATAACTAAATAAATTGTAACTAAATAAATCGAGGTAACACCGATAGCTTGTTAATTAAGAAAGCAGGGCACATACTTTATTTAGACAGGCTGTTAAGAAAAACAACTGCAGGCCTTTTTCCTTAAATGTTAATCTTAGACAAGTGCTTCAAGACTCAAACTTTGTGACAATTGTTAACAACAACAACAAAAAAATCTAAATTAATGCTCCATCTGCATGAGTGCCGGAAACTCTTGATTCCTTCCTTATTTCAGTGTTAGATATAATACTGCTCTGCAAGAGATTAATGTTGAACTATGATGATGAGAGGTCAAAAACAAATCCGTATATTCAGAAATCGAAAGTAAAAGCCATTTATTCCATGTAATTGGAATTTAAATAGTATTTAATAATATTCTTTAAAAACGGTAATTTTATACATTTGCAATTAATTGCGTACTTACAGTTCGCGAATACGTAGCATAATGTTCACTGATTTTTGTGTCACCCTACAATTTGACTTGCTATACGCAATAAAGAAATTATTTCCATCACACTGTAGTATTCATCTGTAGAATAATAATTTGTTGTTAGAGTATTTTATCACCCTGTTCTGGGTTTGTTTGAGGGTATATAATATTATAATAAAATATTTTGCTGCACCTCACTATATATCAAAGGTGCCTAAGGAACGTCTACATCTGAAGCAAAATTAAAATTTGAGTCCCTAAATTCATTTTATCACTTTTGTATTAACGTTTAATTTATTAGAATTTTGCTACCAGTCTCAGATTTTCTGAGGCAAGTACTTATCGCTTGTTTCACCCACACTTCACTCACCACAACAAATCTTTTAAAGACTTTTAAAGATCGCTGTGATTATTTAGTTCTGTACAGGGCTGCATTAATTTTTAACAGTCGTGAAACATAAGAAATAATCACAACGATCTTAAGCTACAGAAAGTTTGAAGCGCGATAATTTCTAAGAGTTATGGCTTGATCGTTAAATTACTTTCGAAAGATTACAATTAGTAATAGCGAGATGTGACAGTTATCGAGTCGATAGGTGCAGGCAAATATTCTATTTACAGAAGATACAATTTTCTTCGAAGATTTGTTCAGGAACTAGCATTTATCTCTACAAAGCCTAAGAAATGATGTCATTCCTCGAACTCTAGGATTAATCAAATCATAGGCATATAATTGCTTTGGCATTGTCAGTAGTGGACGAAACGTTTTCCAGAGATTAAACGAACAAGCTTTGGCAATATAACTCTGTTAGAATGAAGAACTTGCATCTGGCTTGAGCAATGAGTTTACATTAATATCTGATACATTACATGAAGTACACGTATTTTAATTGAGAGAGAGAGAAAACTAAAAAGACAACTAGGAGAAATATTAATGTTGCATTTTACCCAACTTTGACACAAGACTTCATTTTTGCAGGCACCTTTTGTGAAAAAAACTGAATGTATCACCACAAGTGTTACTTGAGTTTTACAAGAAATATGAGCTGCTATGGAACTGCATTCCATGAAAAGCTATAGCTGTTTACAAAAACGTCATTTCTTTTAGGTTTGTACACCGGAATTTATACTATACTTTTAGCTCTTTCGCCTTCTGTATCATGAGCTAAAAGAATAATAAAAATGCTGGTACGCAAACTAAAAGCTGTCTCTTATTCTTTTCTTCTCTTTTTCTCTGCATACACACACACACACACACACATATATATATATATATATATTGAATTTTTAAGACACGTTTCCATAGAATTTTGGGAAGAAATGAAATGTACTAAAGCGAAGCAAATGTAGACAGTTTCCGGTCAAAGGTTTTCTTCCGTCTGGCGCCAACATCCAAAGACAGCCATTCTGACTTTCGAATATACGACTAAATATTTAGCGCGCAGGCACATATTAAAATTCCTCTCATAGCACTTTGAGCTTATTCATAACTTTTTAACTTTTAACATTTTATGCATTTGGTATTTAATAATTATTTAGTGAATGTTTTTGACATTCATTCACCATTTCATATTCGTTTAGTTTTAATTCGTATGCCTGCTTAATGTAAAAGTACTCATGTTATTTCCTTACTCATACTTGCATTTGCTCTTAAATATGACACTCTATATAACCAAATTAATTTCTCTTTGTTCTGAATACTTTTTCATCTGCAATGAACCTCCCTTTCATTCGGATATTCTACCTGTGAAGAAAAGGACGATTCGTTGTTGGTACTGAAATGACGATATTATGATAAAGTAAGTGTTTAAGCATTATCGCAGAAATCTATCTTAAAAGAGTCTGAAGTACAAGAGGTACATTGCGCAAAAAGAAAAAAGAAGAAAAAAAAAGGACAGTACTACATCTCCCGTTCTACTGGGCCGATTGACTAAATTTAACTTACGTTTTTTATGTCTCGAAAGCGCGACTTAGTATACGTATTAGATTTATATATAGCATTGTTCTAATATAGGTATTTTGGCATAAAATCGGACTTTTTCTGAAATGATATGCCCCTGTTTTTCCATATTTCGATTCTACCGCTCAAATTACGCCTAACTGCCAAGTTTCGTAAAAATTGCACGAGTAGTTTTTAAAAATTTAGCTCCATAATGTTAATTGAGTGTTGTATAAATTTATTAATATCTCCTTTTTTATTAAACTTATTTGATTCTTCCGTTTACATTTCGAAATTTAGGTTCATTCCAAATAAACTTCGCTAACGTTTTATTATGTATTTTTTAAATTTGTATTTGTAAATAATTTTTATAAATTTTTCAAAAAACATTTTGAATTATAATCTTTAACATTTTTATCATCATCTTAATGTATTCCTAAGTATACGTGCAAAAGAGTAAAATTTTTAATTCAAAATTTCCGAAGATATACGTGAATTTATATATTGGCGCGTTTTGAAATTTGGACTATTTGTTGAAAGCGATAATAGCATCAAATGTTGTTTAGGCACTTTGTTAAATTATTATTAATTGCACTTTGTTAAAATTATTTGAAAGGAGGAATGATGCGACTTTTTTCCGATCATGCACAATGTAAAAAGCTAGGAACCATGTGACTTTTCTTCCGCTCCTGCACAATGGAAGGTAAAGGAAAATGGGTTGCCATATATTAAGAAGTTCGCCAAGTGATTTATTCTTGGCGCAAACTAAAAACAAATACGGAAAGATAAACTTGTGAATTTCTCCGTAAATTTCGCACCAAATTTTACAAAATTGAATATTTAGGCATAATTTGAAGCGTAGAATCGAAATATGGAAAAAAACGGGTATGTTATTTCTGAAAAAGTCCGACTTTCTGTCAAAATACTGATGTAGATCAATGCTATATGTAAATCTAATACATATCCTAAGTCGCGCTTTCGACACTCGAAAAACGCAAGTTGAATTTCTTTAATCTCCCCAGTAGAACAGGAGATATAGAACTGTCTCCTCTTTTTTTTCGCGGTGTATAGTTGGCACTTACGTCATTCTTCGAATGGAAGAGAATATAGTGTTTAATTAATCTATCCATGGAAAAGAAGTATAATGTATGTTCAAGAACTGAAATAAACAAAAAACAAATGTTACTTATACAGATAATCAATTCGAAATTATATCTAAAGTAAGTTAAAAACTAACTCAGTTCTTGAAACATTACTTAAAGTTTTTTGTTATAAAACCAGTACAGCTTTTCAATTATTTTGTGTATATTTTATTAATCATATTGATCATAATTTTAATCGGAAACCATAATCTTTACTATTTCAAATATAATGTATTTGCGCTGCCTACTACAGACACCACTTTAGGCTGTAAAGTATTTTCTCCTTTCTTACCGCATGCCTTTGTGGCGTAATTGGAAACAAGTCTAGCTAGTATCGGGAGGTCCCGCGACGATTCTTGGTAAAGACATTGCACATTTTTCATGTTTCCATCTTCTACAAGTCTAATAATTTTGCAAAATATGTCAGAAGTTTAATATGATTACTGCTAAAAAATAAAGAAATTGCAAGTTAATGAGATGGGTATGATAACTAAACGTTTAAACAATTTTTTAAATAAATTTATACTATAATTCTCTGATGTTTCGATGATAATTGATCAGATATCCTTCCTCAGTAAACCATTGGTTTATTTATCCTACTTTACTTTCTCTCAATCTGGTTAATTGAAAGAAGGTAGAAACTCTATATGCTTAATCGCTAAGTTTGGAAATATATTTCGTAAAATTTACTAGTTATTCTGTTTTGTAAACATATTAGAAGTTTTCACAGATTTTTTATTTAGCCATATAATGCCTGAGCATACTAATTTTAAAGGAAATAAATTCGAATTTTGTATCATCATCCTCTATAATAGAAATAACGTAGCTCGGTTTTGAATTATCTTAGTCTTTTTTTGAAGAGTCATAGATGGAATGTTCCCTCCCAAAGAACAAAAATTACATGCAATTATAGCTCAAGCTGCTTTTAAAAAGAATAACAAAATCTGTGTTCTTTGAAGCAATTCTCCTTCGATTCAGTGTATTAACTTTCACTACTTTGAGTTGAGAGTTGTAGAGTAATCCAGTAAACTCTATAAGGATGAGATTATATATATATGTAATTTTTTGAAACAGACATAGAATGATAATTTAGAAGTCAAACAACAAAAATCAGTGTTATATTTGCAAATTTTCACAATTTATATTATAAATTATTTCTCTCGCCTTCTTGGCATGCCTTCGTGGTGCAGTTGTCAGCACGCTCGACGCGTATTCAAAAAGTCAGTGGTTCGAGTCCCGGCGAAAGCATTGCTCATTTTTCACATCTCCTGCTGCCAAATAACCTAATGACATATTACAATATCAGATCAGATATAACATCTTATCTCGTTCATTTGCGCTTTGGCAGCTCAGAACCATCGAAATAATCCTGTGAAAATTTGAAAATATAACGCTGATTTTTTGCTATTTGACTTCTAAATTAATATTTGTTCGGCGTGTTACTTTATTTTAATTAATGAGATAGAATGTGTCAGTGAATGTAATTTGTATTATACTGTAAATTATTATACTAAAAAATAATTATATAAAAAATATTATACTGTATAATATAATATAATTTATATTAAAAATACATTTAATGCGCTTTTGTAAGAATATTACATCTGTTTGTTAAAGCATTCCTTCTGTAGTATGGGTTTTTTCGAAGCGTTCGCTTCAGGTTAACACTAAGTGAATTCATCGCTGTGTTGCATCATTTAAAATTTAATGGGTGACTGTACGAAATCAGAGTTACATTCTCTTAAAATAAATGCAATCATTCAAACGCTCAAGAGTATAATAATAATTAGTGGAAAACGTCTGCTAAGGATTACAAAAGCACTTTTCATATAATTTTAATGACAGAGTTTTCTAAACCGTGCTTGGTACATCAAAATAATTTTCCTCTTAAAAATAAATTCGGATTAAAATATGGTAGAAAAAGGCAATTTGACACTGATATTCCAACTCAGTTTGAATCTTGTAGCTCTATATGTTTAAGTCAATTCTCTTTGAGTAGAACTTATTAGCGATGAATTTGAAGTTAATTCAATAAAGTGGTTCAAAACTAACATTGGTATATCTGCAATAACCCTTCTCAAAATGAGCATGCAGTATGTGTCAGTAATGAATGTCGATAAAAGTGTGAAAGATATTGCTTCTGAGCTCACCATATTAAAAATAAGGGGTTAAAAGGAATAATAAAACATTTTTTTTTTACATTCAGGCTCACATTTTTTAATCTTTATGCTTCTGCCCTATTTCAAATACAAACTCTCTTGAGAAATATGCTTTTAAATTCTAAGTATTCAGAAATGTTTGTCTTTCTACAGAAGTTGATGCAACTATCTTTTGTAAAATAAAGATCTTAAATCAATAAGATGACGTATTATGTCCGTTAGTCTTTTGTTGTCTAAAAACGGGAATAATTCCAAATCTAAACATGTTTCCCATTATCTTTTGTTGAGGAACTGCTCTATTGATATCCTTTTTTAAGCAACAGACATCTGGGAACCACAGATAAATAGCGCGCTTAAGGACTAAAGTCTTCAAATGAGATTCTTAATGATATCGTAGCACAACAGAATATTAGTAATTAGCACTTCACATGTCAGTATGAAAAAAAAGAATGGAACTCTTTCGTATATTCCATCAAACACGGCCAAATAATAGAAAATGTAGAATTACAAAGAACGCATCTCTTAAAATTAATGAGTAGTAGGCACTCACACGTAACCAGTCCCTGATTTCCTTAGTCAAACTATTCAAAATACTTTGTATTAGTACATAACGAGAGAAATAAAATCAGATTGCTAATGAAAAGGGATTGTGAAGGAAGGAAATGAGGTTAATAACATGAGAAAATTAGGCAGGAATGGGGCATTAGGAGGAACTGCAAATTTAACAAAATAAATAAAAATGCTTTCATGTGGAGAGATACTAATTAAAAATTTGTAAAGCTTGATTAATTAAATAATGACTAATTCTAAAGAAGAATTAATAAATGAATTTACGCAATCAATAAAATTTGCAAATTAAATAAAAGTAAGTTACTGAAG